>JAVJGI010000065.1:224037-240544 GCA_035590275.1 Ibycter americanus | reverse complement strand
ACAGCTGTACATTACCCACATCAGCCAGCCCACCGCCCCAGAAGCAAGCCCACAACTGTGTATTATCAATGTTAATTAACCCTCTGCAGTTCCTCTACACCTGCACAGTGTGACCGAGCAGGGTTTTGCTGTAAGCCAGCCACAGAGGAGCCCCCCTCTGCTCTCAGCTTGCCTCCACCTCCCATCCCTGCCTGGCACCACTGCCGGGTGGGACAGTGGGAGTACTGTCGGGTACTGGTGGTGGCTTGTGTCATGTTGTCCCTTATGCACCTGCTGGATGCCTGTGCCAAGATCAGCACCTGGCTTTTGTCTGCTGGGGAGGAGGAATGACAGTCTGCAGAGTGATGCTGGGGAGAGCTGTGCTTTATTTTGGAATATTCCTTCCTGTGTGTTGCCCACTGGGCTGACAGCACCACAGCAGATAGCTGCTGCCTGGAGACAACAGCAGCCTGAAAGGCAGGTAATGGCGCAGCACGGGTGGCGAGCCAGGTAACCCCCACCGCTGAAATACAGTTTGTGCCCCCAGGGAAACCTCCCTCCTCAAACACATCAGGACTGGGATCTTTGCATCAATCTGGTAATTCCCTGCTCCCAGGAACAGGGGAGGTTGTAGGTGTCAGGAGCAAGCCCTGCTGTGCAGCTCCACCTGCCGTGACACAGCTCCAGGGGGGTCCCTGTGGGGACAGAGGGGCTTGCCCGCTCCAAGAGCAATCTCGGTGGCAAGCGGCCACTGCTGGGGGCTGGACACCCACACAGCTTGGGCTCATTCTCTGCCTCTGTGGGAAATATCTGCAACATGAAGCATCAGAGGAAGGCATTGCCCACCACCTCAAGAGCATCTGAGGTGCATGGGGACCACAAGGGAGATGTCCGTGGGCAGAGCCTGCCTGTCGGGGGTGTGTGGCTGGGGCTGAGCCATGCACAGGCCCCGGTACCAGCCAAAGAGAATGGGTTCCTCACACAGGGGTGCTCTTTGCTCACTGTCATTTAATGGTGGGGTGAGTCAAAATCATCATCTTCAAGGAGCCCGTCCTCTCCCAGCTGGTGTGATTTCACACTCTCCTGCAGAGGGAGAGGCTCTTCTTTATTAGCCAAATTTGTTGACACACTTTGGTGCAGCCGCCTTACCGGGCTGGAAAAACCAGCCGTGGAGCCGACGGCCCTGCTGTGGCCCAGGACCAGGCTGTGTGCAGGGATGCTGCCAGGGGCTGCGTGAGGACCCTCCCGCATACAGCAGCACAGGGGATGACGCGGCAGCAGCTCACCAGCTGTTTGCAAAGCCCTGCAGGAGCGCAGCATCTGCAGCCCTGTCAGGCCCTGCCGTGTGCTGCAGCGGCGGTACGCTCGCTGATGCCCGGCTAGGCGAGGGGTTGTGACAGGAGCGGTGCAAGCGTGTGGCTTCACCCCTGCCCTGGCCCCAGCGAGGAGCTGCTCCCAGCAGAGGGGTGCCCCCAGCCCAGGATCTGGGCAGAGCTGCATCACCCGGAAAACATGCTCATTTGCACACCCAGGGTGTCCCAAACACCAGGATGGCTCCTGCACATCACGCAAGGAGCAGGCTGGTGAGGAGCTGCCAGGGCTGGGAGAACCTGAAAAGCTGGCTCATGTGTGCCCCAAACACCTCCCTGCCCGCAGAGCCCCTCGGGCCCTCGCAGGGAGCTTCGCAAGCAGCAGCAAGACTGCTGGCACTTCGGCGTCCTGCTCAGGCTCCCCTGTGCCCTGCCAGGAGCCAGGCGGAGGGGCAGAAGGCGGCTTTGCACCGCGCGGGGCTCAGCTGGGGTTGCAGCTCCTGGGTGAGGCTTCTTCAGCCCTCCAGAAAGTACTTTTTCTTGAGGGGGAGGAAAAAAAAAAAAAAAAAAAGGCTTGTTCCCTGCTTGTTGCCTCATAAACCACAGTTTTAATTTCCTAAGTTACGCCACCACCCTACCTGCCCACCTCAGTGCCTGTGACAGGGGAGGGCACACGGTAACCGAGAGGCACCTTGCCCAGAGGCTGGGTACCAAGCTGAAGGCAGAAGGACACAGCTCACCTACATCCCTTCCCCCACGAAGGCTTGTAATGTGTTTGACAGGCTACTCATTATTCTTAATTGAACTTAATAACTAGCTTAAGGCTTTGTTATACTTTCCTTCTGTATTCAGTACTGAAAGAACAACAAGGAGAAAAACAGAGAGAAAGCTATGTGCCTAATAGGAAGAGGACAAGAATAAAGCTGGAAAAGCTAGGAGAACCCTCATCTTTAACGAGTATATCCAAATACTTCCAGAAAACCACACCATAACTCAAGGAATGGCTCCCGACAGTTTCTAAGCCTTTATGCAGCTTTTCCTGGGGAAGACTTCTCACTTCAGGGGTGCTTTTTCCACATCCACTTCTTACCCACAGAAGTAAGAAGTGACGGGGTGGCCACACGGGAGCAGCCCCTGGCCTCCACCGTGCTTTGCCACATGGGGGATGGAGACAAACCACTGCTGGAGCATCATTTTGCAAATACAATGCACTTGTCTTCTCACTCTTTTTTCTTCTCTTTAAGTTCAAAGCAACCCAGCGCTGTCACCAAGTCATAAGCTTCCCAACTTGCTTGCTAAATTCATCCTAATCTAAATAGCCAAACTCTCACGCAGGCAGCAGCAATGATCTCCCCCTTCCACGCCAGAGAGGACAAAAAACTGAGCAAGAAGTCCAGCCTCCGCCCCCTTGCCCATGCTCATCTGTTAGGAGCTGGCAACAAAGCCACCACAGTGCAACTGGAAACAGGCAGGCTTGCTGCAAAACTTGAGGCATTATCTCCGCCCCCCCAAAAAAAACCCCTAATCCCCATCAACCTTCAAATTTCAACTCACAGAAAGGTGCCAGGTAGCCAGTGTTTCTACAATCCCTATTTTCCCCCTACTATCTGTTAGCAGCTGACCTGGCTCTGATCCCCCCCACACTGGGGAGACAGCCCCAGCTCAGAGGGTGTGAAGACACACAGGGCTGCTACAGAGCAAGGCTGAGGGCTTGCCGTGCCCACCACTGACCACGGGCAGGCTCGGGCACCCCAGGAGGCAGCAAGAAATGCCAGGAAGAGCATCTTCTGCCACGGGGTAGTTACAGGTCCCAGCTTAGGTCTATGGGCTTGTCTCATCTGTCCTTGATGGCAAATGAGATTCTCGCCCAAAGCCCGCTTTGCTGTAGCCCCTCTGCTAGCTGAGGGTTGGGGAGGGGAGGCAGCACTGCCCGGCCTCGCAGGAGCCACTGAGCCAGAGCCGGGCACTGCCCCAACCCAGAGCATCCCAGGAGCCCAGCCACACTGCTGTTCGCTAGGTCGCATGTGGCAGTGTGCCTTTCATCTGGAAAGGGAAACACATGCACCAGCAAGCAAGAGCAGAGCCTGGGAGCACCAGCGAGGGCAGCTGCAGCAACAAGGTTACCCTCCAGCTCGTGCCAGCGCTGCGGTGGCCCCAGCCGAGAGCACGGAGCAGAGCCCCAGACCCTCGGCGTGGGCATTGCCGGCCAGCCCATCAGCCGGCACCGCGGTGGGCTGGGCAACAGCACCCGACTGCGGGTTTGCCCTAGAGCCCAGGCTGAGCAGAAACACGTAGGTATCGCTCCATGCCATGTCCCCAAGTGGGGCAACGGTATGCCTGTTCACACTGACATTTTCTTCAGAAAAAGCAGATCTTGCTGCTTCTATAAACCTGCTGTATGCCCTCCTGCCTAGGACCAGCTCTCCCAGCTACTGGCTCTTCTTCCTGCCGTCCTGGCACTTGCATCTGTTCCAAATTCTTCTTTTATCGCAGGTTTGGAGACTCCATGGGTATGGGTGCCTGTCACATGCTGGCAGAGGAGGGAAGGCGCTGCCTGAAACCCTGTGGGAAGACCAAAAGGAATTGCTGGTGGAGGTTTGTAGGGATCCAGAGGTATGCAGTGACCATAGCAGCAGTAACAAGAAGGAAAAAGCACTTTGATCTTGCTTGAACAACATCCTATTACGAGAATCACAGGTCCACATTAAACCAAAGCCAGAGAACTGCCACACAGGAGAAAGAATATAACTTTATTTTAAAAAATAATAATTTAGCTCAAACACAAACAGGATTGCTTGATTGAAGCAGGAAGAACAATATTTACCCACAGAACTTAAACCAGACCGATTTCATTCTCTTGTAGATGATACTTTCAGTGCCCTTCCCTGTCCACAGCTCTGCGTGAGGTCCTCACCTGCACAGAAACGAATCCTGACTCCCAGGGCTCTGGGTAACAAGGCAGAGGAGAAAGGGTGTCTGCCACACATGAAATGCTATTCTTACCTCCAGAGCCTCCACGGAAGAGCCAAAAAGCCCGAAGAGCAACACCAACATCTAACCCGACGTGCAATACAAAGGGAACAACCTGCACATCTCCCTGGAAGTTTACCTACCCATGCCCCATTCCCAGCATCCTGGCCAAGCGCGTCCACCCACGCCTGAACCCGTGCCCCCGCCCACAGCGCCGTACACAGAGGGGTGCACACAGGTCCCTGCAGCGCTCCTCCCTCCCCTCTCCTCACCCAAACCTGCTGATCTTTCGCCTCTCTCCGTGCCTGCGTGCCGTGCATTTCTTGGCACGGCAGCAGTTCGTTCCACAGTGACGGGATGTGCCCTGGGACACGCCGAGCCGCTACTGCAACTTCTTCTCTTCTGTGAAGTGGCCTTTCATGCAGTTGCCGTTCTGGTACACGGGGCTGCCCCCCTTCCTTCTGCACCACGCCACGCATTTGTAGAGGGCGAATCCAACACTGGCCAGACACAACAAGAGAAGAGCCAAGATGTCCAGGCAGAAGTACTCGTATAAGGAGAGGTCATAGACAGCGGGGCGAAGGTACGGTGCCCCATCGTGACGCAGGATGTACTCCAGCCAGTACACGGTCCTGTTGAGAGCGTGCATCGGTCTGTCCAGGTGCAGAGCCGAGATGAGCTTGGCTGCTTTTCTGTAGCTGCAAGGAAAGAAGACAAGAAGTCATCCTTCTGACAGGAGCTCCGTAGTTGAAAACTGGTCTGAGGTGTCCACTGGTGCTTTCAAGTCCCAAATAATACTTTGGGGGAGCAGCAAACTTCTTCCTTGATTCTCTTTACATACGCCTCTGAAAGCCACTCTGCCGGCAAGCATTAGCCATGGCAGTATGAGGCAGAGCATATTTTACTTTGTGTTTTGCTAACAAGGCTGGCAGCTCAGCGGGTTTGTGTGGATTGTTGCTTTCCAAGGGGAGTTTGCACCCAAAGACCTCACCCAGCAACAGCTGCACACTTGATGACTGGCCAAATCCTTTAAGGTACCGAGTTGCACCCACCTTAACAACTTACACTGAGGTCAGTAGTTGAGAGCTCCTAATAGGTACCCCAAAAAAATAATAAAGAAGAATAAAATCAAGGTCTTGGACAGCACTTCCAACACTAGCAGCTGCATGTGTCCCATTAGAAAGCAGGAGCCCTGTGTCGCTGTGCTGCGGCAGGTCTAGGAAAGGGCAGAGTATCTGGCTGTCAGAAGGCACGGAGGGAGCATTACCTGCAGTCCCCTCTCTGCGCTATCTGTTTCTACAGAAAGCTGTTTGGGCAAGACCAGGGACATCCCAAGGTGAGGTTGTGATCCCACTTTCCCTGATGACAGGCTGGTGTTAAAAGGAGAAGAGGTTGTGCCTCAGCATCTCAGAGAGCTTTCTAAGGAAATTACAGTCAAACAGGACTGGACCATGCTCTCTAACAGCAGACGCTGGAGCATCTCCTCCTGGACTGCATCTCAGGATGCTGAGGCACCGTCTGGCTGCCTGAGCAATGCTTGCAGCTCTGCTCGGTCCAGAAGCCACCACGGGCTGCACAGGGGTCAACACAAAGACACACCGGTCCCTACATACAGCCTGCACCGAGGAAGAGCTCGATGCCTCCCGATGCCTCACCTGGGGTCAGAGATAACTGTGACGACAGCCTGGTAAAGATCCTCTTCTTTTACTCTGCTCCAGTCCATGAGGATACCCATGCCCTTTGCCTGCACTCTGGTCATGATGTCAAACTGGTCCCCATAGAAAGGAAACCCCACCACTGGCACCCCGTGATAAATTGCCTCAAATACACCGTTCATCCCGCAGTGGCTGACGAAGGCTTTCACGTTGGGGTGGCCTGTGGGCAAAGAAACAGCAGCAGGTCAGTGCCTTCCACGCTGAAACAGGGCTACCGGTGGCTTCCTCAGCACACAGCAGCAATGTTTATTGTTTAGGGAAAGCCAGGCACGCTGAGCAGAGAGGACATTACCCTTTGGGAACACACCTGCCTTTTGGCAGCCCAAAACTCACTGAGTAGCACCTGGAGGGGGAGTGAGGTAGGGGCCAAGATGCAGCTTCAAGCAGGTGTTAGGTGAGGACCATGTTTTGTACAGATTAGACTCACAACAAGCAACAGACTTAGACCCACACAGGTGCTGTTGTCCTTGCATGCCTTTGCTGTGGTTTGGGCTAAACTCCCGGGATGTTGCTAGTGGCACACACACACACAGAGCCCAGCCCTTACCTAGCAGGTCGTTCTGGGGCAGCCACCCCATCATCAGCGTATTCTCACCCAGGTTTCTTGGCTTCTGCCCAAAGTATCTGTGGGAGGAGATAAAGGTTGGGGGTGGCGGGGGGGAAGAAAAAAAAAAAGGGAAAAGAAGCACGCAGAGAGTAATTATAAATTCAATCAGATCAAGAGATGGAAAGCAAATTCTGTGTTTTGAGATGAATCATTCCTCAACACTGATTTTCAGCCAACTCGTTAGAAGGAATCCCATCCCCTCCTCACCTCCACACCACCCTCTGCGGGAGGCGAGCGAACGCGCCAGCCATCTTCTCCACCAAATCGCTCGGAAGCGCTCGGATCCCAATGCCAAAGGAGACAACGACAACACCTGCATCTGCTGCTTCCACCCAGAGACGCAGACCCTGCAGGCAAAACACACACAGCTGCATTGAAGTCTTGTTGGAGAAAGGCCCTTCCCACCGCTGCTTCTGCCAGTAGAAAGTTGTCTATGGAGAGGGAGAAGCCAAGTCCACCTGGAGCGCAAAACTACGTGGTTTTCACCAGGCAACGAACTCTAAAACCACTGTGATTTCTGCACCCAGCCAGGTAGAAATTACTTGAGCACCTGCTGGGCTTGGGAGCTTGCGCGGAGGTGTCCAAACCCAGCATTTTGTACATTACCTCCTGCTTCAGTGTCAATGCAATTACTCTTTGGCAAGGAGGGCTCTGAAAACACTGGGCCCACACAGGAGCAGCCAGAGCAGAGAAGGAAATCGGAGTACAAAAAAAAAAAAAAAAAAAGGAAGGCTATTTTCCACCACTGCTAAGGCAGGAGGCCCGTCAGTGCCCCCAGCTCAGGCTGGTACAACAGCCCAGACACCGTGCAGGCAGAGCCAGGAGCATCTCGCCGCGATTCCCCACAAACGCTCCAATGTCGAAGGCTCCTGGAGGTGGAAGAAGGTTTTGCCATCTTGCCAGGAGGCTTCTACCCATCCTTGACAGCTACTTGCAGGCAGCAGATTTAGTTTTTTTGGTGACTGGGCAGAGAGGTGGCTCCAGCTCCAGCAAACACCAGCGCTGTTTGTCCTTTGTTTGGAGGCTGCCCCTCACGCTACATGAACAGCTGTGTATCTAGAACGCTCCGTATTTTTTTTTCAACCAGGGCCAGAAGGCTGCAGGGAGAAGAAATCAGCCACCACAGCTGCTGTGGAGCAAACACAGACTATTCCCTCTTATGTCAGGCTGGGCTGAGCCTATTTCTCATTATGGATTCTGTTCAGCTGCAAGCTTCCCATGTGTCCCAGTCAGGAGCACTTCGGGGAAGTTTCACAAATTCGATCTACAGATAGGAATACTTCCTTGAAATAAACACCATAGAAGAACATGAAGGGCAAAAAAAATAGCTCTTCCTGTTATTAAAGGAGAAAAATAGGATGATTAATTCAGAATATTGTATTAATAGTAGTGTACAGGTTGGGGGATTTTAGTACAGAGGAGTTAAAAAGCATATTTTAGTGTTTTTGTCTGGGGGTATTTGTCTTTGTTGTGTGCTTCAGGGACTCAGACTTATCTTGGCTGATACGCTTAAAAAGCCCTAAAACAACCCAACAACCAAGAATCAAATAAGTTTTCAACTAAGGGATTTTGGTTTCTCCATTCTCTTGGGTTTCACATCCTTTAAGCAACACAACCACTAAAACTGCTAAAGAGGAGAAAGCGCTAGTTTTACTTTTCTAAAGTACAATGACTCATATGAATACGTTATCCATTACAGCTGGGCCTTAGCATTTGGCTTGCAGAGACAGCGTGAAAGTTGCTAGGGAAGCACGGCTGACCACCAAAAGTTCTCACCATCTCTCAAATACACATCGGTGTTTCACCAAGTCCTAATTAGAGGAACCGATCACAGTGTTTCAAACACGAGGAAATAAACACCTTCATCACGTAACTCTGCTCCAGTTCAGATGGGAGATTCCTTAAGCTACACCTAGACTTCCAGAGACCCTTCTCTCCTGCTGGCATCCCATAGCCTGGATGGGAACACGCCCACCCGCTAGCACGACTGCCACCGCCTACCGCAGGGCTCCACACTCGTCTCCATCGCTCTTCCCTCAGGCGCCCTGGGCTCTGTTCTGGAAGCCGTGAAGCGCATGAGTAATGCCCCAGCAAACAACTCCCTGCTTTACAGGGCAGGCATGTACGTGGCCAGGTTGGACCAAGCCAGTGTTTTGCAAGAGGTGTGAGGCAGCCGCACTCTGACGCGGCTTTTGGAGCACCCCATGTGTGCTGCATTGCCTGCGTGCCGTGCCCCATGGGAAAGGGTGATGTGCAGCCGCATGCATCCAGAGAACTTCTGTTCTCAAGCACCTGACCTCGCTTTTTCCTTTTAATGGCAAAAAAAAAAAATCAGCACTCAAGGTTTCGATTAAAGCTGCCAGAGATCTTGACAGGCCTCTAATCATTTGAAACTTGATTCTTCTCTCCATTTCAGTCCCTTAGCCAGGACATCAGGACAACCTGACTGCCCAAGTGTCATTATCCCACTTTATCCCCCCACCCAGTGCTTGCAGAAGTGGGAAGGCAATGGGAGGAACGGCAGACAAGTCTGCCCTGTTCCAGTATCGTCTTCAGCTGGACCCTTTAAGAGCTCATCCCTCTGGATTTATTACTGGGGATAGCGTGGCACAGGCCAGAGACAGACTCTGGGATGCCTGGGAAGTTTTCTCTCAGGGCTGGACCCTGAGAAAAAAGGGGATGATACACATCAGTTCTGCACACTTTGGGATTCCACACTGATTTTGGTGGGGGAACAAGCACAGCTCTCCCCTATGGGTTCTTAAGACTAGAAGCTCGAGGGCAGAAATGCCCTGCAAGAAGTTGGATTAAGGAGGACATTCTGGATCGACATAAATCATCGATGAAGCAATGAAGACCCTTCTTCCCACTTCCACTTCAAGCGTAGGAACAAACATACTACTCGTGATCAAATCCCAGGGGCAACACTGCCAGTTCAGGACTCCCACACACTATCTTACACAGACAGTGAAACCAAGTCCCGCTTCAGGGTGGACAACTGAATTCCACATCCTCCCTGCAACCCCATGGTCCTCAGCGTTCCCCATCTCCTTGCTGCACCCAAGCGCCAAAACACAGCAGCTTTCCAGGCTCCTGAGGCTTCAGAGCACAGGTTCTTCAAAAGGAGATCCGTACTGGATGACTCCCCGGGTTGATGTGTCATCACAGCTCAGATCTTTCCTGCACTTACCACTGGAAGGGGCTTTGCAGGCTCAGCAAGGATCCCCCCTGTGAAAATTACATGCGGGAGCGTCGGGCGGGGAAAGTCCAGCACGACGTCGTTACAGAGGAAGAAGAGACTAGTTCCATGGACAAGGTCCAACATGGATGTCTTGGGCTCCACCCCATGCTTCTCCATGAGACGTTCAAACTTGGGCAGGATGACCAGCTTTGTAGCCACACGGGTGATCATGTAGACTAGGAGATTCCAAGTCCTTCCAAAGAAGCCCATCTTGTCTGTCATCAGGGAGTTGAACTCGGGGACATAGGCAATGGGGGAAGTAGCACCAATCTCTGCTGGGAACCAGAAGCCAGTGGAGATCACAGCATATTTGACACGGAGGATGTGGGCCAGGATAAAGCCGCACATCTCATTGGGGTCCACCAACAGGAGGTCAAAGTGCTCATGCTGGAGTTTCTGCAGAAGGGTGGAGTTTCCCAGCACCAGGTCACAGTTTTCCAGGTACTTCTCCAAAAAGGAAAACACCTCCAGAGAGGTCATCTTCCCTTGGAAGACACGCTTTATCTTCTCCTGCACCCAGGTGTCCGCACTCTCTGTGCTGAAGATACCCCAGTACCTTTGCACACGGAAGCCAGGCAGGTAGGTTTCCACTTCCCGACCCTCGTGAAGAAGTAGCACGGGGTCATGGCCTCGGTCAGTCAGCGCCTCTGCCACTCGCATGAAGACTCGCAAGTGGCTGTCAAAGACTATGGTGGGCATGATCAGCACCTTGGCGCAGCGGGATGGCTCCAGAGCAAATCCAGCCACTAGGAAGAGAAGAGCAGCAGGACATGGTAGCACCTTCATCATCTTCATCACTGCAAGGAGAGAAAGATGCCATTAATATAGTATGAAATGCTCCATCATGTAGTTGGGCAACTGACAACTAGGATTGTAGCTGCAGGCCAGAAGCTCGTGAGCTGGGAGTGATCTGGAGTCCATCGCTGGAAAAAAGCCAACCAAAAAAACCAACAAAAAGCAATTTTAAAAAAGCCACAAAAAACACACCCACAAAACCCCAACAAAGTCAGATACTGGGGTGTATCAGGGGAGTTTTCCAGAAATTCAAACCCACTTCTCTGTGCTCCTGAGGCTGCAGACCGACCTGCAGAGGGTTGGAGAGGGAGAGTGGCTGGGGAGCTCAGCTGGCTCACAGCACCGGCAGAGCCACTTGCTGCTCAGCCCCCGCTTACCGCTACCGAACCAGCCGGATCTCATTTCTATTTCTGCCCAGCCAGAACGGCCGGTTCCCTCGGAGCCCTTGATGTCTGCGAGCTCACTGGGAGACCTGCGGAGCCCGGTGGGGACGCCGCGAGGCACGCTCCGGCTTTGGCCCTCACGAGGCTGGCAAGGCACCTTGCTCAGCACCGCTGGGCAGGAGCGAGCCTGGGACAGGGCAGGACCCTCTGAGAGGAACCACAACCCCAGAGAGCGCCATGGGGGTCTGGACAGGGAGCTGCCCTGCCACAGAGCAGCTGTGGGAGGGTGGGGAGGCTCCAGGGAAAGGGCTGGGAAAGGAAAGCAGGCGCCAGGATGCTGATGCGCTGGAGAAGGTGAACCCAAAAGGCAGCCCCAGAGATAACGCGCACCACCCGCGGCACGCTGACGCCCCTTAGTCACACTCCTACGACCGTCATCCCACCCCCAGCTTGGTGAAACACCCAACATCTCTGTTGTGTAAGGGATGTTGCTACATCACTGGAAGCGAACGCGCCTCACCCACACCTTACATTATTTTGGGAAAAGAATTAAGCGATAATTATTTGGGAATAGTCAGAAGCATAGCCGTGTCCTGAGGACCCAGTTCAGACATGCTAGAGAGGTGGGGGGAGCGGGGAAGTTATGATGGGAACAATTATAAGCAGATTTTGGATGGCCCCGCATGCTGAGCCCAGGGGGGCTGCAGGGATGCGGTAGAGGAGAATTTGGTACAAGATTTTCTGCCAGCCTCTCCGCTACTGCCTGATCAATTAAGAGGCAGGAAAGAAAGTCATGGGTAAGATCCAGCTAAATACAGTCTTGAGACTCCCCTCAGCAGCTGGGTATCTCTGGCCAGCGACAGCGTGTGGGGGTGCAGACATGGCAGAGTAGAAGTGCCATGTTCTCCCTGCCTCCTGCATCGCTTTCCTGTCCCAAGTAGGGACAGGACACGGGAAAGAAACAGGGCAGCCACCGGCTGAGACCCTCCCCTGTTTCAAAGGCAACCCCTACAAGCGCCTGGATTCCCACCTTTCCCACCCAGCGCCAACCGGCTGGCTGTGCCTGCAGGAGCCACGAGAAACATGAGAAATGCTGGCAGATACCAAGGAGGTGGTTGGACCCACAGAGCAAGAGCTCCAGGAGGATGGAGACAAAGGCGATGGGCTGGAGAGAAGAGAGCAGAAGCCCTGCAAGGAAAGTTAAGGATCTGGCCAGCATCCTGCCTCCCCGCCAGTGGGAACAGGCTGGCCGCCACGGAGCTAGTCTAGTTCTCAGCATACTGGAGGCTGGGGGGGTGGGGGATTTATCCTGCTCAACAGCAGGGAAGGTAAATCATTCAGCTACGGCACCGTGCAGCACATCCCGAGCACGTGCAGCCTCGAGGGACAGCAGCCCCGTGCTGCTGGGCTTCCCCAGGGCAGCGGGGAGCTCCGGACAGGCTCCAGGACAGCAACACGTATAGGCTTGTCCCGGGGCACCTGGTGGGTCACACACAAGCGTAAGTATGCTGGCAAGAGCAGCAGAAGTGGTTTTATGTGTGGGGTGGCGTGTGTTTTCTCATTGGGCAACAAGTAAAAGGTGAAGAAACAGTGCAGGTGAAAGGTATAGTTATTTAAAGAAAAAAATTTGTCACCCATCTTCAGCAAGGGCTGTGTCCTGACACGGACCTACACGCCAGACATTGCTGAGACCCTCAGCTCTGCCAGGACCCTCCGGGGGCTACCAACATCCACAGGACAAGCAAGCTGTCAACCTCAGCCCTCCGGCCAGGGGCAGATGCTGACACAGGAGGCTTACAAACTGCTCTTGGCTGCTTCGTCCCTTCCAACGTCCGGAGCAACCCCTACAGGTGCTGGCTCAGGGACCCCTTCTCCCTGCCCAGGCAGCAAGGGAGGCTGGAAATCTTCCTAAGTGATGAGAGCATGCCAGGCTGCAGGAAGGGACCCTTTTTCTACCGCCGGCTCAATACCACCAGAGCTAATCTCTGCTCTGTGCACCCCTGGAGAGGTACCCTGGCCACAGCTCCAGCCCTAGATCAGGCAGGGTTCCGGCCAGGCACATCCCTGCTTTTTAGGTGTATAATGAGGGCAGCACTCTGCTCTATGTCCCCTGTTCAGCAGCTAGTCACTGTTAGTATCTCAGGCTGGTAGCAAAGGGGAAAGACGACCTAGCCCTTAAGCACAGAAGGGCTAGATGGCCTTGCAGTCCTCCTGCTCGCCTCCCCGCTTTACCTGTCACCAGTGCTGGACAACGAAGGTGCCCCAGGAGCTTTGCAGCAGGGTCCTCCAGCACAGGGTGCTGGCTGCAGGCTGGTAGGCTTCCACGGAAGCCTCCAAACCGCTGGGCATGGGAACACGATGCTGCGGGGAGGTGAATTCACAGCCTGTGCCTCGGCAGAGGCACAAAACGCCAGTAAGCAACAGATCCCACGCTTGATCTGAGAGCGGAGCAGACAAAACCACCTCCTTGTTTGCAGTCTGCAAGGACTGGGCTAGGGGCTAAATACTGCAAGATAAATATTGCAAGAAGTAACACTGCCGCTGCAAGAAGAAGGCTTGTACAGAGAGAGCAGACCCTTCTCCGCTTTCATGACAAGCGCTCAGTAAAGCCCTGCCGCCCGGCTGATGTACGCAGAGCAACCCCCTGCACACCGCCATTAACACTGACAGCCAGAAGTCAGGGTTCAACAAAACTATTAAAAAGCCCATGCCACGGAGGCTTTCCGTTCCACGGAAAACGGAGGGCACGCAGGGCAGGGCGGACACCTCAGCAAGAGCCAGGACCAGAGCCTGCTGCAGGAGGGATGGGCAGGGGGAAGCCCCCTCATGACATCCCCCCCCGTCCTGCATGCCTGGCCACCCTCCACTGCTGGCAGTTTGCTTTCAAAGCCACAGCAGGGCACTGACATTGGGATGGGAGGCAGCAGAAAGGGTGCAGAGAGGAAACAGCCCTCTGAACCCCCCCATCCTGAAAAAACTCTTACTGGGCTGAAAACTGCCCCTTGATTTTGCCCCATTTCACACATTTGACAGGGAATGACTTTGATATCGATGGAAAATTACATCAATTTAACTTAAGTGAAGTAACTGAACAACTACAGCTCTAAAGAGAGATGTTCGTTTAATTCAGGTGACTTACTGGTCTGAAGTACTAAAACCTCTGACAGCAAGCAGTCTAGGCAGGGAAGCCGACGACGAAAGGGCAGTGAATGGACTCCAGTGCAAGGACCCTGCTGCTTACATCTCTCCCTCTCCTCCAGTGTTTTGTGTTACCTAGTTCCTGCTGAGGACTTGGAAGCCCATATCAACAGGGCTGAATTATTTCCCCTCCTGCATCCTAGTCTCTATCCAGCTCTGGCCCACCGTAAGAAGAAATGTTTTCACCGTCAGCTTCTCAAGAGTTAACAAAGCAGCACAATTCGTTTGAAGCCACAAGGAAACGCATCTTCCACTTGGATGCTCGAAACTCTTCCTGGAATAAGAAACCAAAGTTTGCCTCATCTGTTGGATACGATCCAGAAAAAACAGGACCATCTGCTACCATCAAGTTCATGACAGCCAGCCCGGCTGTGGCTAATTTATGGAAGCCAAAAGCTGTTGCAAGCAGGCGGGTATGCAGCTGGCAGAGCAATTCTGCCACTGTGGGAAGATGTCGCACTACAAGCAGGAGCTGCCCAGGGGAATCCCTAGTAAAAACCTAGAAGATGCAATGCTGTATAAAGTAAACTTAATACATGGTCCATTGAAGCAGGGAAGTCTAACCATCAACCACATCCAACTCAGTGCTTGGTGGGCTTCTGTGCTCTGGTTTGGGTTACCAGAGACACCTGTTTCACCGGTCATCACCTGGGGAACCAACACTAACACTAAAATACTAATGTTAGTATTGCAGTACACTAATACTAGTATTAAATTATACTATTATTAGTATTTTAGTATAGAAAACAATAAGCAAGAAAAAAAAAACCCTCCCCTTCAAATATAAGCCTCCCCGGGCAGCCTACAGCCCTGAGTTTTTTAAAATACCACCTGCACACAGACCAAATAGTGCACAGACGATCTGGTCAAAACAGCGTACCTTTCTGGCATTTTTCTTTCAACATCTTCATGGCGACCCACGAGAAAGAGAGAACGAAGAAAGCCCAGATCCCAAAAGACCCAAGGGAACAACCATAGCAGTGATCAAGTCAGCATCAGAACAACCTGTGCTTTGCACCACGCTCAGCGCTACCGCTTCCACACCATGGCATCAGAAGCGCTCTGCTTGTCCTTATCCATTTTGGACAGCAGCTGATGTAGTCGCTGATCAGTTCCAAACTTTCGGGACTTTGGCCCATCTTCAACATCCTTCCTGGCTCATCTGAGTTTTATGGGGGAAGCTCTACAGGCAAGGTGGGAATCTGTGGGCCAGCAGGAGGCGGGCAGTCCATAGGACACAGCCAGGGAACTGTGGTACTAAAGAAAATACTGGTCCATAACAACTGAGAAAAGAAAAAGATCTGTATCTCAGCTTGTCAAGGCATTTGAAACTCACACCTGCAACAACTCGAGCCGGGGGATGGCATCAAACACCACACACCTGCTTCCCCACCTGGCCTCTCCTCATACCGCCCAGGTGGCGAGGGAGGTTCTCCCACTCCACATCCACAGGCTGCCCGGCTGTTTTCTGACAGGGACAGAGGGTTTGTGCCCCCCCGGTGCTCCGCAACAGCGGGTTCCTCCAGGCAGCCTTTCCCCCTGGCTCGCAACAGGCTTGCAAGGCAGAAGCGCCCGTCTCCAGGCTGCGCTCCCTGTGAGCGGTCCCAGGTCTGTCCGCGGTGTGGGAGCACCTGGGAACCTCTGTGATCCCTGGATGCAGGAGACAGAAAGGCTTGGGGCCATTTCCAAATATTCGCGTGAGCCACACACCTGGAGGTGAGAGCACACGAGGGTTCGGTGCAGTTTGGCCTTAAGAAGCGATGACGCCTGTGCGAGAGCCAAGCTGAACAGGTCTTGGGACGGCAGAGAAAGCCAGAGAGGTGTGAGCGCAGCAGGCTTCAGAGAAGCAGCCAGGAGGAGCGGGGAGGAAGCGAGCCTTCCGCTTGCTGCCTGTCACTTCGGCTTCTTTCTACAGAGAAGGGCCACGTTTAAAGCCATTAAACACCCCAGAAGGTTGTGAAACCTTGTGTAGGAAGCGCTGGGGACTGATAGAGTCCTGACAGACAAGTCTGATCACATTTGGCAGAAGCAGAGAAGCTAGAGACGCATCTTATCTTCACCAAGCCAACTGACGCCCTCACGTTAAGAAAAAAAAGAAAAATAAAAAGAAAAGGCAAACCCAGACCAAACATCTCCTTGGCTGCGGAGGAACGAGAGCTGGCCGAGCTGCCATCAACACAGCGGGGGGGAAGCCCGGGACGAGGCGGCAGGGCAGGAGCGGGGGGATGCTCCCGAGATCCAGCCCCTCCCGGAGGAAACCCGGGCGCCCCACAGCAGCTGCGAGGCCCGCCAGGTGCCCCCGCTGCCCC
>JAVJGI010000065.1:209427-223294 GCA_035590275.1 Ibycter americanus | reverse complement strand
TGCCAGGGGACGGGCTGCGGCAGCCAGCGCTGGCCACAGGGCCACCGGCAGCCCCCGCGCCTGGGGAGGCCCCCCCACCTCTCCAGAGGCGTGAAAACGAGCCCGGGAGCGCACAAGAGCCGCGCCGGCCCTGCCCGTTAGCAAGCCTCTCTTCCCTGCGCACACGGTCACAGAGGAGGAAGAGAACCACGGGGACACAGACACCAGCTCCAGTCACCAGGTATATATGGAATTTTTGGGCTATGCCTGTTGTTTCTTATTCCCACAGGGCGGTGCTGCTTACGTTACGCCGCATTTGGTAGCAATGTTTGGGAAGAGCTAACCAGGTATTCTGGTGAGAAGGGACTCGAGCAGCCTGGTTGTCTTGGTAGAAGCAAATACAATTCTAGAGTTTTATCATTTTATGCAAAATTCTTGCAGAGCCCTTTGACAGCCAGCCGCACAGGCCACCTGTCACTCCTGAAGGCCCATTACCTGCACGTGAGCACGTACCTCAGGGGACAAGTGGTTGTAGACAGACGTAGACAGGGCTACAGTACCCCCAGCACTGACATCCTCCCCTTTCCCACCCACTATCCCACACCTTCAACTACCACATCCACTCGCATTACAAAGGCAGCAATCTTTTTTATTTTTGACACATTAAAATTCTCACACCTAAAATACCCCCAAAACGTAGAAAGTTGTTACAAAGTTTTAGTTCCAAATGTAAGTTCCCATAACCAGATAGAGGGCAAACGACAAATCACAAGCAAGTTGATGTTCAAATCCCCAGGCAGAAAATACTCCCTTCCCACCTTCCTTTGGCCCCTAACCTTTAATTCCTTGTAGTAACTGTGGTGTCCTGCGCCCCTCTGCACTGTAGCCCAGAAGCCAGTGATTGTGCAAGCCAGAGGGGAACTCCTGAAAAATGCTCATCGGAACAAGTTGCAGCTCATGTATACGGGGGTGGCTTGTCAAGCCTCATCCAACCCTCAATTAGGTGACACTGCTTTGCACGGAAATGCAGCTTTCTGTAATAACAGGGCTCTCCCCACTGTCGCCCTTGCGGGAGGGAATGGAAACACGGCAATCAGGCCCTGCATAGCCTGTCAGTGGCTGGCAGTTTCATGAGACGGGGCAAGCAGTTCTGACAGCCCACCGCCCCACTCCCCAAACACGCAGTACCGCTGTTCAGTTCACACTGGCTATGGGCTCAGCAGCCTGTTCCACAAATTAAAGTTGACTTAACTCACCTAACACGGGGAGAAAAGTAGTTGGGGGAACCATTTTCTACCACATGTGAGTTGGACCAGAAGTAAGGGGGCAGTCACACAGCTGGCGGCAAAGCAAGCCCCCCTCTCAGCAGCAGTAAGCCATTACGTTACCTCAGTTGCTCACAAAATCTCAGTTTAGGCTCCAAGTTACTGAACTTGTTTGAGGCTCCCCATACGGAACGTGTACTTGTAGCCAACGCTCCAAACCTTACAGCACCAGGCTTTATTTGCCTTAGTGCTACAGGGAAACCGGCATTTTATTTCTTGAGAGGGACTTAACAGATGGAAGACAGCTCAAAGAGCAAGTGATCCAACCCAGAAAAGAAATTTAAGGCATTAATGATACATTCATCTTGACTCCTAACAAGCTGCACGGCACATGCTGCTGGGAGCAAGCGTAAACTGGCACATTTTGTGTTCAGAGAGAACAAGGAGTAACACCACACTGCAGTCAGAGCCTCTGAAACAAAAACACAGCAAAAAGCAGAGCAGGGTAGAAAAGAGGGCATGATCTCCTCTGCCTCCTTACCCATTCCCACTGAGCCGAACATCACAACCTCCATTCCCCAGCTACATTCCCAAAGAAGGTGTTACCAAGTGTGCCACAGCAGTACTACAGACCTTGGTCTTTCTGACAGTAGCCCCCAGCTTGCAACTGCAATAGTTACTCAACTAAGGTGTATTTAGACTCTGCTTCTCCAAGTACTCTGGTTAGTGGCCTCAACAGGAGTGGAAGGAGGAAGGTAGGAATTTATTGCAAGGTGAAACCATAAAAGAAGGAAACAGAAAAGAGGGACCCTATCCCACTGCAACTATGAACTTGAAATGTCATGTGGGGCTGCGTATTACAGCCAGAGGGTTCAAATCACTCCTTGCTCTTACAGTAACTAGCCAAAGGCAAGTTACAATACTTGCCATTTCACAGGTGTCAAGAGTTAAACTGGCTGAAAAAGAAGTGGGAGGTTAAGATACAGGAGAATGATTTATCCTCCTTCTACTAGACGGGCAGGAAGCCAAAATGAAAAATCACTGCCAGCCTTTTAAAATAAGACTGTAGAAAATTTAAGTCTTGGAGGTCACCCTAGTGGTGCCAGTAACACCAGCTCAAGGATGGTTCCAAAGTAGGGGCCTAAACCAGAATAAGAAATAAAAGGGGGAAATATTCAACCATTCTCCCACATCCCCACGCTGGAGCTGCCTGCACCACAACGGGCTAGGGGAGGTAGCATTCCAGGCAGGCTTGACATCCACAACGTCCACATGCCCATCCAAGCCATTCTGGTGAGCAGATGGTTTATGAATTCTGAAGGAAACATTCTCAGTCACTTTCAAACTTGACGGAATTGACTTGGGTCGATATAGTGCCCCCACGGTAGCTGCCTCGTTTTTTCTTTGTCTTCTCATGGCGGAAAGATTTGCCTTTAGTGAATTTCAGGATATTGTTAGCCTTCTCACCCCAGTCACCAGCTGCTCCTTTCTGCGAGGGTTGAAGGGGGAGAGGAAAAAGAAATTCAGGTCAGCACCCCAGAGAGTAGATGCAATGCTTTGCACTTCACCATACCCAGCAAACACCAGTACATTAACACTGGAGCTGATACCGCTCCCACACACCTCCCGCCTGTGCTCACACGCCTCTTAACACCACCTCCTGGTGGAAAACGGTTCCACCAAAAGACTCCCCACAAGCATGCTGAGGTTGCTCTGCTGATGCGTATTTGCAGAGGCCAAGCGTTACCACTCTGGGCACTACCTAGCCCTACCTTTGCTTCAAATGAGTTATCAGCAACACGGGCATCCAGCTCAATCTCTTCTTCCCTTACGCGGCGGAATGGAGAGGCTGGCTGTTAAAGAAAATGAGATACAGTAAGCACATACACATGCACGATACTCCCCTAGTGACAACCTTCTTCCCTTCTTGCCCTGCAAACATGGAGCTCTGTTCACATCAGTGCCACCTTTAAGTATTTCTCAGGTTCATAATTCTTTCCTTTCTTCAGATCAGGCAGCTCAGGGATGCTCCTGCGCAAGCATATCCAATAAACATTTGCCAGAATAACATATGCACCTGTGTGCACTTCCCAGTGTTCTCCAGACAACGTTCGATTGCAAAAACACAAGTAACCCTGTGGGCCCAGCCTCCCCTGAAAACAAGCCTACTTGTTCAGGAGGCAGAGATGCCTCTCCCACCAGTCACCACAGTCCACCGTCACTCACCTGTTTCACCTTGGGAACTGTGTGTGGTGTTTTGGCTTTGATCTTGGCTTTTTTACTGTGTGGTGTCTCCGACTCCTGCACATCTTCCCTCTTCTGTTTCTTCTTGATTGTGCCTATTAGATGTACAGCAGTAAAACTTCAAAAGGGAGTAACCGCAGTGTTGGGAAAGGCAATGGCATCTCCCCCAAGAATACAAACCCAGTGCTGACACACAGGTGTAAGAATCAGTCCCTGCATCACTTCACCCAGAAAAGAGACTGCTCTAACAGACACTAATGGCCATTCTGGGTAAGCAAGGATTTTGCCATCCTATCCTAACGGATAAAGATAATTTTGTGGAATAGGGTACCTCTATATTGATGATTTAGTGCCCTTGAGAAAGTTCTGTTGATTAAAATTTGCCAGTTCTTGGAGTCACACAGTATGCACTTGCACACATCGCTAGTGCATTCAAAGTTGTTTTCCTCCTGGAGGGATAAAGATTGAGATTGCGCATTGGGGCATCATCTGTGGTGTCCCACTCAACAGAGACAAGGTCTTCCAGCAGTATGCCTTGCTGTCACTAACAACCTCATGCATGCACAGATGGCAACTGACAACTGTACAGAAATGTTACTTAATGTTACCACAAATTCCATTGCCAGCAGATACGTAATACAGACAAAAAGGATCACACCAAATTAAAAAATAGCTCTTTCCTCTCAGTACTACACCAGATGGCATAATCTAATAGCACATAGAAACTAGACTGAATATTGTTCAGGAAAAGCTCCCATTCATGCCTAGCTCAGTAACACATTCATGCCTAGCTCAGTAACACATTCATGCCTAGCTCAGTAACACTGCCTGACAGACCCACTTCCCAGACCGTAGGTAATACCTCCATTGACTTTTCCAGCCTCTTCTTCAGAGCTGCTTTCACTGCTGCTACTGCTGCCACCAGCTGGCTTAGACTTCAGGTTGTTTGCTGCTGGTGTGGATGCTTTTGCTTTCTCTGTGGAGGCAGGGGTCTTAGAACCGTTCTGTGTCCCCTTCCCTGCCTTTTTGGGCTTCTTATCCTCTTCGCTGGAACTATCAGATGAGCTGCTGCTACTACTAGAAGGAGCTGCCTTCTTCCCCACAGTTGCTTTTGCCACTCCTGTAGATTTGGTGGCTGGTTTCACTGCTGGCTTCTTTTCTTCTTCACTGCTTGAACTATCAGAGTCAGAAGTGCCGGCTTTGGGAGCTGGGGTAGAAGGTTTGGATGCTGGCTTACCCACTTTGCCAGCTAATTTAGCTGGAGTGCCTTTCTTCTTCTTCTTCTTCTCATCCTCAGAGCTGCTCGAGCTGCTATCTGAATCAGAACTACTTTGTGCTTTCTTTGTGGCAGCTTGTGACTTCTTTGTTGCAGGGGTTGCTGCTTTAGTTGTGGGCTTCACAGGGGCCTTCTTGTCAGAGCTATCAGAATCTAGAACGGAAAGGAAAAGAGTAATCAAGGCGAAGCCCCATTTCTTCAACATGAAGCTAACCTACAGATTCCATGCTGACACAGTGTGCTTCAAAAGCTGCTGGAAATAACGCTGCAATCTGTATTCCTGTCCAACCGCACCCTCATACCCTGCCTAGAAACACAGAGGTCTGAGCAAGCACAACGTGCATGTGGAGATTCTCCTTTTCTCCTACCCCAATACCTGAGCTGTCTGAGGAGGAACTGGAGTCTTTCTTTGCTTGTCCAGGCTTGATGGCTACTTTTGCTGGTTTGGAAGTATTCTTTATCACTGGCTGTTTAGCTGGGAGCTTACTCCCTACCTTCTTCTTGTCATCTTCAGAGCTAGAATCTAGACAAACCAACAGAAAAAAGTGTTAAGTTAATAAGCTTTTGGTGCAAGTTACTTTAGTAAAAACAGGTATATAACTCATGGGGAAGTGAAAAGCAAAATAGGCTGTCAGCCAAGGCTGAGCCACTAGATAACTGTCAATAAGCAGCATTTGCTGAACACCTGAATGGTCAGGGGACAGCATTCATCTTTCCATGTATCATCTTTGTTGGGAGGAAGTGGAAACAAGCAGTTTACGTTCTTCCCTAATGCATGCACAAGGAAGCAGATGTTTGGAGAATAATGTAGAAGAGGTACAGAATAAGGGACTGGAGAAAGAGAGTACAGGTATCACCAAGAACAAACCTGGGGAGAAGAAACGCTGAGAAAAGAAGCTGTGGGGTAAAGATCAAAGAACAGGCAAGAAATTAGGAGATAAAATTGACAAAGCAGGGAAAGTGAGGTAGCAACAGCACAGTATCTCATTTTAGCTTTCTATTTCCTGTATCAGATATGTTTAGCAGCAGTCTGAGGATGGACTGGAGACTCCTGCGTACAAATATGCCTTTGTACTGTATGTCACAGCAACCTGGAATGTTAAACCTGACCTATTCCAACATTCCTGAACACTCCAGTAACAGTCCTCAAAACCTCATCAATTTGTGAGAAAGTAGGCAACAAAACCAGAAAACACACAACTCCTGTCACTTGTTGAAGCATCACACAGTCTAGTGCTATCTGTCTGCAGAGAGACAGGCAGCTGCCACCCACAGACCCTACTGTGGCACCAGAGATGCTGAGGTATACAAAAGGAGCACCTTGAACTTGGAGGGGAAATGTGGCACATCTTGCTAGCTATGGAGACTGTGAAGCTTTCGAGCTCATACACTAAGAATCTTACAGATACACCCACTATACAGCAACCTGGCCAACAAAAACATTAACACAAAAATAATAAAAACTTTATTTCTTGAATTACCTGAGTCACTGTCAGAACTGGATTCAGGCTTTTTGGTAGCCACAGCTTTGGTTTGGGGGCCAGGGATTGTTTTAGCTACTACCACTTTGCCTGCAAAAGCAAGTTTAAAATTAACAGACCACATCCACACCAAACCTCTGTCCCAAGATCCAGACCTTTCCAGATGTGAAAAAGCTCCCTTCTCAATGCACCGGCCATTCAGCCAGCACACTGGAAGCCAAGCAAGGACTTGGCCAGCTGCAGTAATGGGCCTGGCTTACTCCTGCTAAAGTAGATCCTGATGACTTTTCAAACCAACACGTGCAAAGTAATCTAACCTGCATGCACTTTGAATCCACAAGTTGTACACAGTGTTGTTTGGGATGCCATCAAATTACTCGGAAGCTTCTAGAGAAGCAAATAGCAACACAGACCAAAGTCAAATGGCTTTTTCAAGGAAACCAAGACATTGCCAAAACACTGTCCACACCATGCAGTACTTCCTCTGCAGCCTCCTCTCCTCACAACTTACCTGCTCCTCCCTTTGGGGGCACCTGCTCTGCTTCATCACTACTGTCTGAAGAGTCACTGCTCTCAGCCTTTTTTGCAGGAGCCTTGGCTAGGCCTTTTTTTGTCTGTGTATCTTGAGGAGGTGGTACGGCACTGTACTGACCTAGGAAGAGACACAGCATTCAGAAGCCTGCATGATAATGCGAACAGTGCATGAGATGTTTGTTATAGCAGAAGTGCTTTATTCTAACTATTTGGTTCCATTTATTCCCCTTCTGTCGCTACAATCAAAGATACTAGCTTACAGGTTACACCCACCCCGCTGCTACCTCCTGTTTCCACTGGGAGTTTGACTCTCCTCTTGGGGTTGAGCTGACCCAACCATCTCTGCAGAAGCTTTCTCTACACTTTGGGAGGAACGGCTGCTTGTGTTGCCAAACTTTTTCAGAAAAAACCAGATGTCAATTGCTGATTGTTTCCATTTACTGCCTTCTCAAATCCTCTGGTTACAGGATCAGACTGAGTTTCGATGCTTGATCCTCCACTCACATCAGCTCTCTACTGGAATCCTAAAAGCCCTGTATGATACTGAACAGAGGCCCATTTAGCCCCTCAGCTGGACTGCAACTGAACAGCCCTGCATTCTTCACACAAAGCCTAAAAAAGCTTCAATTGCAGCAGTTACAGAATAAAGATACCACTGGCAAATTAGTTCCCAAATCCCAGCAGACAGGAAACCTGCAAGAAGAATGTACTTAAAGGCCACCTGAACAGAAGACACGCAAACCAGGCAGGGTCTGTCACAATCTCTCTCACTCCCCATCCTTCACTGAGGGAGGAGCTGAACTGTAAGCTTAGCCTCAACAGCATACATGAAAAGAGCTGCTGTATTTCTGGTTCACGATGCCACCACCAGCACCA
Source organism: Ibycter americanus (assembly GCA_035590275.1). Lineage (NCBI taxonomy): Eukaryota > Metazoa > Chordata > Aves > Falconiformes > Falconidae > Ibycter > Ibycter americanus. The sequence continues at coordinate 215,639 of JAVJGI010000065.1, read as the reverse complement.
CCTGGAACCTCGTGTGCAGCAAGACCTGCCTGTGCTGTACACACGCTTCTCCCAGGACAGCAGGACTCGCAGAAAGCATCGTTCCATGTAGCTGCAATGGTATTCAGTACTCACCAGACTTTGGCTTTTGTTTTGCAGGTGGCTTATCATCGTCCGAGCTGTCAGATGAGTCCTCACTACTGGAACTTTCCTTGGCACGCTTTTTCTTCCCTGGACATGCTTGAGTGGCTGCAGGTTTCGGCAGAGGTGATTTCTTGGGAACAGTCTTATCACAAGAAGGAAAGAAATACACATTAAAAAAGAAGTTACAGAAATCTTGTGGGGACCGCTGGATAGGGATCTTGTTTAACTCTACATCTCACTTGAGACAGCAAATTTTGAAGACAAAGGGGAAAAGACTAATGAAGATTCTCAAAAGTAAATTTTAGGAAACACACGAGCATGATGACCTTTCTGGCCACTCTGCTGTCATTTTCTGCTGCATGAATCCCTAATGAGGAGCTCCTCTGACTAAGGGGCACAGAACAGACTGAAATGGTAACAACTGCCAATTGATTAAACACAACTATGGCTTTTTTGTATTGCAGAAAGCATTTTTAAACACTCCCTAGTGGAAAACTCAAATTTACAGATAGCTAAGCATAGAAGTCATGCAAAAGTGAACATGTAATGGAGACTACAATATGGTTATGATACAATAAGATGTTTTCCTGTAAAAGGAAGGAGCAGAGGAAGTGGTAAGGAGGTACTGGGGAAGAAAGCCAGCGCATGGAGAGGTGCTAGAACACATAATTCCACTGTATAAATGAGAAGGAGGTCTAAAAGTCACAGATGCTGTGCTCAGCATCTGTGTAGTCTCTGCCTTTGTCTACACATTTCACAGGACCCGCAAGACACATATACCCAACCATACTAGAGTACTAGACTTCTACAGTATTCATGAAGTTTTTCACTGTCTAACTTACCTTCTTTGGTGCAGCCTTTTCCTCATCAGAATCTTCACTGCTACTGCTACTGCTTGCTGCTTTTCCATTGACCACCTTAGTGGCTGCCTGGGCAGCTTTACTTCCTTCTGAGAGAAGTAAAAAGGGACATCAGAAAATATGCTACGGTGGATGAGGGGTAATGACATTCAGCATGAAGTATCAGAGAGAGAAAAGAACCACAAGAATCCAATAGGGCAGATTAAGGCAGTACCACAAGACTGTTGGTTTATCCTACTGCAAGCTTAGAGAGTTTTCAGAGAACTGTCCATTCTACACCATCATAAGTCCCAGGACTAAAGGTTAAGTAAAGATCTTCCCTGCCCTTTGAGGGGAAGACCCTGGCAAAAGCACATCTTAAGCAGTTAATGTTGCTGATTACAGCTACTTATGCAAACAATGCAGCATTTGGGACCAGACATTTTATTTGCAATCAGTTCTGCACCTCTTCCATGTCAGAAGCAGACTGGACTGGAGTACAAATGGCAGTGACAGCGGATTTTCAGACTGTTTGTTAATACGTATGCCTTTGCATGTAGGTACAGCCCCCATCACTCCTCCCCTGGCTTTTTTGTTTTTGCACTTGGACTCATGATAGACAATAAGATGTACCCATTTTAGGTGTTGCTGGTTTTGGTGGCTGTTTCTTTGGTGCTTCTTCATCTGAGCTGCTTGAGTCAGAGCTGGAACTCTCTGCTTTCTTCTGAGGCTGGATTTTGGCTCCAGCTGGCTTCACCACGGGTTTTGCACCTTTCTAAACAACAGGAGGGAAAAGCGATTAGCCCTTGTAGCCATGAAAAGAAAAAGAGGCTAATAAGTGGGAAATGTACAGAGAGTATATAAACAGCTGTCTTTCACAGAGGTTACCACTTTGACTTGAAAATACCACTCTGCCTAATGGTTACAGCCTGAAAATCTCTGGATAAATTTTACTCTGGGAAACCTCCCAGCAGCCTGTGGGAGACTTCCTTTGCACCTCAGCCTCCGGTTCTGCCTCTTCAAAATGAGGCAGCTCTGAGGCTGGCACTGTGCTCTTCCTTCTCCAGATTACACTAGTTTGAAGACTGAAAATACTAACTGGGCAACTCTGGCTGGTCTCCTCTAGTGTACACTGACACCATTCTTCTTCACCCCTGCCCCTTCTCAAGACCATGACTGCAGCAAGAAAAAGGAAAGAGAAGATTCTCTTTTTATACATACACATATATTTAAGAAAAAGATCAAATTTATTACAGCGATTGCAAATAAATCTTTCTCTTGGGGAAAAAAAAACAGTAAGCCCTGGCAGTCTTAGGGTAAAAGAAAGGAGCAGACTTGGATACGAAACCAAGCGGGTGCTGGATGTGGAATAAATTTTTCATGGGACCAGTCCAAATGGCACACCACCTGCTACAGAAATGTCTTCTTACATTGCACCTGCAGCAGTCTAGGCACTTCGTAGCTCGGGGAAAGTGAGCCCAATTTAAGACAGAATTCTCCTGGTCAAATTTGCTACTGCCAATCACTGTCAAACATGCATTAAAGAGGCTGGAAAGAAAAGCTGACCTTTTTTGGCTTCTTCTCCTCCTCTGAATCTGAATCATCACTGGAGTCCTCGCTGCTGCTCTCTGCCTTCTTGGCTGGAGGAACTGCTTTTGCCTTGGGCACAGCTGCTGCTTTAGCTGCAAACGTGGGACAGCATGCTGATGGTAAGTTAATTCACAACTTTCATGTACCTATATCCTGCACTAGTGTGTATCAGGGCAAAGGTCATTAAACCATGACTGAGGTTCATAACACTGACTTTGTTTTTTGAGCGGGCAGGGTGTGGCAGAAGACTCCAAAATGGGTAGGCAAGAGGATAAAACCAATTCTAGACTTTTGTCATGTACACATTAAAGTGCAGACTTCTACCCCCAAAAAGGACATCCCACAGGGAAAGCACCCCCACAAACTGAGGTAACATTAACAGGGTTTCCGCACCTTCTAGCTTACAAAAACCCACTGAACAAGTGTAGGCTTCCAAAGAGAACCACTACAAGCCGCATTAAGGCTCCAGACACTTTGCTTAACGTGTTTTAGCCAAATACACTCCTTCCTGGTTACTGATTTGCTTTTTAACAACATGGAGCAAAATAAATCATTTTGCTTCAAGTTCTATTTGCAACTGTCCTCATCAAATAAAAATCAGATCCAAGTTCAATTTCAGCTTTAGGATGGCTCAAGTTGAAGACTCTTTCTGTCTCTCTCCCTCGACTCCTCCTTTCCCGCAAATCTACTGCTAGATACGTACAAACTTGTGTATGCTGTAGTTAAGGTAGGGCATAAAACCAATTCCAGATAAAAAAGGAAAAATACAGCTTGCCACATATCAAAGCGTAGTGGAGGGACACACTTTTTTGATAGCACTAGGACACAGGCTTGAGAGAAAGGAAGGTGGTAACCCTAACACAAGCAGCAGATGAGTAAGGATGCTTGGCACTTCTCTGGACTCAATGATACTGCCCTGCATCAAAGAGGTCATAGTGCCCACCAATACAGAGGAGCCTAATAAATCTTAGCCATGCAGGAGTTTTGTCAAATTATGCGTATTTTAACAAATGTGAAAGCACTTATAAAACTTCCTACAATAGCAAGATGAGAAACCATTCTTTAAAGCTCTCAGTGAAACTGAGCCTCCCTGGAAAACAGTGAGGAAATAAAATCATGAGGTAGCTGCCTCCCGTGAAGTGAGTACCAGCCCAATCTACACGCACTCAAAACCCAGTTCCACTCAATATTTAAACCAACATATAATTTGAACATGCTGAAGCAAGCAGGAGTAATCCTGCCAAAATATCCTACCTGTGAGTGTTTGGAAAGCTGAATCTCAATATAGACAAGGTAATGAAGGTGCTACTTCAATAGCACCGTCAAAACTCAACACAGGCCAATGCCTTCACCAGCCTCAGCCAAAAGGGACAAATGGAACGGCTAAAACCTTCCAGCGGACACAAACCCTGATGTGCTTGAATTATAACGGGACAGAGATCGCCCTTAGCGAGGATGAACACACCTTACATGTCACGGGCAAAAGACCCGCCAGAAACAAGAGCAGCCAACACAAACCCAGTCCCTGGCAGCTGCTGAAGGGCCGCAAATGAGCTGCTGAAGCTGAGCGTGACATCCAGGTGAGGAGGCAAGGCCAGACACAGCCCCGGCCTGCCCCAGGGCCGCCCACAAACCCCACCTGGTTTCTTGGCTGGAGGCGCCTCGTCCTCCTCGCTGGAGCTGTCATCGCTGCTGGAGGAGGGCTTCCTCTTCGCCTGGGGGCCGTTGGGCACCAGCTTCCTCTTCTTGGCCGCTGGAGACCTACGGGGAGAACGGCTGGGCTGGGGGCCGGGAGGCGAGGGCCGGCTGGCAGCCATCGGCCCGGGGTGACACCAGTGACTGGCAGCCATCGGCCCGGGGTGACACCGGCGTGCCGGGATGCGGGAAGATGGGGAAATGGTTTGGCCGGTGGCTTGGTGCTCCACGGAGCCGGTTGCATCAGTGCTGTCAGCATGACCCGGGAGCACAAGGAGTACAGTTGCTGCCTCTCTTCTCACCGGAATAAAATTTTCGGGGTTTTCCTGGTTTGGGAGTGATGCGCTGGAAACTTGAAGTCAGGACCCATGTGAGCAGATGAACGCACCTCGGCGTGACATTTATTTTCCCCCTCTTTTTAAATGATCCTTGGCTTAACCGGAGGGAATGTGGACCTGAGTTTCCTGTTTGCTGTGTAAGCAGGGGGTGAATCAGCAGCGATGTACGGTGCTGCTGAGCGGAGCTGCTGACTCACAGGTAGGAGCACATGCCTCCCGCCGCCGTCCCGCGTTGGAAGGGATCAACCCGGCTTCTTAAAAAGGCTCCCACCGGGACGCCTGAGCCCAGAGCACGCGCTCGGCTCGCAGGGAGCTGCCTGCGCCTCACCGCTGGATGTGTGGATGGAGGGAAGAGGTGAGCTTGGCCGAGGGACCACTGGTGACCCACGGGAGACGAGGCCCGAGCCGGGCCCGGGAGGATTTCGGGGGAAGCGTTCTGCCTGACAGCTAAAGGTGATGCCTGTGGGAGCACCTGGGAGCGTGGTGCTTTCCTCGGAGGAAGTTTGGAACCCTTCTGTGGCTGCAGGTTTTTGGTTGCACGGGGCTGTTGCTTGTGACAAACTGGTTCGTTCATACAGTTACTCCTGATATCCTTTGCTGGAGGTGTTGCACGTGTGCTGAGTGTGCCTGGTCTCTGCTGATGCTGGCAGCTCCGGGTCCCCATCTGACCCGAGCTGTCTTGCTTCCGTCAGGGCAGCATTCAGCACAGGGGATCGATCCTGAGCGTGTGTAATGCATCTGCATCTTCAAAACCCTCCTCTCTCGTCCTGCTAGCTGCCCACCGTGACTCTCCTCAGTTTTGCGTCTGCCTTGGCAGTGCCAGCTCTCCGAGCGGGTTTGCTGGCTGCCCGGTGCTGCATAGGGACGCTTGCAGGTCCGAGTGTGTGCACCCGCTGCTGGGACTGCAGATGCTGCTGGCAGCACTCGCAACAGCTCCTTCTGCCTCTCCTTTCAGGCGGACGGAATTGAAGCTAAATTTCCCTAATTTTCTTTAGGGAACTTCAGTGAGCGTTTTGGGTTTCCTTTTGCTGATTGCTTTCCCTTCTTGGGCTTGAGTTGATCAGGCTTGTAAATGGAGGCCGCTGCGCTGAAGCTCTCAGGTTGGCATTTTCCATGATAGATGCGTACCAAAACTCACCTGCTGTCATTTTGGCTTAGTCACGGGGTTGTCTCCTGCCTCGGGAGTTTTTGGGGATGCGCGTGGCCGGCCGTGACACTCGCGATAGGAATGGTGCTGGGCGAGAGCTTTGCCTGCTCTGCGCTAAACATAGTTTGTGAGATAAACACCTTCGGGGGATTATGCGAAGCTTAGGAGGGATTTTGGCTTTCTTCCTCTTCCCATTGCCCGTATCCGCTCAATCCAAATTATCTTGCAGGATCAGGTGTGTGGGGAACACTGTCGCTTGGTTTCCGTGTTATCTTGTGCTGTCAAGTCTGATGTTTACTAAAATATGCAGAAGCTCCCCATTGTCTCAGGTCACCAAAGCTCCCTCGAACTTGTCATCGAGCGGGTGGCACTGAGGGAAGGAGTTGCATGCAAAGCTCCTGAATTGCCCGTGTCCTTGCAGAGCTTTCCAAGGGACACAGCCTCTTGCTGCAGATTGCAACACGTGGCTGGTCCCGGGCA
>JAVJGI010000065.1:156567-204468 GCA_035590275.1 Ibycter americanus | reverse complement strand
GCGGCGGTGGCTCCCTCCGTCGCGGCTTTCTGCCTGCTGCCGCACCTGGCCGGGGCGCCGGTGCTGGCGGAGCTGCGGCGCTGAGCGCTCTGCGGGCTGGCTCCGCTAGCTCCCGGCGGGGCGGCTCTGCAGAGGAGCCTGTCCCTGCGCCGCCTTTACCGCCTAGATGGTTTTTCTGCGATGTTTTGTTGAGAAGTAAATTGTTCCTGAACAACTGACTGCTTTATCCCTCTGCATTTGCATACTTCCCTTCTTGGGGTGTGCCTTGACGGCCCTTGCTGCAGCGGCCGCGGGATCGCAAACTCGGCTAGGTTGCCGTCAATGAAAAGTTTTAGCGAACAGGTGTGCGGGTAAAACTGCTTAGAACAGAGCTGGGAACTCCAGGGGGAGAGGAGTTTAACCTCTGTTGTGTAAGTTTTGTTAATGCCCAGTTTGCAAGTTCCCCTCCCTGCGGGGAAGTGTACGTGTTTTATCTAAAAAAGGAAAAACATGCCATTCTCAGGGTGTGAAGTAACGTTAGTATTTCACTGACGCGTATCTCCTTCTGATGTAAAAATAAGCTAAAGGGAGGCCTCAGGAGACCTGTGGGCAAAACTGCTTTTCTCCTTATAAACAAAAGGTGATTTCACAGAGACTCTTAAAAGTAGAACAACTTTAGGTTCACATATCGTAATGCAAATCTCATGTTCCTTTCACTGGAGTTTGGTTTGCAAAACTTTTATCTACTTTGATTCTGCTGTTTCCTCTTGCTTGTTTGCGGCGCTTTATTTAGAAGTGAAGGCTGTCTATCCCACTCAAAGTGAGAAGTTTCGCTAGGATGTTAATAATTATTGCATGTGATTGCTATTACTTTGTTATGCATTCCAGCTAGACAAAGAACACATTCATTTCCTCATACATCACTTAAATACACACACTTCAGACATATGGAAGGTGCTGAGGGCTTCTGTTAATGGCCCACCAGCAGCTTCTAACACCTCTTGGAAACGCGCTCTCTTTTAACAATTCGATTATGAAGACACTTGAGTTGGGTTTCATTTATATCATAGGCAGTTGTCTTTCATAGGGATTTCATAGGAATCCCCCTCTGTCGAGGACTGATATTTTGGAAGGCCATATTCATGTGTCCTCCATACACATGAAACCCAGAGCAAACTGAGAACAGGCTGTGTAGCGCTTTTTTATTTAGTCAGAATGTGAGGTGGATTTAATTTAGCAGATGAAGATAGATTTGCTTGTCACTGTGTATGTTTATCTGAGTTGGAGTAAAGGATTTGTCTGTCAGGTGTTTTTTACCTGGTGTGTGGACAATGGGAAGTCATGGTCGTCTTAGGAGAGGGATGTGAATGATGACTCAGAAAAGCTGTGTATTAATAGAGGCCCTAAGTCTTAAGTGAGCAGGATGTAGTCTTGCCCAGAGCTGATACACTAGCTTCCTGCAGTATTCTTTAGCTATTTCAGCGGAGATCAGAATCGTATGATATGGTGGTAAACCACTATCCCATGTTTGCTCTGAACTCAAAGATTGTCACCTCACTACTCCCTGACATGGGCTGAAGATGAACCTGATTTGTTTGCTTCTCGGAGAAGGACTATGAAGGCATGACATCCTATCGCTTCAGGGGGCTTCTGTTCTCTTGCCATGGGCATTCTGTGATTTTGGCTGAATTGCTTCATCCCCTTCTGTTCTGCATGCAGTTTGTAAGCTAGGGAAAGATTTGTATCTTGTTCTGTCTCTGTGCTGTTTGGTCTGTGGGCCTTCCACCTCAACTGGAGGCATTTCTACAGTAGTAGTTTATAATCTTGCCAGTCTTTTGTCATTGCTGTGTAATGAAGTGTGCAACTAAGCACTGAAGAGGCAGTTGCAGCTGGAAAGGAGTCCAAAGGTTATGGTTTATCATTGCAAACTGCAACAGAATCGCACCTGGATGTTTTTCTATGAAATGAATAGTTAAACATGCCCTGCGCTCTTATTAATAGTGCTGATATTTTGTAAACAGAAGCAAAAGTCACTTTTATACCCTAAGTTTAGGAATGCAGAAACAAGGTACTGTTAAAATTTAGACTAGAGTGCACTTGACAGTGTGGAAGATTTTTGAAATGGTTGGCTGGCACAAATCTTTCTTCATATTGCTCTTGCACATACTGTTCATATCTTTCTTACTTGAATTGAAGGCCTCCTTGTGTTTGTTTTTCCAAAATCAGCCTGTTGAATGCATTGTCAAAGCATCTGTCTACGGTCAGGGTTTAAAGAAATAAAATGCTTGGTGCTCACCTAGGGATTTCCTTTTATGTGCACAATAGGCAAAGTGTACATTGTGCTTTGAAGTGTGTTCTGTGAATTTTTCTGTAGCTGAAGTGTGAAGTGTTGTAGGAAAAACTCCCTGAAATGTTCTGTATTCTCCATTTATTACACTTTTCCCTGAGGACTGGACAGTAGTTGATTCTGCAAAGGGACGTGTTTGGTTAGACAAATACTGGCATGATCCAGGAAAGCGAGTCCCATGTCATTCTTCTTTTAAAAGGGGATGTTGCAATTGAAACTATTTCTAGATTTTTGTTTTCTTTGAAACAGTCCTGTTGCTGACGAGCTTATTTAGCTCTTCAAGATGCACTTCCAGTATTTTTGCTTATCAACATAGAGAGTTTCCTTGGCTCTAAAAGTGGAGTCAGTAGTTTTCTCAGTTCTCCTTTTAAAAGCATTGTTCCTCAGTTTGTCCTGGAAGGGTAAAAGGCTACAGGAGTTGAGGTAAGAGGGCCTGAGGAGAGCTGGCGCTGCTCTGATAAGGGGAATGGCATGCAGGTAGAGCGGGAATCTCTAGGAAATCAATGTTTCCTAAACACTAGGTGAAGTTCCTTTCTGCTGGGTGCAGAGGCTACACTGCGCTGGGTGATGTTGACTCTGGGGGTATAAATTCTGGCAGGGAACTTGCAGAGAGTCTGTCAAGTTTGCATCTTTTGTCTGTGTATCAGAGAAGGGAGGCTTCTCAGATACTTGGTGCCCCTGCAAGTGCAACGCATGTTTAAAATCAGTGGCTCCCCCACCTCTGCATCCTCTCCAAGCACAGCTGCTTCCTTTCATTGAAAGACCGGAGGAGGGCCTGCTTGCTAACAGGTTTAGTTGTGGAAGCTGTGCTGTTTTGAAAAATGCATGGTAGGATCTGTAAAATTCCATTTTACAAAACGTTAAAATGCCATGGAGGCCACTGCCACTTTCCACAGAGTCTAGTGGTGCGACCTCTTCTAGAGAGTGCCTGGGCAGGAGCCCAGGTCATACCTCCAAGAGTTGCTGCGTTGTCTGCCTGTCTGATGAGGTGGGGCTCAGCTGGCTGTGCTGTGGTGCGTGGGCTCTGTTCTCCACAGGTAGTTGTGCAGCCCTTTCCCACTGTACTGTGTGTAAATCAACACATGGCACTGGAAGCAGAAATCTCTGGTGCTCTTCCCTTTCTGGAATACAACAACTCAACTCCTGAATTCTGCTCGGTTTTCCTGTTTCTGCTCCTGTGATTCTGTCGTCTTTGTCAGGTGGTGTTCAGCCAGAAGTGATATTTTGGAGTGGTGTTCTCACTGGTGTGAAAGCCATTTTTTTTCACAGCAGTTCTGCACTCTTAACTTAAAGGTCCCAAGGCTTTGGGTCTGTTTGTCTGCTTTATGAGTTTGCTGGATCCCCTCCGTTGAGAATGCTGTCTCCTACAAGCTTCCCTCTGGGGTCCAGGAGCTGTATTCCCACAGAAACATGCAGCCACCCTAGCAAATACTGCTGAACTGCAGTGTCCGTCTTCTCCATAGCTAGGACATATTTCTTTCACTGCTAGAGACTTTCCATTTATGCCAGTAACCGTAACACTATTGGTTGAGCACAGAACACATCTCCACACTTCACTACTCAACTGTACCACTTCTGCTCAACTACAATTTAAAGTTGGCAATTGTATGGATTAGGGCTGGGGTACTGTAGCCTAGACATCATTTCAGCCTTTTTTTCTTGATAAAGATTCTGAAGAAGGTGGCAGAACGGAGTATTTGGAGGCTGTTCAGTTTTGGTTGAATTTTAATAAGGTGGCTGCAAAACTGTCATCTTCAATTCTGGTAGATTCAGTCTCTGAAGATGCTCTTTTTAGCATGCCAAATATTAGGCGTTGCCTTCTACTTTAATGAGAAGAATCTGCCTTTGCTTGCTGGATTCTGGATGGAGATGGGTTGGAAATGTTGACACTTTTGAAGAGTCAAACTGGAATTAGAAGACGACAGTTTGCTAATAAGATTTGAAATGCTCAGCACCGAAATTTACCATGGGACCAGAGCTGAAATCCTCAAATTTGGGTAAACGTCTTCACAGGTGGATGGTAAAATTAAATTTAGACTTGAAAGTTTTCTTGAGATTAATGGGAGAGCACTGCATCATGTCATAGTGGTTTGGTCTGCATGTGATCTTCTTCCAGCAAGCTGGAAACAGTTTTAAAAGTGCTTTCATTCCAGAGCACAGAAATGCAGGAGTGTGTAGGTAGGAGCTGTTTCTAGAGAATATGGAGTAAGCGAACTTTGGCAAGTGTATTTTGTGTTGTGTTATGGCCATCACTGTCGTATTAGATCTTTCCCTCTGAAGAGAGGGTTTGTCATGTCAAAATGTTTGGGAAACCGTTGTATGACAGTTCTGGGGGAAAGACTCGTAACACAGGCTTGCAAAATGTCTGAAACCTGAATGAAAGAATTGCTGTGCTGTGAGCACTGGGGCTGGTGTACCCTTCAGTTGCACACATACTTTGCAGGCAGTTTGCTTTTTGCTGCAATGAGAGCAAATGTCTAACACCATGGAAGCCATAGTGACTTCCTGTAAGCGTTGTGGGACCTCACTTAAATAGAGGCCTTTCTTATTTTAGGTGTTTATGTTTAGTATATACTCTGCTTGAGCATGTAATGATCTGCAGTTGTGTTGTGGAGGCCCCGTAGCTGCCTGAAATGATTCTACTTCACATGCAAAGGTGAACTCCCCTTTTCAAGCTAGTTTCTTTTGGAGGTTGGATTTTTGTGGTTTTTTTTTCCTATCAATGTGCTTTATATCTGTAAATCTCCACACGTGGTTTGTTTCACTCACAGCGACATAGGAAATCCCCTTCTTCATCGGAAGGTTTTTGAGAATGAAAAAAATACTCAGATTTTAGTGGGGTAAATGTAAGTAGAAGTTCAACCACTGTTGGAATTGCTCCGTGGTTGTGAACATCTGACTTTGGATATTTCTTCTGTTCTTTTGAAGTGCTTTGGAGCTTCTGACACCAATTATATGGACAGCCCTATGGGTTTTTTCCTGCAAAGTGGTGGGTTAGTTCTTGCTTTTAATTTAATCCTCCTCCCTGTGATCATCTTGCACCTGTACAGGAACCCCCGGAGGTTATGATGTGCTGATTGTGTATGCAAGTGACGCCACTGAATGGTGTCAGTACCTCCAGAATCTCTTCCTCTTTACTCGGTATGTTCGAAAGCATCGGATTCTGACCTACCAGCTGGAAGGCAAGTCTGCCATCTCCCACCAGGAGCTGGAGCTGTTCAGCAGAAGTCGGAGCATCATCCTTTTGCTGTCTGCTGAGCTGGTGCAGAGTTTTTACCACCCTCCTGTCCTGCAGAGCCTTCAGGAAGCTTTATGGCCCCCCTACAAAGTAGTCAAGCTGTTCTGCGGTGTTACGGACTGTGATGACTATTTGACCTTTTTCAAGGACTGGTCTCAGTGGCAAGAACTCACAAATGATGATGAGCCCGATGCTTACCTTGCAGCTGTCAAGAAGGCCATTTCAGAAGGTAAGGTAGCAGTCATGGGGTTGCGCTTCCTGGTCAGGGGTTGGAGGAGGGAGATATGTAATAGTGGTTATCCTTATTTTAGCACTGGTAATGTGTTTTACAGGAATAGAAAGCTAAAGCAAATTGCACAACCCTTTTAAACTAGGAAGTTTTGCAAGCCAATTTTACTATGCCTGGTCAATGGGTCCCTAATTCAGGAGAGATTACCAGTGACTTACAGAGAACCTCTGAATTTGGAGGTTATCTTAGGTGTCTGGTTTTGAATGCAAATTGGGAATAAAACCATGAGTATCTTGAAGTTCTACCTGTACATATTGTGCCCTGTGGTTTATTGACCTCAACTGGTGGAAAATTACCTTTTTCTTCAGACTTAGATTTCTGTCATAGCAGAACCAAAATAAGGTTGTCTAATATGTGTTCTTTAACACTGGGCTTTAAGTCAGAGATACAACCGTACTGGCCACAGATCACCTTGTTACCTGTGATGGAATGGCAGAGGCTAATTGGAGAATTGCACTGATGGCCTTAAAAATAACCCAACCAGTCTGAAAGTGATCACTTCATAGCAAGCACAGAGCACTTACTAGCACAGAAGTATTAACAGCTGGAGAATACGGAAGCCCCATGTACTGAGTTTGAATTGAGTCTGAACTTTCCTGAACTCTAGAGGAGTGTGTGGTACTCCTTTCTCATAGTTTCTGTTAAAATGAAGGCGGAGAGCTCCAGGGAGTCGTGCTGGTCAGGATGTTTTTATGACACTGCCATACTTAGGGTTATAGTGTTCTTTCTCAGCCTTAGCAGGATTGGATTCCTGTGGTTGCATCTTGGATTAAGATTTATCTGTATTTAGCGATATAAATGAGGCAGCACAGTCTTCTAGTGTGTCTGGTCTTGTGCACATAAAGGTGCTTTATGCCAGGATAACAACGGCAATAATCATGACGACAAATTTATTACAGTAAAAATAAGTTTTGGAAGTCAGGGTCTTGGCCAGAAGAGTGCCCCTGAAAAAAGATGACTTAGGGATTGTGCTGAAGATGGCATTCTCAGGTAACCAGATGACAGCAGGTGTTTCCTAGCAGCTTTTAAAAACATGCTTCTGCCTTTCAAACACCCTTAAAACATCTTGGTTTCCCAGTGGATAACCTAGGGCTAAAGTGATCTGGCTCCTTTGCTTTCAGTCTGGAAGAAGACAGAAAACAGTGGCTGAACAGTACTCTGAAAAATAAAACTGACCGGAGACTAAATTACCTGTTCTGACACTTTCTGGCAAAAGTAAGAATTTGGTTACTGTTTTCCTTCAAACTTGGGTCTAGAGCATGGCACCAATATTTTACTGATTTTAAATATGCTATTCAAAGTTGGGAGGCTTAAACATCTCCCTGGATTACTAGTGGTAATGTGTTTACTTAACGTGTCCAAGGACTGTGAGAGTTACTTTAGGCCAGAGCAGCAGTAAGTTCTAGTGTAGATGAAGAGTGGATGAGAGCACTAAGGGGTATTGATCCTGAAATCTCCTGGAGCCAGCTCTGGCCAGTCTCTTCTGACTTGCTGCATTCTAAGTGCACAAAGCATGACACGGGGCAGAAGAAAGCCTCCTGCTTCCTGGGCTGTGGGTGGAGTGGGAAGTACAAGTGTCTCTGTCCTTCATCAGATGAACTGGCTGTAGTGGGAGGTTTCACTTAGCCAAGCGGATTCCTCTAGTGAGTGGCTTTCACCCATCTTGCTTGTTTTGGACGCATTAAAAATCAAAGAGAATTTGAGGTGAAGGGAAGGGCATGGGTATAGGAATGGATCAGCTAGAAACCACTCTGGATCAACTGTTGCCCTCTATAGAAAGAAACGGTGTTTGTGAAAGGGAAGCATCCAAAATCTGATTTTTATGCTGGGAAGACATATCTGTTGTTGATGTGCTGAATGCAGAGCCTTGTCAACTGGAGAGCAGCCTTCACTCTCTTAGGTGTCAGATGCAGCCAATGAATTGTATTAAGCTGACCTGGCTCTCTTCCTGCACTTCAGTAAGTGGTTCTCCACAGGTGAGCTAGCTCTGTGTACAGCTACAGCCCCTTGGCACACTGGGGGCTGTGCCCAGGGGACTTGGGTGCTTCCCAGCACTTCCCAGAGCCCACCCTGGGAGGGGGCAGAGGTGAGTCTTACTGGTAGTGCTGTGCTGTCTGTCTGAGCAGCCAGGGAGGTATGTCTTGTGTGCCTGGCTGTTTAGTGGGCTGGCTGCCATGCATCTGTGGCAAAATTTCTTTAGAGTAAGGCACTACAGTCTGAGTTTTCACAGCTGGATGTAGAGTCCTTCTCCAGTGGTGTCATCTCTGCTGAAAGTTAGTATGTGCCCAAAAAAGCCTGTGCTTTAGCTTTATGTAAATGGAGTTTTGAAAGAGAGATTGTGCTTTGGATTTTTGTTGTTGTTTCTACATAACAAACCCCCAAATCAGCTTATTTTCTGTTTTCTCATTTGAACAAGCATATGTTGATCTCAAGCTGACTTCAATATATCTAGAAAATATCTGTCTAAGAGAAAAGACGAGCTAAATACAAACTCATTTGATGTGGAGTCTGCTGTAGCATTTTCCAAATAGTTTGGTAAACAAAGATTCAGAATTTCTGGACTTCTGTTACTGTTACGGGAGCCCTGCATGATGTGAGCTGTCAGCTGCACGCAAGAGTTGGATAACAGGCTGTTTCTTTGTGCATATCAGAGCAGTTGCCAAGGCAAGCCATCAGCTGTCACTCTGACTCTTGTGAAGGAGGAACCTACTTATGACAGGCTGGTTTCATGGCAAAAGTATTTGGATGAATGTATCAGATCCTACCTCTGTGTGAGAAAAAAATGACTAGCTGACCTTTTCCATCGGGTGATTTGTGAATGGCCTCAAATGCAAATGTGTTCTGATGCTTCCCCTGAAGAGAAGACAACCCCAGGTGTACATAGTTCCCTTTTTGGGTGAAACTGTGAAAACTTTCTTCTTGGTTAATAATACAAAAATTAGCATCTGCATTATAGTTCGGTTGCAGCCAGCCCCAGCGTGAGTGACTTAAAGTAGGAGTGTTTGTGACAGCAGACCTCTCCCATAGAAAAACACAGCCTGTGCTCTGCTCCCAGGACTTTGTTGTTAGGATTTTAGATGAAAGCTTTGAAGTCAGGACCTCTTAGGAGGTCTCAGTTAAGTCCATTCTCTACAGCAGACTCTGAACTTCTCCTGAGTAAGGCAGCCCTCAATTCTTACAGTACTTAGCAGAGAAAGTTTATGATCATATTTGAAATTACTTGTCTGGGTGTCTTCCTCTGGGAAGTACTTCTCTCTGCATGTGTTCACACTTCTAAAACACACTTCAGTACTTACAACAGTGGTGTCAGCACATATTGAAAAACTAAGCCTAATGCAAAAATGACTGAGCTTCCTTCAGCTTCCTATGAGCCGAATCCTGAGCTGATGGAGCATAGGACACGGGACATGGTGAGGACACATACCTCTCCAGAGCCTGCACACTGGCCCTGCTCAGGCTATGCTGCCTATAGTGCAGCTGTTAGGCTGTGGTTTATTTAACGCATCATGGGAACATGACACCCCCAGATATCACATGCTGAAAAAGCTATTTTAATTTTTATTAGTTTAGTACAAATTCAGAAATGAGGAAGCACTCAGCTAGCCTTTTTGAGAACTAACTGTGTGCTGACACTGACTCTTGCGATCTTGTAGATGGGACATTTTTACTTCTACAGTTTCTCAATCCTGGCACACTACAGAAGGCATGAAGGTTTGCATTTGCAGGCACTCCTGTTATATGTGGGGAAGCTTTTCAGGCTATGTAATAGTTGTGCTAAAGACATGGAAGTGTTCAGGGTGGCAGTCCACAAGCCAGCTCTGGTCTGGCAGGGTATAGTCACCAGCCAGGGTGCAGTGACCAGCCTAGCTGCTACTTAAGCCCTCTTGTCTGGCTTCTGATACCACATCACGCTGTGCTGTGTGCACTGGGCAGCTGGGCGTCTGTGCCGCACGGCTGGAGTCAGTGATCTTTCTCTTCCTCCTGTGTTCTCAAAGCTCAGTTGACATCTGTTTTGTATTATGCACATTTCAACTTGTCTTGTTTATTTCAGCTCCCACCTATGTTGTCTTGAAATTTTCTCCTTTAAAAGTTGACGTTTCTAAAGCGTTCACCAATTAATCAGTGGCTTTGAACTTTCCGTACCCAAGCAAACTCTTGCAGGGAGAAACCCAGGGAAGTCAACATCTGCCTGAGATTGCTAAGGTGATAACTGAATGCAACAGCAGCTGTGAACCATGCTGTTGAAGGGCAAGCACATCCTCAGCTGAGCGGAGCTTAATGCAGTGAAATGGACAAGAAAGAAAGATCAGTATCAGCGAACTTCTTACAAATAAGAGGGTCAGAAGTGGGTCTAAGGAAGTATGTGGTGAATATGGAGGACAGTGGGCAGTTAGAAGGAAGATGAGAATTTTGCTGGAGCCCATAGATGAGGAGGAGCTGGAACATTGCTCTACCTAGTGAAGGGCTCATCGAGAGATGCCAGAGACCAAGGCAGCGAGCTTTTCTTGGGAGGGAAATGGTGTGACAGAAACAGCATAAGCTGTTATCATTCTCCCTCCTGTACATGCCAAGGAATTGAATTAACTTCCTGGCTTTCTTCTGTTGACTGGTGAAACCACGAACGAAACTTGAGAGCGTATCACAGAATTGTTTGGGTTGGAAGGGACCTCTAGAGATCATGTAGTCCAACCTCCCTGCTCAAGCATGGTGAGATAAATCAGGTTGCCCAAGACCATGTCCAATCTGCTTTTCAATGTCTCTGCAGATGGAGACTTCACAACCTCTCTGGACAACCTGTTCCAGTGTTTGACTACCCTCAGAGTAACAAAGTGTTTTATTGTGTTCGGATGGAATTTCATGTGTTTCACTTTGTGCCCATTGCCTCTTGTCCTGTCAGTGGGCACTATGGAGAAGAGTCTAGCTTCCTCTTTTTCATTCTCTCCCATTGGGTAAACATTGATAAGAACCCCCGACTCTTCTTTTCTCCAAGCTGAAGAGTACCAGCTCTTGCAGCCTCTCCTTGAATGAAAGATGCTGTGGTCCCTTAATAATCTTTGTGGTCCTGTGCTGGACTCAAGTGGTAAAGGTAAAGTAACCTTGGAATAGGCTACTCAGAGTTTGAGGTCACGTTGGACACATGCACAAGATGTTCTCAAGTGTGTCTCGACCCAGGGAGATGAAGTGGTAGTATACGGGAGATTCCCTTCAGCCTGACACTTCTGTAATTATTTGACTGCTAACTTTTGCTGATCGCTGTCATTCAGGGCTAGAACCCTAAATTCACAATGAAGTTTTAAGTTGGATGGAAGCTGATCTCCTGTTACTCTGGGGGTTAATGATAAATGATCTGTTCAGTGATGATAGAGAAATTCCTATTTGTTATGTATGTCTAGATTTCTGCCTAAAGGCAGGTTTTTCCTAGAGTAGCTCAGTGGCTAATAGTCTTTCTGTGGAGGGGTGTCAGAGTTTGTTCATTTGATTGCTCAGGCAAGCTCCATGTGAGGCCTTGGTGTGGTTGCGACCTGCTTTGCTGTGTAACTGTTTCAGGACACAAGCATAGTGAAATCCAGTGTTACCTGGTATATTACCCTCGTACCTGAAATGTCCTGAAGAATGACAAAGCAAATACCATAACCTAGAATAATAATCTGTGGCTTTTGTGGATAAACTTGAACACTCTTTCCTTTCTTTCCCACCCTTTCCCCACCCCTATAAATACATTGTGTTGAATGCTTTTAAGGGCAACTTTTCACTAGAAACCACAAAAGCCACTGGTCAGTAAGAGCTGCACACTTTAGCATAGGGCAGTGGTGATCTTACCTCAGGTGCCTACTGCAACGATTCTTTGAGGTGCGGTGTTTTGTACTGTACAGTGGCGTTAGTAACTATTCCTCTTGACAGTAGCAGCTACTGTATCTGTTGTGCTGTGTTCTGGCAGGTGGCACTTCAGTCAGGAGGACTCTGTCAGCCTAACGCTGAGACTTGCAGGTGAGGCAGTAGCGGAGGGGGTGCTATAAACTGGAAACTGCAACCTCCCTCTCCCCAGGTCCATTCTGTCCTCTGTGGGAGCATACTTCTAGCAGAGGGAGTGCTGTAGCATGATTTCCAGTGCCTGTGGAGTTTGCCGTTGCATGTGGAGGCAGAGCAAGACCTGAATGCTGTAGCATCTCTTCCCTGTGCTGCTTATTAAATTTTGTAAAGTATGGCTGTTGAGGAACGTTGAATGCAGAAAGTAATCCTGCTAGGAAGAGGCGTGACGTGGCCAAGTCCTTTATGGGTAAGATGTGCCAGCCCTTTAAAGGATACATCCTGAAAATAAAGCAGCCAAAAAGAGTTCTGTGAGTTAATTTGACATCTCCATTCATCTTCTTAGAGAAGAATCATGAAGCTGTGTCCGATCAATGCCTCTATGAAACTACATCCTTAATCTGTGGCCTTACAGAAGATGATGCTTTAGGACCTGTTATATTGCTAGAGAGCTAATACTGTATCTCTGAGGCTCTAGCTTGTGAGCAGACCACAGTCCATGCAGCTCTAACTTACTGCAACATTCCTCTAGCCCTGCTGGACTCTCTTGACTTGTCTGTATGAGATCCTAGATGAGATCCTAGCATTGTATCTTCCTCACCAGCTGATCTTTTCAAGCCCTTGTACTGTGGTCCCACGTCTTCAAAATGTTCCTGGAGAGTTTCCAGTCCCATGCGTGCATTTGCTGTTCTCTGCAAGATCCATTTTGGCCCGTAGGAGTTTCTAGAAACTGCAGATTGGATGTGGATGCCTGTGCTGAGTTTGTGATCTCTGCTTTGCATCTTCAGAGTCTGTCTGGATGTCAGAAGTACAGTAAAGGAAGCAAGCTGGAGGTAGGGAGGGACAGGAATTGATGTACAGACCTAAAGGGACAGAGAAATGTGAAGCTGGGAACCATTTGGTGTTTACTTCTGGCTCTCAGTGCTCTGTGGAGGAATGCATTCTGAGTAGTCCTATCTCACAGAATTAATCCAGCGTTTATTTCTGCCAGCTTATTGAAGTGGCCTTGAAGACCTGAAGGAGCATGATTATCTGTTGTACTGCAGTCCTCCCTCCCTCCCTTGCCCCCCACCCCCGCCTTTGAAGGGGCAAAATTAAGTGAATTCTTAAAACTGTATTTTTCTCTGTTATATTGTGTTGAAGTAGAAGATACGCTTCTTTGACCCTGCTCTTTGAAGGGGATCGGGTGAGGTATTAGTCAGCCCTCTGGGTGCAATGGGAGTGTGCTTCATTATATGGGAGCTCTGCAGCCTGGCTGGTTCTCACTGCCTGTCAAGGGAGGAAACTGTGACGCTGTTCCACAGGAGTTAAGGTTGAGAGAACATGCCGGTAGCATGCCCTTCCTTGCAGATGCTAGTATGGTTATAGATGACTGATGCTGGAAACGCAGAGACTTCAGAGAGCTGTCAGAGAAACCTTAACTAAGCCCCCAACTGATATTGAGAGAATGCATGAATGTCCTTATCCATTTGCAGTTGAGATAGTTGTCTCAGCTGCAGGATGGATGCGTTGTTTGTCATCAAGGTGCTTCATAAAGTCCCAGTTTATGCACATTAAAATCAATACTTCACAGCTTGTCTTTCATGACTCTGTGAGATTCAAGCAGTGCTAGCATAGGTGCATACTAGCTTTCTAGACAGAGACAATGAAATGATAGCTTGGAACTAGGAAAATACAGAAACTGCTGTGGTTAAGAAGCGTCCAGCTGTAATAGACTTCATGCACATTGTAAATACTAATCATATTTCTCTGTAGCTTATAGTTCTGATAACCTCCCCACAGGTTGCTTTAAGGTAGTGACTAAGCCTAATTCTCAGTATCTGCCAATGTGAACCGCAAAGCTTTAAAACACCTGCTTTAAATAAGAGTCCAGTGACCACCGCTGATGGCTTCTTCCAAGTTTAGAATAGCTGAAGTCGCTTCTGTAAAATCTTTGCGGAAGTGTGAGGTCAAACGAGAGATGCTTTACAGAGCAGGTCTGAAGGGATGTGTGGGGCGGACTTCAGGTTGTTTCAAAGACCCTTGTGCACTTGGACAGTTGTTTTGCTTCTAGGGTTGCGTTTTGTAGGATTTTCATAGCTGTTCATTATTACCACAGAAAACTTTTGATGTGTTTTCCCAAAGTGACTTGAGAATAACAATGGATCTTGAGTTTCCCAGGGGGAGGTTTTGTCAGTGGCATAGGCTGACATTAGCATGGACTGCAGCACAAGAGTGGTCTGCCTCATTCTCCACCTTTCATCTAGCTGGATGATCTGGCGTGGCATTGGACTGCAAGGGTGGTATTCCAAGAGAGACTATTTGAGGGAGAGGGAGGGCAGGGCTGCCCTTTCAGTAGTAACGTGGCCTTAGATCTACTGAAGCCACTTGTAGAACCAACCCTTCAGTCAAACAGCGATCTCCTAGTGGGATGTTTCCAAAGCAGCTACCCAGCTCTCTTAGGTGAAATTCCAGCTTTGTGGCTTTTTCTGCGGACAGTCTTCCTTGTCATGCAAGTGTTATGCATTGTGCTTAAATTGATGCGAGGAGATACTGCAAGAGGAGAGATAATTAATCAGCAAGTTGAACATTAATGTTTCTTGCATGTGGTTGCTCAGGAAGACTTGAATCAGCGACTGATGTAATGTGATTCTTGGCGCCCTCAAAAATCATCAGCCGTGCATATGCTTTTTCAGTTCGTGTTGTCTCCTCCTGGCACAGGTGGTTGAAGTGCACTGCTGCAGCCCCTCTTTCTGGAGACTTGGTCAGTTACACACACAACCCAGAGTCTGTTCTCTGGGTGGCCAGAATCCAGCTTCTTCCTCAGAAGCTCTTTCCCGTTTCTGTCCTGTTCCCGTGCACCCCAGCTAGTTCTTTAGATTTATACATTTAATCCCATCACAAATTGGCCACTAGGCCTGTGAGACCCTCAGGCTAACTGAGACCTCAAAGAATTATGAGTTCATTTGCAGTTTCTGAACCATAATAGCCAGGCATGCTTTTAGCTCGAGGCAGCATAGTGTGGTACGTTTGCTAGAACCCTAGTGAAAGAACTATAAGCTAAATACACTTTGCATCTGTAGCATGCTCTAGATGTGGTCAGATAGACTGTGTTATCCCTGTGTTATAAGGGGGACTGCATTTCACCCCCGAGCTGGCAGCTAGTCTTTGCAGTAGATGTGAGTGAAGTGTATAAATGTTCCTCCCCACCCTGAAGTTCAGGGACTGGCAGCTTAGCTTACACCCCCGTTGTCAGCTGCTGAAGCAGAGATCCTGGTCCTGTGCCTTGCTGACGCAGCCAAGCACGTGCTCTTTTCCACTGGTTCTGCTGTGTGGGCCTTAGCCTCTGGTGAAAATAAAGACACGGAGGGGAAACAGGAAAGGGAAAGAGGGCTGTGATGGGTGCAGTTGTATTTTAAGCTGCTATAGCTCTTTCTGTTGTGAACATCTGCCCCAGATGAATGCACAGATACTTTTTTTTTTTTTGCAGCTGAACAGACACACTAAGCCAGGGTAGCTCTCTGGAGGTGTGCATTTGGGTTGAAACAAAGCCTTTTCTGGACAAGTAACAGTGCTGTAGGGCCAGTGTTGATACTCTATTGGTGCTTTATTAGGCAATGGAAGAAGACATTTCTTCTCCAGGACTGTGCAAGTCATCTGATGAGGTTTCTAAGAGCAGAGTTTGGCACAATCTCAGAACAGTATTTTGAGGGGTCTGTATTTGGGGAGCGTCTGTCTGTTTCTGGGGTTGGAGGACAACCCATGCTGGATTCAGACTGTGTGCTTTCCCTGAGGTCTTGCACATTGCAGCTGTAAAAGTCACTGTTCTTTTGGGCGCATCCAATTCTTTACGTTAAAGGTCCTGCTCTTAGCTCAGGGCTGCTAGTGAGTGAGCAAGAGCTGTAAGTTTGCAGGAGGTCACAAACGGCAATTTCCTCTTAATCTGTGATAGGATTACTGAGCTTCGCCTTGTCATCCTGGGGAGATTGCTGAGCTTCTGTGAAACTTCCCGGTGCCTGGATCTTTGTGGATGGTGCCTTCATGCAGCCTGCAGTGCTACAGACCAAGAGTGTACCTTCCTGAGCTACTAAGGAAGAGGGGGCTGCAGACCAGTGACCCCAAGCTGAACTGTAAGAGCCTACCCAGACTGTAGTCATCTGCAGTCAAGGCAGAGGAGGCTGAGGAGGGTTGCTGGGGCGGATAAAGTGTGGTAGGCAGTTTCCCAGCTGTGGCACTGTGTCCATGGCAAGAATTCCAGAGACATGTTAATCCAGTTCCCATTTCCATCCATGGCTAATGCAGGAAGGACATTCCATCTGGGATTCCTACCCGTGCTTCTGCACATCAGGAAATGTCTTTTGAGGTGCAATGGGTGTATGCACCAGTCTGATCACTGTTGCTTCGCAGCTGACTGCCTTCTCAGTCCCATTTTTCATCTGACATTAATAATGAGTGCCAGGAATAATTAAAAACTGAGCCCAGCCCAAGCAGCGAACTGGAAGTTACTGGTATAACTAAAGTAAACTGGAATACTCCCACAGAAGGTACCTTTGATTCTGTGGGTTACCTTCCTGTTCTCTGCCAGTTCCTGATTGGCTTGAGGTTTTTATTTTACCACTCTTTTCTAGTGTCTGGTATTTTTTCATATTTTTTCTTCTTGCTTTCTCTTCTATGCCCTCTCCACACTTGCAGCTTTTCAGATTTTCCTTTCTTAACCTCACTGTTCTCAGAACTATGTGCTGAGTTTCCTGTTCCTGCAACCCAGGTATGGTATTTATTGGCCACTTTCCCATCCCTACCTTCCAGTATTTACAAGAGTGACATGGAGCTGCCATTGGCACTGTAAACAACTTTTGGTGACTCGGCTTTCTCAAAATCCTTTTCATTTCAAAGATTAAATTAAAAAATAGCTTGGAAGCAGCATTTGGGAAAAAACAGAACCAAGAAAAGTGAACAGATTAATTCACTTGGCTTAAATTTTTGTGGAGATTGTGGAAGCCTCTTGTACTCCACTGCAAAGACATTTTTCTCCTTTCAGTTGTGTGTCTGTAGTTCTAAAATATGACAAAGGAAACAAAACCTGTTCCTTGAAGTTGGATGAGATGTGCTGTATAGAGGAACTGTGGAGTAATGTATGTTTTTGAGTATTAAGGATATGTATTGTCTTAGTAGGTTACAAAGTTAAACACAACTTACCTTCTGGCTTCTCACAATTTGCTGAAACACTGGTACTGTCAACAAGTCTCTCAAACCAGTTGTGTTCTTTGTAAGGATCTAGCTTCCCTAAGAGTTGCACAAGTGTGTGTGTGTGTGCACGCTGGCTCAAGCAAAACTTGCAATACAGCTTGCTTCCTTGATGGAGGATGAGAACTAGTTTATCATAACTTTCACTTTTACAGGACAAATGAAATGTGACCATTTTCTCTGTAGAACTGAAAATCTGGTTTTAGATGCTATGCTTGTAGATGAGCTGCTTGAGGTGAGGGATTTGGAGAGGAGGGGCAGATGTCCTGTACTCTGTTCTGTATGGACAGTTTTACAAAGCCTTACATTTTCCCGTGTTTTTTCTTCTCACCTGTTGCTTTTCTGCATGCTTCTGTCTGTTGAAAGGGGAAATGTTGCTACAGTACAACCCAATTTTGAGGGGTTATCACAAGATGTTTCACTGCTGAGCATTTATCTCCTCGATGAAGCAGGGGCTCTGAGGCTAGCATGATGAGAGATAACTTCCCCTGCTTTCCCTGACTACTTTGTCAGTGCTCTGCCTGCTGCTTGCAGATGCAGCTGCAGCTGCTCTGGGAGGCTTAATGTCCTTGTTTGCACTTGGAAAAGGAGGCTGGCTAGTTGTGAGCTTCAGGTGATAGCAGAAGCTCTCTTTGAGAGCCTTCCCTCTAGCTCTGGGTGAAGGTCTGAGGCCTCATGGAAGCTAGTTGTCTCAGCTGGTGAGCTGGTGGATGGACAGGGGTGGGAAGTGTTCGCTGATGCCAGGGAGAGGGTAGTCTGTACATGCAGACCCTATACAGACAGGCTGTTGCCTAGTTGTGCCATTTGCATTAAGATATGGATGACAGAGTGGTCTGGACAGGCTTCTGACTCCTGAGCATTCACGTGTCCTGTGGTGTTAAGGGCTGACTTCTGAGAAACCACAAAACTGTCGGCTCCACGCCGATAGCCCGCCAGCTTAGCCAGGAGGAAATGGATGACAGAGCGAGCTGCGTGTGTTGTACAGCAACAGGTCAGAATAACTGGCTGCTTCATGTGAGTTCCTAAAGCTGCTAAGTGGCTCATGAAGCATGTGGCAATGCCTGCGTTTTCCCTGGGCTTTTCCTGGAGGTGGGTTTCTGCGGGCAGCTGTGTGGGGAGCCCGGCAGGGTGGGCAAGAGGGGCCAGCGCAGGGCTGCTCTCTGCAGCTCAGCCACTGTCGCTTCCTGGAGGGGGGCATGTTCTTCAAGGGGAAATGTGGTTGGGTTTCTTGGACCGCATCTCCTCCCCTCGCAGCTATGCTCACAAGTATTTCACAGGCTGTCAAGTGTGGCCTGAGGTAGCCTTCATTTAAAGGGGAACAGAAAGGCCCTCTAGTCAAGGCAGAGCTGTTCCCAGCCACGAGCTTTTGACCTACAGCAGCGGCTAATGGAGAAGCTCAATTCAGGTACTCACTAAATTTTCTAATGAGTCTATTGATCTCCTCAGCGATGGCCTCTCTAGCCTGCGTATCATTACAATGATATAATTGCTGAATCTGTATATGCAAATGGGTTGTCATTACTCAAGTATTCTAGTGAGTGGGAAGCCTGATCTAGCAGCACGTCCCTTTAGAGCATGGACATTATTGAATGTAATGATACGGTTTCCTCTTCCAGTGCTTGCATGTTGATACGTCAGTAGCACGTGACTAGAACTTGCAAGATGACCATAGTATCGCTTCACTGCTTATGTGGGAAGTAGGTAATTTGCAATTTCAGAATTTTCTGAATGAAAAAAATGGATGACTAATTCTTACCCAAAACTCGGTTCTGTCAGCTGTTAATCCGATTACTGATTAACACTGCTTGCTTCTTCCCATATTACCTAAGAGCTCGGTTTTTACATACGACCTCTGGGCAGTCAACTCTGTTACAAGAATGTGGAAGTGCAAGACAGGATCGGGCAATGTCAGAACTTCTTAAAAGCTCCAGTTATTCTTTATCTGCTAACTTGTTTCTAGTATCAAATAACGTTAGTAAAACAGAGACTGGCGGGCTTGTTCTCTCCTTGCTTCCCTCTTATCCTTGCTTACTGTAGATGT
This sequence comes from Ibycter americanus, assembly GCA_035590275.1. NCBI lineage: Eukaryota > Metazoa > Chordata > Aves > Falconiformes > Falconidae > Ibycter > Ibycter americanus. The sequence continues at coordinate 185,324 of JAVJGI010000065.1, read as the reverse complement.
TGAAGCTGAGATCCACAGCTTTAAGTTTCATTTTCCTCTGAAACTGACCGTATATTGGGCAAGTGAGGTACAAATTGCCACGCTAGTGGTTCCATATTGGGGTGGGGATGATGCCCTTGGTATGAGGATGCTGGCAAGTGTTGTCAGCTTGTGCGTATGTTGCAGGGACGTTAATGCTTTGCTGTAATTTGGTCATCATTGGCGCTCTCTTATCTGCGGTGAGCTTAGTCTTTCTGATTTAGTCACACTGGAAATAACCAACAGAGATTACACAGACACTATTCTAGTAGTGGTTGCCTCTTCTCCTCCTCCCCAAAAGACATGGTGTCTTGCTCTGCGTATGCCAAATGCCTGACGTGATAGCTGTCATGTAAGGGAAGGCTGTGGGACCAGTGCTTTATTTTCTCCTGTGCAGCTGGGCAGCCTGGCACTCCCAGGTGGGAGCAGTCCACCTTTCCCTAAGAGAAGTGTTCCCAAAACTGGGGTCTGACTCTTGCAGCTCATGACTTTGGACGGTATCAATTAAAGTAACGAGTTAGGGAATTTAAAACCTCAGTCCATTTTCTGTAATACTTGGTGCCAATGTCTGAAAACCCCAAAGACTGCCTTCAGTACCTAGCCTTGTGTGAAAGTAGTTTCTCAGCCAAATCTGCTGGTTTGTGTTGGTGCAGTATTAAAATCTATTTGCTCAATTACATGTATTGTTCTAGGGTTGTTTAAGAAATATCTGTGTTGGTGGTGATGCCTTACTTGAACTTCAGAGCTGCAGATTTTTGGCTCTAGTCTTTCTATAGCAAACATTAAAGCAGCTACTTGCACTCATGTGAGTAGGCTTACTTGCCATGTGGAGTGATTCACATAATTGAAGTTAAGTGAATGTGCACCATTATTTGTGACAAAAATTTCAGCTGAATGATTTGCTAAAATTTTGTGGCTTAAAACCTGTCTCCTGAAAGCAAAGTTGCATTAATATAATAACAAAATCCCATTTAAATGTATAGGGGGAAAAAGAGTGCATGACAAAGAATTTCAGATGTCCTAAGTTTATGTCTTTGGTAATAATAATGAAGTCTAGATTTAAATTCCTGACTGACTTCTGGCTTCACTGTTTGAAACTAGCAGGACATGAACTCCTAATAGAAGCCTGCTTTAATAACTTTGGCTCTCTTGATTTGTGGAAACTTGATGTACCCAGAGGCTGGGGGATTCTGAGTAAAACCTAGACTGTTGAGAGCCTAACTGCATGGATGCCACAGGTTTGACAGTGTGGTTGGTCGCTTAGGTGTTTCTCATCAGGACTGAGCATTTTAAGTAGATCATTTCCTACTAATAGAAAAACTGCCAGCCCAAGTCTGAGTTTTTTATCTAGTAAATAATTTGCACAGCTCTTTACAGATGTGTTTCACAGCAAGTAGTAAATAACTTTCAAAATGTTGTCTTAAATCCTTGACTGCTCCACAGTTTTCCAAGGTTTGGAAGATTTTGGCCATGGGAGTCTGTGGCAAGGGGAAGTCAGTGACTTTCACCCCATGCTTTGGGAGACAGGTGAAAAAAAGTGTGAATCATGAATTAAGAAGTAGAATCTAAGTAAGAAGGTGGGTAGAGTACCGTTATTCTTCAATGCAAAGGCTCTGGTATGTTTCAATTTCTCTCTTGTATAGATACAGCAGCTTATAGTTCCTGCTGGAGCAGGATCCCTTCAGACTACTGCCTCATGTTGTGTTTTGTCGACACAAATAATGAACTTGGGATTGGGGTGAGCAATATAAGCAGGATCCAGAAACCTAAAGATACTACTGAAATGAAAGTGAAGTTGGTTTTCTTCATTTACTTTAGGAGAGAAAGACTAGAGGCTGCTGCCCATCCTACAATGTACTCAGAGCGCAGCTGGAGTTGGATGAGTCTGGTTGCCAATCATTCTTACATTAGACATTGACACACTGATTTTCCTGCCTAACATGAGGAAGCACTATCCATCTCAGCAAAGACTGGCACTGTTGTTTGTTTTGTAAGCATATTCAGTGCTACTGCAGCACTTCTGTGTCTTTGTGACTGTTCCCCAGCAAACCCCTTAAGGGAAAAAAGGAGGAAGCTCTGTAGTTTCCCTTTCTTCAGCTAGATCCCCTTTTCTGAGCGTTACTTTGAGAAGAATAGCAAGTTCCACCCTACCACCTCCCTGGCTGTTTCTCAGGATGGGTGTGTATGATATGCGTTTTCAGCAAAGGGGAGTGATGTAACAGGACTCTGTGCTTTATTTTAGATTCAGGCTGTGACTCTGTGACTGATACAGAAACAGAAGACGAGAAGAACCCAGTTTACTCCCACGAACTTGACATGAGTGAAGAACATGGATCACCCAAGAGCACAGGGGACCATCTGGTGGTGCAGCCTGACCGCATACGGTGTGGGGTACTGTATGTCCACTCCTTGGGCTATGTTCTTGCTGTGGGCTGGTGCAACCCATTATACTGTTCTGTAATGGACAGCTTTACAGGCCAGGAATTAATCCCCAATTCCTTTTCTGTCACCTTCCTTCTCAGCCCCCTGTCCTCAGTGTCTCCGTATTATGAGCTCGGTTCCCTAGGCCCAGAGAGAGCTTAGTAACACGTGGTGCCCAGTGTTGTCTAGGCTGCAATGTCGCTTACTGACAGATAGTCTCATTAATACAGCTGCTTGTCTTGTGTGCCATGAGGCAGGTTCACACTCTTGACTTCACATCTTCCATTCTGGTGAGATTTAGTGGCATCAAGTGGAGTAAGGTGATTGTAATGAACCAATTAACTCCACAGCCTGGATGCAGTCTAACATGACAATTCTGATGCGTGTCCTGCAAGTGACTCCAAAGAGCTTGGATCGTCTTTCCCGTCTGAAAAGTGTCATTTCTTAGTATAGCATCCCCTCAGATGGAAAAAGTCTCTTCCTTTGTTTCTGTTTAGAGCGGGGATGTGCTGCTTGAGGAAAGAGACTGATAGAGATGAAACTAAATAATTTTATAAATCTAGCTTTAATCGGTTTATAAACCTGGCTGATAACTCTGCAGTTTTGTTGGCTTAATGCATGTATCTATGCTAGTGCAAGCTGTAACACAAGCCACCTGCCCAGTTAGTCCATGACTGGAAGATGATCCTCAAAACCATTCGGGATTGTGAAAATGACAAATGATAATTTGTGTTAGTTGCAATGATAACAAAATCCCTAGAAAAGGGATTTAACAAAGAAAGTGTTCTTATGCTGTGAACCTACAAACTATGTTGTAATGCCTTTTCTCTTTAGGTTCAGACAACAGTTTATATTATCATGAAATGTAAACTAGATGGCGAAGTGAAAACTGAAGTTGAATTCTCTCCAGAGAATGCATCATCTGTACGTGTGCTGGCTGAGATGGAGAATGAGTATACAATCTCTGTGGAGGCTCCAAGTAAGCTGGGCTGAGGGCCTCCCCCTTCCCCCCACCCCCCCTTGCTTCCTTTCTATGGCAGCCTGCTTGTCCTGAAAAGTGCCAGAAGGATAACAGTAAAGGTTGCAACACAGAAAAACCTGAGGTCAGAAAATCTTAAACTTGCATTCTTATCTGTGATAGTTGTGTGATGAGAAACTGAAGTAGACTGCTGCTTGGGGGCTCTGTTTTCCCCTCAGCAGCAGCAAGGTTGTGGTGTGGAAACACCGTATTGAGAGTTCTGAGAGCAGATTGCAGCTTGTGAAGCACTTTGAACGTAACAGGGTGTTATAACCACTGCCACATTAGCATTGGCAGGGCGCCAAGAGAAGGTAAGTGCCAGTAAATAATTGCATGACTATAACAGCATGTGCTTAGTGTGTGATGAGCTCTCTGTGATCAGAGCTGAAACTATCCTGGCTTGTCTTTTAATTTAGATATGTTCTGTCACTGTAGGTATTTACATATACAGAACTGTAGGTTGTCTAAACTTTAGGCTCACTAAACTTTAGGGGCAATATTTCAGAGCCTTACAGAGAGAGAGTAGTTTTCCAGTGTTTTTATTTAACCTACTTTGGTCTGTCCTCTTGAAGAGTTGTTATGCCAGCTCTGAGAATAGAGACTAATACTCATTATTGCAACTCCTGTAAAGTCAGTGAGGTGGATTGTTTTAAAGAAGGTGACCTCACCCACATAAAACTGTTCAACTTAATCTGTCTTAAATCAAGACTTATAATTTAAACATGGACCTGGAAACTAACTTGCACTTTGAATTATAAACATGACCTTCACGTTGATGGAGTGTACAACTATGTAAGCTCTGCAGTTTCTAACAGCAAGAGAAATAAATTTTTAATTCCTTTTGTGCGTGACCGTAACGATTTCATGATTTTCCAAGTTGTTAACAGCCAAGCAGAGAATGATCAATTTCAGTGGGATTCAAAATATTTGTGTTTCAAAAAGAAAGTTCAGACCTATGAATGCACACTGGACAAAACATCAAGAAGCTTCCAAGATGCAGGTAGAAGACAAATCCCGTGCATGGGTGTAGTTGCAAAGCTGGAATTCTTTTAAGTTGATTTTATTCAGACTAGTGAGGCTGACAGGGGTTGCAGAATCCCTAGTTACTTATCTGGTTTCTCTCCCCTTCTTCCCCAGCCCTCATATTTTATGCCACAGTTTAGAGACCGCTCCAGAGATAGCCAGGAGTGGAGGGATATGAGGCTTTCTAGTTTGAGGTGGTGTGCTGTTAACATTGGTGGTCCAGACTACTGTTAGCAGAGGACTTAGCAGATCACAGGTAATGTGCATTGACACAGCTATGAAGGTAGTTCCAAAGTACTTTCCTACCTAGTGTTCAGACCAACATCGTCTTTTTTTCATGACTCTTCATGAATTCGGTACAACAGAAACTGTTTTGGTATCCAGGTGGCAGTATCTCCAAACTCCTCCTATCCTCAAGGTATTCAATGCAGACTCATTCCCGTTGTTTGTTCTCAGTGGTGTTTTCTTCTTTTTCTTTTTAAAGATTTAACCTCTGGGACGGTGCCTCTACAGATATATTCAGGGGACTTGATGGTGGGAGAAACAAGTGTCACCTATCATACGGACATGGAGGAAATCAGCAGTCTGTTGGCTAATGCAGCCAACCCGGTACAGTTCATGTGCCAGGTAATGACTCTAGCAAACAGCTGCTTTGGAAACCAGCTCTGTCAGAGGCTAGACAAGCGGACATAAGCAAAAGTGCTTGCCATGAAGTAGCTCTTCTGAAATTAAGAAATGCAAGGTTATTTAGGGATTTTCACATAACCTTAACATCCCCTTTTAGTGAAAGCATGCGTGCTTTTTCTGTCTCTGGAGCAAATAGCTGGCTAAGGTGACTCAGGCTATAGACCTTGATGACTTGAGATGATTGGGATGTGGTGGGAGCCTACAGAGTAGTGTTGTTAGTCACCAGCATACCTGGGACAGGGGAGACTGTCTTTCCCTTTGTTTTTATTTTCAGTTGTGGAGCCGTTGGTGCTGGGCTGTGCTTGGGGAATAGACATGTTTCCCAGCCTTTGGTTAAGAACTAGTCCAAAAGCCAAACCCAGAGTGTACAAGTGTACACCAGAGCAATTCAAGATGGACTAGTTCACACTTAGAGCAGGAGTGACACTTCATTGGAATAGTTTCAGAAGTAACATTATACCTGTCAAGGAAGTATGAAGCAACAGTTTTCTGTGCTTCCAGTTACATGAGTGACTTTCTCATTGTACTCTGTCTTGTTGTGGATCGTATGGTTCTCATCTGCTCAGATTAATGATACTCTGTTTCTGGACCAGGAAGCTATTCATGTTCTTGCTTGAGCTGAACATTGCTGCCTGCAGTATTTATGCCTACTGGTTTCTGATATGTGCTAAGTAAAGAAACACCTTATAAATCTCACCTTAACTGAATCTCCAGACTCCACCAAAGTCACTTTCCCTTTATCTCTAGGCCTTTAAAATCGTGCCATACAGCATAGAAGCACTGGACAAACTGTTGACTGAGTCACTCAAGAAGAACATTCCTGCCAGTGGCTTACACCTGTTTGGAATCAACCAGCTGGAAGAAGAAGATATGACAACAAGTAAATTGAAAGATTTTTGTTTTCTTTTTAAACTTCATCTGTATCAGTTGTTTTACCTTGGAGTGCCTTAACACTGCAGTGTGTGGTACCTGCAGAGGCTGTCCCAAAATCTCGGATCTCAACCAGGGAGCTAGATTTCTGATGATGCCTATAGAAGGTGGATTGCCATTTGGGTTGGGTGACACCCCCTTTTTTTTTTTTTTTTCATTACATGCATCAGTCTCACTTCCTTGCACTGCATTGCATCACTACAGATGCAGCTCTGTAGACAGCTTCAAACACAAAGTGAAAAGATGATGCACCCCAATATGTTTCCCATATTTTCTCCCTTGTTCTTCTCCACTCCCATGTAGCATTTCTCCCCAGCCCAGTCCTTTTCTCCCCACCACATGACTCTGCTCTAAGGTGCGCAGTGGGCACTCAGCAGTTGGATTGGTGTGACACCATGACATGGTTGCACACCATGACATGGTTGCCTTACAGCAGTTGGATTCTACTGGAATGATTATCTAAGAGGTCCTTGCAAACCTGTGATCCTACATACATTAAGGTATTACAGTGGCAGATTCCCCAATAAAGGTCATAGGACTTAAGCCTGGAGATATGCTAGGATACCTTAGTTAATTTGTGCAGGGTTAGCTCCATTTTGAAACTATATATACTTTTCAGGGCTTTCACACCTGGTTTAGTCTCTGTGTGTGCTAGGAATTTTGTTCCTCACCTGCTGCGTCTGTGGCTGCTAGAAAGAACCTTGGATTCTAACAGGCCCCTGTTCTCACAGATCAGAGGGATGAGGAGTTGCCAACACTGCTTCACTTCTCTGCAAGATATGGGCTGAAGAACCTCACCGCATTGCTGCTTACGTGCCCTGGAGCACTGCAGGCCTACAGTGTAGCCAACAAATATGGCCACTATCCAAACACCATAGCAGAAAAGCATGGCTTCAAGGACCTCCGCCAATTCATTGATGAATATGTGGTAAGAGTAAGCAGCAGTCCTACATTGTCCCGCAGCTGGTGTGGGCAGTGGCACCAAGCTTGGCATTTAAGTGTTGTGGGAGCAGGAATGATGGGGTAGTAAAGGGTGCAATGTGGTGGGGTAGGGTATAGAAGACAGACATCCAGCCACACTGAAAGCTTCCAGGCTGGAGGGTTGGGTGCATCTCTGGAGCTGGGGCAGTTTTTGGGGCTTTTGCACAGAGCAAATGGAAGCAGAGGTTGCTTCCACAGATGGAAGCAGAGACTTCCGTGCTGGGTTTCCTTATCATCCATCCATCTAATGAAGTTTCCGCAGGGATGTGGTTGGTGCCTGGTGTACTCTTCTAACCTCTGATCTTGGGGAAAACTACAGCACCTTCATCCCACTTACTTTAGGAAGTAATATGGCACAGAGTATGTTTGGGAAGGTACAATCTGAGGTACTCCCTGATTAGTCATAGAACAGTCTGGACTGCTTCATTCACAGCTGATCTGAGTCAGTCTGCTGACTCCACTTGAAATGCATTTCTTTCTGTGTTAGGATAGCTGTCTGTTCCCTACTTGTTCTCTCTGGACTCCCAATTCACAATTCGGTTCTCTTTGAGCTAACATCACTCCCAGAAAACAGCAGATCTGACTTTTCCAGATTATGACATGGACCTGACTCCAGCTGCACCAGGCAGTTGTTTCTGTGGGGTCCTTTGGTGTGCATGGGGTTTATCCTTTCTTTTCCGTTTGAATTGTTACCAGCCTGTATGCTTCAAAATAACAAGCAGCTCCTTGACTCAGATCATGTGAATTCTTGAGCAGATTTTATCTGCCTTTGCTTTCAGTTGAAATGTTGTGCATAACCATCCTTAATAGTTGTCTGCTGCCAGCCTTAGTGTGCTCTGCCAGCCAATTATAGTAGTGTTTAAGCCCTATTTAGGAGGCATGGGTGGTTCTTAGACGTGGTGGTTGCTTCTTGACATAAGTGTGAATTTAGGGTTATACGTCAGAGCTAAATAAAGGTCATTCCGTGTTCTGAGATCAGGAGGGGTGCAGAAACTGTGAATTGTGCGATTAAAATCTTTGCATTGGGGTGAGAGATGCTTAGGAAATCCTTCCAACCTGTCCTTCCAACCTCTTATTGCAATACTGTGCTCCTCCCGTGTCCTCTTCTCCACCAGGACAGTGACAGAGCTGCATTAAGAGTAGGTCCTGCTTACTGACCATCAACCTATCTGTGCAGCTTAGTACCAGAGCACACAAGTGACCTGCACCAGTGTGTCCACTGCAAGGTAGCGACTAGAAGCACTACTAATACGGATATCTGAAAATCCCAGTAAACCCCTTTACTCACCTGATTTTCTCTCTGGCAGAAGTTCCTCTGCACCTCCCTAACGCATCGCATGAGCTACCTGCCTGACCCATTTTGACTGCAGAGGGAAGCATGTGTAGACAGTTTTGAAGTGTCCTGTGGATTGAAGTGCTGTGAGATGGTGATTGTGGGTGGAAGAATATCTTGTAGTACTGAAACAGGTTCAGATGGCTGTGATTGTGACTTAGTTGGAACCTGGGGAGGAGACTGGCACGAAGCTTTACATTTTGCTCCCTTGTGGTAGTTTGGTGAAGATCTACACTACCTTCCCTGCCCACCCGCCCCCCATGTTGCAAACTTGTGAAAAAGGGTTCCGTTGTCCTGTGAACTGAAAGTTGCCTGTATTACATGAAAAGCTGCCTGTTGTGAGGTTTCCTGTTAATCTCACAGAAAAGGGTCTGTGTACTCCCACTCTGGTGTTATGTGCTGCTGCTAACACCAAGAAACTGAAACTGAATTTATACCAAAGCTAAAAGTTTGCTTTCTTTTAAGTGCTCTGCATGTGACAAGCTTTCCCCTTCATGGTCAGCTATGCTGACCCCAAAATAGCCTTTGACAAGCATTTTTATTTTTAGAATGAGCTTTGCTTACGTTCTGGGAGTTTGCAGACATCATCTAGGACATGAAATTCAGGGGGTGAGAGGCTGTAGTGGCTATTCAGAATGTGTCAGGACCAGCTTGTTTCGCCTTCATTACCTATTATTACAACATAGATCTTGAAGGCTGGGCCCAGATAGCTGTAGTGGGTATTTAATTCCTTTGAGAAGCCTTAGTCTTTGGGAATGGACTGCTTGTAGGTTTTTTTCCCATCAGTGATGGGAGAGTGAGGTAGCTCTTTGCTTACTTTGATTGTCCAGATTCTTTGTTTGAATGAGACTTGAACGTTTTTTTTTCTTGCTCTCCTTCCTCTCCAGGAAACTGCAGATATGCTGAAGAGTCACATTAAGGAGGAGCTGATGCAAGGCGAGGAGGATGAGTCTGTTTATGAGTCCATGGCTCATCTGTCCACTGATCTGTTAATGAAATGTTCCTTGAATCCTGGCTCTGATGAAGAGCTTTATGAATCCATGGCTGGATTTGTCCCTGGTGCCCCAGAAGATCTATGTATGTATATTCATAGAATCACAGAATTGTAGGACGGTTTGGGTTGGAAGGGACCTCTAAACATCATCTCGTCCAACCCCCCTGCAGTGAGCAGAGACATCTTCAACTAGATCAGGTTGCTCAGAGCCCCTGTCCAAGCAGCCTAAGCTGCTCTGTCTCTCATACATAGCAGCGCCTCAGCTGAGTTTCAGAGGAAGGACTGGTTATAGCTTTCCTGCTGTTACCACAGGGAAACCATGCTCCAGTTCTGATGTTGGCTGGCTGATAAAATTGCTCTAAACCTTTCTTCGATTGCCAGTGTCCAAGATCAAGAGCTGTTTCCTAAATGCTTTGAGGACTCCCTGGACCCTGAGCAAGTGAATTAGCATTTGGAAGATACCAAATTTTCTATCATGTCCTGCTTCTCCCTGCCAAGATCTAGGGAGGCAGAGACACTGACTCACAGACACTGGCAGAAAAGAACACTATGTAAGATGTGATTTTACTGACAACTGGAAAACTGAAAAGCAAGAGCAGAGCTTCTAGCTCAACAGCTTGAGAACAAAAGAAAACGAACATGTAGAAATGTGTAGTGAAAAGATTGTAATTGAAAAATCATTATTCTAATCCACTTGGCTTATTGCTAAAAACATAGAGCTGATTCTGATAAATATGCAGATGTGTTTAACTTTTTCACAGTTCCAGTGTGGCCGATTGCAAATATCAAGTAAAGTACCTGTGTTAAGCAATTGTAAATTTGCTGTTCTTACTTATCTGCCTGTTTGGTCTGGCTTCATCCCACTGATACATTTTACGATTCCCATGAAGAGCAGAGAATCTAGCTTGTTGTAGTTTGAGCACCTGCATAAGGACTTCTAGTCTTTCTGCAGTTTTAAGTGTCCTGTCTCAGGGAAAAAGCTTTCTTACTGAAGTGCTTTTGCTTATAGACTATATCTGTCCTGGGCTAGTTTTCTCCTCTTTTAGATGTTATAAAAGGCATTTTTGTTGATTATCAAGTCCAGAAGATTTTGTCGGTTCTCTGCCTGAAATCCAATTCTCTGCAAAGTTTTGTTTGGCCACTGCAGGGATAGTTTTGCTACCAAAACCAGGACTATTCTGCCTTCAGCTGGAGATAAGCAGTCAGCCTGGTTGGACTCCTAAGGAACAAAGCTGCTGTTGTTCGCAGTAATGGGAGTGAGAGTTTCTAGATGTTTGGAAGCTCTGCCTGCAATTGATGCACCTCTGAGTAGCGTTGATTGACTAAGTCTGTGGAAGGGAAAAAACGTACTTAAAACCACTAGGCCCAATTTGTTGTCTTCCCACCCTGAAGATCTCCCAGATCTTGCAGAAACTGTGCAGAGGATATTCCTTTCTTCTGTGGATGCAAATCAAGGTCCCTGTAATTGACCACTTTTGAACTGGACTCTGAAAAGCCTTTCCAAAAATATTCTTATACTGGTTCGGATTTAGATCATAATCACTTCCTGTCAAGAAAACCATTTGCTAGCCCTGCAGACTATTGGGTGGAAGAACTAATTGTTGTGAGGTGCTTGTTTCCTCTTCCCTCCTGAAGATCATCACCACCTCCCTCGGTCTGTTGTCTCTGTTGCTTGTGTGCATGTCCCCTTGCCTGTTTCTGTCAAACAAACCGCATTAAGTTAAACAGTTCAAGTACACAGGTTTTCCTGCCCTCACTTCACTCTGATTGACAGATCTGAGGAGGGAGTTTGGCTGGTGTTTTGGATGAATATAGGAAACAGAGCCTGCTTGGCTGACAGGCACGGAGATGGAGAGCTAGGAAAGGTTGCCATGGGGTGGGAAAGGTGGTGCATTTGAAGCTGAAGTCAGGCTGCTTTCCTTAAGCCTCCTCAGTTGCAAAGGCCCAACAGGCATACATCCTTCAGGGAAAGCTTCTGCAAGTGCAGCCACATTGGCAGGGTGGCAGAGGTCTCTGGGTTCAGCACCAGAAAGTCCTCCTGGTGTGCAAATGTGCTGCAGGCTGTGCAGGGCTAGTAGGACTAGAAAGGTAAAAACCCAAGCTGTCCCTAAAGAAGGTACTTACAATTCCTTTACTGAAAAGCAGAGCTGAATGAGTCTGCATTTTAAAATGTTTTCCTCATTGGTGAGATGCTGTATATGACTTCTCTGTAATACCTCAACAAGGAATGTGAATGTGTTTCCTCCCTCTTCTGAAGTTCTCCTAGTGTATTGCTCCTGCCCGCAAATTTGTTACCTTCCACTCAGAGACATTTACTGAAAATCTCTGTTTTTCTTATGTAGTCTGTTAGTCTCTGCCTGAAGAATATTTACAGCTTGTCTTAAAATCTACCAGTATTGTAACAGGTAAGGTTAAATTGGCATGATGCTTGACACTTAGATTGGTTCTCTCAAAGTGAAGGTGTTTCAATATTATTTAGAATATCAGCACACAGGCAAATCCTCCTTGAAATCAGTGTGAGTGCTGGCTGGTTTAGAACTGCCGTCACAAATAAAGGCTTCAAACTTTTGTACTGACTGAAAGGTTTATGAGGATGAAAAACTCCCTAGGAAATCGTAATCAACTTCTGCTGGGGTACTTTCTCCAGGTCAGAGTAGCTCTTATGTGAGTAGTTATGGCTGCAGTGCAGAGGACAATACCTGGGCTGTTTTAAGTGTAGCTGTACTGTGGCAGCATGCCATTTCTCGTTATCAAGATGTGCTTCCACCACAGTTTTTCAGAGGCTGATCAAAGGAAGGTTATGTACCACAGGGTCAATTTGTCTGGCAGGAACTGGTCTGAGAGTAAGGTACACAGGACTGGAGCCATTGTAATGAGTTAAAAGTAGTAGCAAATAGTTGAATACTGGAGTGTTCTGTTAGTTCTTGTATCCTTCATCCCACTTCTGATTTTTCAGTGCATTTTCATGGGTTGTTTTTTTTTTCTCTGCATTTGATCCTGGGGAAACATTTACAGAGAAAGCACAGAAGCTGTATAAGGGCCCAGTTTTGCTTAAACTGATGCTGCATGAGAGTTGCACACACCTGTGTTGAGTTGCTAGTTGTCCCTCTAAGTTTTGAGATAAATGGTGGAATTGAAAAAAAAAAAAAAGGAAAAGGTTTTTTTCAGCTATAGAACATTGCCTCTCCTTCTGCTGGAGGGGAGCATTCTTTCCCAGGTAGGTCTTAATGCCCTGAGCAGTGTAAGTCATAAAGTACTCCTAACCAAATCAGTGGGAACTTACTGGCTCCTGCTGTTATCTTGTTTGCTGTTCTTTAATAATGAGATTGAATTGCCTTATTTAATTTCTTATCATTAATCTAATAGTTCTGTCTTCAGAAAAGCACTTCCCTCTTATTACACTTCTCAAATACCTGTAAAGACAAACATAACTTTCCAGAATATGCTCCAGGTTGGTGCAGGTTGCAGGTAAATGTCATTTAGCGGAGTCACACATACAGAGTGGCTGAATGGCGAAAAGGGAGAGTTATCTCCATCGTACCAGTCTGGTAGTATGAACTACAGCATCAGATAAAGTGCTTTGCTTTTTCTGCTTTCCTTTCACCAGCATCTCCTGCTGATTTTTGCAAAACAGAGTATTTTGAGTAGGCTGCATTGTGTGCAGGAGGGGCTCTGAGAGCAAGGGCTCTTGAAAGTGCTGAAAACCTGTTTGCTTTGGGTGAAGACTGAACTGCATGGTGTGCGTGTCGGTGTGTTACTGTGCTGTTTTAGTTAGGCTGTATTTCTCTGTCCAAGGTCAGACAGTGACAGTGGCCAACGGCTGGTGGAACCAAGTCCAGACTCTTAGCACTGTTTCCATATCTGTGACCTGTGTGGACACTCGGACTGTAGATAGTGTGTTTTTTGCAGAGGTTTCATCCTTTATCCTAGAGAGTTTCAGCTGACTAAAGTCTATTGTCCTGTAATTTGCAGACCTCCGGCACGTAAAAGGTAGATGTTAGGTCACATATAAGTAAGTTGTGATGCCCTTATTCTACTCTCTCACATATCTTCTCCCTCCTCCACCATTTTTATTCTCTTGAAACCAAGCTTTCAACACTGTCCTCACTGGGTTTTATTTTTTCCTTAGTTAAGGCAAGAAACAGCAGGCTCCTTGTCATCCTTGAGCAAGCTGAGAGAATTGTGCATAAAAATATAACTGCTTATAAAGCTTTGAGTTGTGATTTATGCCAACACATTGGAGCCTTTGTCTTGCATAATAAAGGACCAGTCGCTGTAAAGAGGTAGCTTGCTTCATGTGCAGGAATGCCTGGCATCTAGGGTTTGCAAATGTTTAAAGGGGGAAGAGTGTTACTACTTTCTAAAGGGTGCCTACATATGGATATTTTAGCTGTTGCGAAGGGTCTGTAGGCCATGACTCATCTTCTGTACGTCTGTCTGTTAGCAGGTTGGTTGAGCTCCCTTCTGAACCTTTAAACCCTGCAAAGGGAAACTGAAACTCTTCGAATAAGTATCTTTTAGCTCCTAAATTCTGACATCTAGGAACTACTTTACCCTCTTCCTGCTAACCTTTCAGACCAGTGTTCCCCAGTAGCCTCAGGAAAATCTGGGGACCTTTCCTGTGATACTCTGTGTGCGCCACCTTCTTGTCACTTTTGTCTCACTAGCCTGTTTTTGCAGCAAGTGGAACAGAAGGTGTCATTGACAAAGTCAAGAACTTCGTTTCAGTTTTAGTACATGGATGAGATGTTAGGTCTCATCTGTATGCAAGACAGGCCCATGTGCAAGAGGGTGGTGAGGTGGTAATCATGTCTTCTAAAGAGAGCTAATTAGTTGATGAATTTAACTACATTGACTATGTGATAGAGAACAAACCCTGCAGTGTCCTGTTACACTGCTGGTTTAGTAATCCTGCAGAGCACAGCCCAAACTGGGAAGATACTGTTCCATCCACAGAGAATGAAAGGAACTTTGCACACCTGTCACATTGTGCTTTCCTCTGGGCCTGTATTTGCCACAGGTTCTTTTCTAAAAGCTATGTTGAAAATAATCAAGGTGGCTGCAAGGTGGAAAAATTGCTGTGCAGAAAAATAGAGGTCTGTAGTGCTGAGTCTTTAGGATGCTAAAATATCAAATCTGTGCTTCCATGTAGTGCAGTGATACTTAATTGAACTTTGTTAGGTTGGTGGTGAGCAATTAGGTGCAGCAGCATGCAGCTTGGCACGGACTGCAGAATTCTTGAGAAGCTGCTGGTGTGGTTGGTCCACACAGCATGCAGTATCGCTGTGGCTGTGCTGGGGATATTCCTGTGAGGTTAAAGCTAGGTTGGGTGCATTTGCATGACTGTCGGTCGGTCCTTTGACAATTATTGTTTAACCTCCCCCTCACAACATTCTAACAAAGCAAAATCATGCTAGCATATTCTTATCCCTTTCTCATAATCTCCTCAGTTTTGCAGGAAAAAAATAAGAAAGGTCAGCAAATATAAAAAAGACATTTATAGAGAAATATTTCATATTCTGTCACGTAATGCAAACCATCTAGTTTACATAGTAATAGATACTTCACAATAAGCCTCAATAATTCATTTGTGTCACTCTTGGTTTTCATATCATTACTTGGTTACCCAACGTTTTATTTTAGTTTTAGGGTTACAATGAGGTTAACCCCTTTTTTTAAAATCAGAATTCTTCATGTCAAAACACTGACTTAACAAAGTATCTTATTGTTTGCTGTTACTCCTTTCTCAGTACTAAATTATCATCTGACCCTCTAAACACTTTTCAGTCCAACTAATTAACTCAGCCAGCTGTTTTGACTTTTACCCAATAAACAAAACAAATACTATCTTCTGTGTCATGGGCAAATTGCCCTTAATGTCTTGTTTTGCCAAGTTGCAGAGTTTCCACTCAGTTTGGCCTCCCAGGCGTGCTGTGCAGAGGCCAAAACCTTCACCTGGCCAACACACTTTCAATAGTAACTTATAGTCAGTGCGGGCTTGGAGCTTTGTCAGAGTTTCTCAATAAGCAATGTTAGTCATCCTCAAGCATTAGGATCAGGCAGCTGGCAAAGATTTGTGCGGAGTGGATTGAACACAGCAACTTAGGAGCCTTTTTTGAGGCAAACATCTGATCAGTTGCCTGGCTTCCTCTTTGATTTTCACCGTAAACCAAAAGTCCAGTCAGAAATACCACATTATTTTATTAGATTACATTACATTGTTCCACATGTTTAAGGGCATAATCAACAGGCTCACCTGTCTGATTTTTTTTCAGATGTAGAGATGCTTCAGTCCAAACCAGACACTCCAGTTGCTGCAGATGAAGTTTCTCTAACTACAAAAGACTCAATGCTCCGCAAGTTTTTAGAAGGTGAGATCTGTTCGGAGAGAGGGGTGGCAGTAGCCCAGTTAAAGCAGTTAAATGGAACTTTAGATTTCTCCTCGATCTGTTAAGAATAGGAGCTAGTCCACACTGTTTGACATGGGACATGGACGGCTTTGCCTTGGTGGGTACAAATGAGGCACAACAAAAAAAGCAGCTTTTGAGGTGATCTCCCAAGTGTGGTTAGTTTCTTACCAAATAGGAGGAGTTATTTCTAGTTCCAGTCCCTGTCTGCCAGTGAGTGCAAGCACTCAGCTGTTACCTGTTCATGACTGGCTGTCTTCTCTCCTTATCTTAGTGATGGTAATTGTGGTGTCCTGATGTGGGTGCAGGCTCCCCTTGTGGGGAGAGGCTGCATATAAAGTAAAGCAGCACAAGCTAGTGATGAATTTTGATGTAGATGCATTATTCAAAAGGCCATCCATTGAAAACAGCAGCCTGGAAAGAGGAAGAGAACTACTGGCTCCCAAACCTGATCTATGCTCTGCCTCTTGAATTGCTCCCTCAGCCTTCTCTGACCAAAGCCAGACCTTAGCTCCATGCTACCCCCACTGAGCACGGTCGGGTTGCCTTTTCCTGATTCACCAGGTTCCATAGCATACAGGCTCACTTTCTGTGGATGGCCCAGGTGGACTCAGAGCAAGATTAAATCTGGAGCTCTTAACATCATCTTCTGTTTTCCCTGCCAACACCAAGGCTCTGGCAGTCCCATTGCGTTGACTCAACCAGGTGTTACGGCATCACTAAAGGAAAGTCAGTCCAGTGGTTAGGGTATTCACCTGTGACTTGCTAACAGAGTAGGGAGTTTGTCTGGGGGCTCTTAATTCTTTTTGCTAACATGCAAATGGAGGGAAACTAGCTAGCTTTTAAGTCAAGTATGACAGCATTTGATGATTTGTGCAGTCATATTAGGAGTGAGAATAGAATGGAGATGATGGTAGCTGGGCTTGTTCAGTACAGATGTGGTCCCTCTGAGACACATTGTTCTAAGATCAAATACATTGTCGGCTGATGGAGATTGCTCACTTCAAACAAAGGAATAATTCTCTGTTGTACTTTGTAGACCACCATGAGTAGCTTTTGGAAACCAGTGCTCTGTTTGACTTCTTAACTGTCCTAATATGTTTATTAAATGGAATTAATTGAACTGTTCCCTGAGTTCTTAAAAGCAGTTATGAGATTTTACACTATGGTTTCTCCACCAAAACAGATGGTGCTGGCTTAGTGGCAAGCACTTACATGCTGCTAGATGTTAATGACTTTACCAAGTACTGTTCTGAAGGGCTTTGGCACTTTTAAGTCACTGTAAATCTGCATGGTTTTGCCTGTGAAATGGTCAGCTTGGTAAGAATATAGTACATAGTGCATCTAGAGGGATCCAGCGTTCAGTGAAGTGGCCAGGTTGTTTTTCTTACAGACTCTACTCTGTTGTAGGCAGTAGCTTGGATGTTCCAGATTCAGAGGAAGGAGTTTACCAGCGGTATGGTGAAGATGTATACTACTCAGTGAAACAAGATACTTTTCCACAGGAAATGGCTAGCAGACCTCCAGTTCCTGTTCCAAGACCAGAATCCAGCTCTCCACAGCCGGACAATGAGCTGTACATCTCCAAAAGTGAGTTGTGTACCAGGCTGTAAACTAGTCAGCTGTAGAATGGCCTTGAGCCAGGCTCCAGCTGCCGAGTAAACACCAAGACAATGTACACATTTTTGAGACCCTGGATTATTTGGCTCTGAAGCTGGATTACGTTTGGAGTCCAGTTTCAGATCTGTTTTTCGTCTTCTGCCTGCTCTGAAAATGTGGTGTTGTTGTATCTGGAAGTCTTGGCCTGAGCTTGCCCTTACTGAAAGCAGTAGGAAAACAGGTTACCCCCAAACAGTATAAACAAATACAACTAAATGGGAAAGATCTTGATATTATAAGGACACAAACAAGCTAATAATTGAGACATTGCTCCTCTGTTACGGTGTTATTGATTCAATAGCGTTTGTGTAGGACATGATTCTATACCTCATTACCTCCTTCTGAGGTGGGGTTTAATTGAAATTGAGGAAAATTGTGCCTCAGTTTGCTAGGCAGTTTTGGAAATCTTGGTCATATTTCACGAACGTTCTAACAAGAACTAAAGTAACATGTGAGAGAGTAATTTCAGTGACTCCTCTTTTTCCACCCCATGACAGGACTGTGGGGAAAGCATGTCCAGATTTCTCTTAGAGGTGGCTGAGCTAAATTCTTTGAGGTCAATAGAAGGGGAGTTCTACTGTACAACTCCTTGTTTTCTTCAGTGGACTTAGTAGGGTAACAGAAGCTGCAGTGCAGTGCAGAACTGTGTATGCTTCCCATATTCATCTTTGCTATTTCTGTCTTCAAGAGATGCATTTCAGTATCTAAAGAGTGTTTGTTTTACAGTTTTTGCACAGAAGGCTCAAAGACCTGAGAATCTCTATGTCCCTAGAGGAGGTGTTAAGAAAGGTAAGTCAGAAGTTCACCCTGAAAATCTTTCCAGTAATCCAGAAGCAAATCTGCTGAGGTAGCTTCATTTGTGTGCAATGTGACAGAATAGTCTGTTTTACAAGGCTCTGGGGATAGTAGTCCTACATGAATGACCCAACCTTTTTGACCTTATGTGACACTGGAAACTTTTTATAACTGCAGAGTGTGAGGTGGGTACCCTTTTATCACATACTGTACCTATCTCCTGTCTTGGAGTTAGCCAGGATCATAGTGATCATTTAAGTCCTTTTTTATGCTGTGACCCATACTGCTTCACGGAGTCAGCGTTCCACTTTTGATCTTCAGGATATAGCCACTGCCTGT
Organism: Ibycter americanus; assembly: GCA_035590275.1. Classification (NCBI taxonomy): domain Eukaryota; kingdom Metazoa; phylum Chordata; class Aves; order Falconiformes; family Falconidae; genus Ibycter; species Ibycter americanus. The sequence continues at coordinate 166,719 of JAVJGI010000065.1, read as the reverse complement.
TGATTGTTATTTCCAGAGATTTAGCTTTTAGTGAACTGCTTGCCATTATCTCTGCATTTGCAAAACTGTGCCCTTATTCCTCTTATCCTGTGCACTATCAAAATGCCAGGAACCTCATCTGAGCTCTTACTCATGGGTTGGCAACTCCTTTTTATGTTGCAATTGAATTAAAGAGCCAGCATCGGTAGGATGAGTTTTCACCTTTCTGTTTCTGGAGTTACGCTGCACAGATTACCTAGGAAGAGCCTAGCGTTCTGACTGCCAAGGTGAAAGCTCTGAGAGAGGAGAGAGAGACTTTTGCAGTGAGGAAGCAGAGCACTTTAGGGAGGACCTTTTGTGCTGTTTTGTATTTTTAAGAACAGAGATTATCCCTGCGACATACTTGCGTAGAAGGCTACCTCTCAGCTGGGTCTTTAGCCCTGACAAATAGCAGAATGGCATGAGGACAGAACATTCTTCTGGTTAGGGAAACGTTTGGTCTGTAATGATTTTTTCTTCATCTTTCCATCTCTGCTGTATCACGGGTGCTTTGTATTCAGTGAGGAGTCCAGATGTCAAAAATTCAATAATATTTTTGGTGTTGTTCTCTCTTCAGAGACAATAGTCAGGCCTGTAAGGGACCTGTCTCAATCAAGCATATATGATCCATTTGCTGGAATGAAAACCCCGGGTCAACGGCAGCTGATTACATTACAGGAGCAAGTGAAAATGGGCATACTCACTGTTGATGAAGCTGTACTTCATTTTAAGGAGTGGCAACTGAACCAGAAAAAGCGATCAGAATCGTTCCGGTTCCAGCAGGTACAGGCTTATTCCACTGTTTAAGAAATACAGCTGTCTCTCTAGGTATATATCACAAGCTGTTCAGTGTGGGTATGTTTATTCCCTGGCTGGAGCAGGAACACTGCCAACACAGCCCCCCAGCTAGCAGAGCGCTCTCCTGACACAGAGGGGCTGCTCCCATGCAGCAGCCAGCCGGTAGCTGTTTCACAGTTCTGTTTGTCTTGCAAGTAGTATTGTTAGTTTTTGGAGATTGGTACGCTAGGAATTGAGCCAAATCCAGTTGGCTAAATTACCTTTCTAGAGGTCACCTAGCACCTACTTGCTGGCAGGGAACGTCTGTGATGAACATTTAGCTTGTCAGTTTTGATCCTTTTCATATCATTGAAGATTCGGTGTCCCAGATGGTATATGGGCTTTAAAGTCCTATCTTGTAGATGGTGTCATCCCTCCCTGGGTGTTTGATGGCTCCAGGACTACCTGTTCTTTGCAGCTGGGAAGGTCTAGCAACAGTCATAGTGGAAGCGTAGTGTTTGGGTGGCTTAGCTGAATGAGGGAGTCACTACGTTGGCAGCAGCAACATAATGACTGGTGGAACTAGAGGTCATAGTCTAAAATTTCCATTCTTAAGTTAGAGTGGGGCTCCCTCTTTAAAACCATGGCCTGCTTCTTTTGGAGCCTTTTGTTCATGCTGTGGCAGTCTGCTCTCACACCTGAGGTGCTGGTCTCTGGTGTCTGACACTATTTTGGGAGCTGTCAGAACAAATCCAAGACTTTATTCCTCCTAATTCTCACTTGGAAGGGTTCTCTCTACCCAGAAACAGTCAGAGGAATCCCTCCTTCTGTCCATAAAGAAAGCAGTGCTACTTTAGTAGATGTCTGTAGCAAAGATGAAGTGGCATGCCCTGTGGCCCATCCCATGAGCAACTGTCAAAGTGTCTGCTCCAGATCTTGCCTCATGGTACAGCTATTGCTCTGCCTGCTTTTCCACCTATTCAGGGCTTTTGCCCACTTAAGTATGTACGTATTTCCTTGCTGGAAAAGTTGTTGTCGTCATCCCCCCCTCGGCTCCCTACCTTTCCTTACTGTAAGGTGCAGTACGCTGCCACACAATAGTGAAGAGACTTTGCTCCCAGTTACATTTCCAGGTGTTCCTTCTTGCTTTAGTGGGGACATCCTGAATTATTTCTGAATTGTCCCTCACAGTCTGGGATGCGTGGCAGCTTCCTCTGTTCCTGCAGTCGGGATTATCTGTTCATCAGTACAGAAAGGACTGTGCAGTTACCTGATCGTGGATCTTGTTCCTGTGCTAGTGTCACAGTTGAAACAGAAAATGGAGAGTTATAAACCAAATGTGCTGGTTGTCTGCAACTGCCAGTGAGTCTGTGAACTTGACCTTCGCATACACAGTGAACATCTGAAAAAACTTGGCTTCTGAAAGGCACACATGGATTTCTGAAGGGAATACATTAAAACCTGTTGACATGGTTTGGACTTCAGCCAGGTCTAGCAGGCTTTGTTACAGCTTGGTTGTAAAATTAGCTGAAATACAATATTGGTATTGTCAGAAAGTTGCGCATCCTTCTGTATCCAAAGCCCTGAAAAGAATATTTTGTGATGTCTCTAGGAAAATCTGAAACGGCTACGAGACAGCATAACGAGGAGGCAAATGGAGAAGCAAAAAAAAGACAAAAGTGCAGGTAACAGTCTCTGATTGTGACGTTCTCTGGTAATGAAGCAGCTAACAATATTAATAGGCTCTTCAGGAAGAAATGTCTCCATGTGTATTGTAGTTCTGTGATATTTTGATGTTCATATCCATGTGCCTGTTGGCTAAAACATAGGGAAGTTGCTTTACTCCTCAGTTTCCCAGAATGGGGAAAGGATGCCCACATCTGTGGAGCAAATCTTGATTCGTTCATGTTCAGTTATGATCGCCCTTATGTGACGGTGTTTAACTTTGTTCTCAGGTACAAAGCTGTCGCTCAGAGGCTGTGCTTGTATAGACCCTTCTGAGCTGTTCATTTTCCCTTTCAGATTTGGAAATTACAGTACCCATTCGACATTCTCTTAACACTTTGGGGAGACCAGAGTGTGGAATATATGAATATACCCCCAGGAGAAACGTTTTCCCACCAAAAAAGGAGTTAAAGCGAGGAGACTGGAAAACAGAAAGCACATCCAGCACGACAAGTAAGCAAATCCTGAGTGTCACCCTCTCTACAGGAAAGCTGGATGAAAAACACTCCCCGATCTGACTCTTGAGTCAGCTCAGGTGACAGGACTTACATTCCTGAATCCTGGTGACACTGCCACCCCAAACCCTGCAAGCCTCAGGCTGCTGTTCTCAAAACTGTAAAAGTAACTCCAGCTGCGTCAAGTGGTTTGGGCATCTTGTGTCTGCATCTCTGCAGAAGGAGAACCTGAAAGCTGAGCAAAAGATTCCCTTGAGCCTTCTCAGACAGGCATATCACCTGTCTTTAGTTCATAAAGTAAATGGCAGCTGCTCTCAGAAAAAAGGATGCTCCCTTGCTGTGACTCTCAGCAGGCAGTGTGCTCTTCTGGTCTGAAGGGCATAGTTACATTGCAGGCTGGGAACCAGTCTCTACGTGTAGTTTCCTCAGTTGTTGTAGATAAAGGACAGCATTTTTCATTGGTAACTGTGGGACCTCTTGAGTGACTTGGACAGTCTGCACATTTTTATTATCTTTAGTTTTTACTAGGTTTAATTTGTGCAAGCTAAATCCCTGCATTCTCACTGTTACTGCAGACTGAGAAATCCTTGCAGAAATCATTAAGTCATTTTGGTCCTCTGAAAGGGAAACTGAGTTCCAGTGAAGTTACTGCCTTCGTGGCTCTTGGCAAGATGCAGCTGGCACACGCCCAGAGCAGGTGCCAGAGGCAGCTGCCTGAGCCAGTAACGTGCATATAAGCAGTTGTGAGAGAAATGTTAGTGACCCTGCAGTGTTCACTCTGTGCAGTTTGGCTCCCTTTCCCATGTCATGATTGTGAGAACGGACCCTGACACAGTTATTTAGCACTCATAAGTGCTGCTGTTTGTACCAGCTGATAATGAGAGCTACCTCATCAAGGCTAGGGAGGGACTGCATCTTATGAAGAAACCTCTCTAGCCTCCCTTTCAATGTACAGGTTTCTGAACATTGGTGTCCCAGCATTGCACAGCCCTGCAGAACAATGATGTATTTATGACTGAAACCAGCCATAGCAGTGTAGGGTATGTTTGTGAGTTGCTGTCCCCTTTAGAGACAGCGTGACTGATTGCAGAAAGGTCCCCTACTCTGAGACTATGCAAGTTAAATGGGTTTGCATAAATGGTTGCTGAAGATTGTTTAAACAAACTTGTCATTTTTTAGCTCTGAAACAGACTAGGAAACATTCCTGTGATGAGTAAGGATTCTTGTGAGAGGTGTTGAACAGCTATTGGGAACAATAACCCCTCAAGTGGTCACTTATTCCAGGAATGAATGTGTGACAGTGCTCAGAGCCATCCACTTGCATGCAGCTGTTAAGGACATGGGAGCTGGTAATTTAAATATACATAAACGTTGGGTATGTAACACTTGTGAAAGTGTTTGCCTAACTTGCCAGCTGATACTGGCACTGGATCCTTTCAGTTAGATTATGGCTGTGAGTATTTAGCCAGAAGCCTGGACCTAGGTAAGGCAGAAAACAGCTAGGAAGAAAGCAAAATGGAATGGTTTAGGCTTGTGGTCTGTGTTGTATGAACATGCCATTTGGATCCTGAACATGTGAAAAACAACAGTGGAATTAATCTAAACAAGCATTAAAAAATGTACACAAGAGGTAAGCCTGAGGTTAGAGGGAGTCCTGCGTTAGTGATTTGCAGTTGAATCACCAGGATTTAATAATCAGTTTGTTTTCTCTTGCTTGCTTACTCCAGGTAGTGCAAGTAACCGCTCCAGCACTCGGAGCATATTGAGTGTCAGCAGCGGGATGGAAGGGGACAGTGAGGTAAGCTCTCGCCTCTGCTATACACTGGTCCGCTGTTCTTCAGTACATGGCTTTGTTTTCACCCAAAAGAAAAGGAGCTCAGGGCTGGCATTACATTTGCAGAAATGGCAAAATGCAGTCACTTCCATTGTGAAGCTAACAAGAACCAAATTCTGCTGGTCTGTAACCTCTTTTCTTCGTTTTGTAGGACAATGAAGTCCCAGAAACAACTAGGAGCCGCAGCCCAGTTGCTCACCAAGCAGAGAGGCTGTCTTTCCCAGAAAGGCCTCCCAGAGTGCCTCCTCGAGGTGCAAGCAGGTAAAACTAAAATGCAGCTCAAATGTGAGCTTTCAGTGAAGCAATATGGAAGCCTTGGCCAGAAAGCAAGGCGGGAAGCAAATGTGTCTTTCAGCAAAATCTACCAGACTATTACTTACAAACACAGGTTGTTAGGAATTGTAAGATCCTTGTTTCTCATCTGTAGTACTTTCTAGTTTTCCTAGTTGGTAACACGCTTGTTGCAGTGCTATTACTGCGGTTCACACGCTGCAAGGGGCAGCACTATTGAAGCACACACTTGCCGTAGTAAGACTGACCTGGGTGGAGTAGCATTCTGTCCTTGGCAGAGATGTACTACCTTGATCCTCCTGAGAAGATCCTCTTGGAACATACACAGCGTCGTGCAGAGGGAATTCCCTTTTGTCATTCCTTTGGACTTTTTTTTCTTTTTACAAATTTCAGATCTTTCCAAAGCACACTTGTTTACATGTATGATAGGCCTCAAAGAAAGAAGAACTGCACTGGTTTTATAAAAGGTGTTGAGGGGTTTTGCCTTGATTTGATCAGATCACTACAAACTTAAGTAACTTGCAAACATTCCTTTAGTCCAGCCAGTGCAAGTCTATGAAGTCCAGGCCCCAGAGGCTTATCTAAGTACATATGCTAATAAAATTCTCCAGCTGTTAATATAGTAATTACTAACTTGTGGGTGCGGTAAGTTCTGTATATTGGCTGGGCTCTGGCAAGAATATAGCTGGAATTTACCTGTAGTTAGTTTGAAAAAAAGATTTTAAATCTTTTTGATCTTTCTGCTGCCTTTCATCTAATTTTCAGGAGAAAGCTACTATACTATCAGAGTTTTACTCCAGCCAAGTATTATAGTATCCCTTTCTAGTAATAGAATTACTGCACCTGAAGAGCAGAAGAAATAACTTAGGAACAGGTACCTTGGCATCTGCTCTGTTGCTGAATCACTCACTGATAGCCTGTTTTTCTTCTATGACTATTGCTTGTACAGTATTCTTACATATGATGTTATTGCATGCAATGTGTTGTTCCAGAACCCTATTCTTGACTATTTTTTTTAATGCATTTGTGTTTTTTGGTTTTTTTTTGTAGGCCTGTAAGCTGTGAAGGCTTTTATCCGCCACCTGTGCCCCCAAGAGGTCGCTGAATCTCTCAACATCTGTGGAATATGAGATTGTCCTGGTTTTATGTGTGTTTGTACAGATATTTTTGGGTTGTCTTAAATTATTTATAAGTGGGAACCAAATGTTTTTGTCCCCTTCCTCTTCCCTAAGGCTACAGTGACTTTTTCCCGTGATTTTCATTGAGACTTCTTGGCTTTCTAGAACTTTTTTGCTTGGAGAAGTTCTGGTGCTTTGGGACTTCAAGCAAAAGTATCATGGTTGGAAAGGAGAATATTGATGTGTGTCTTGGCAGCCCTGCACCAGCATCAAGTTTCCTTTTGATCAAGAAGAACACGTGCCCTTTTAGAAACTAAATCCTGATAAGCATTGTTATCAAAACCCCTGATAAAACCTACAAGGGCTTCACTGGAAAACCTGCTTGAAAAAGTAAAGAAAATAAGTTTTTCAAAGACTTTGTTTGAAGAACACTCATTACAGCAGGAGCAGGTGATTGTACCGCTGTTTGGCATAACATTTTGGGTACAGACATGCTGACCTTTGAGAAGGTGTAGAATCTCCCTCCAGCAATCATTAAACCACTAGAGGATGAGAAGTTGTCTTTATTCAAGAATGTTGTTTTGCATACAGCCGTGAAAACACCTTCCACTTTCCCCTTCCCTCCCTGAAGAGGACAGACATTTACAGGGTGGTTGTGCGTGCTACGTTTACTGTGAAAATTCCCACAGCAGCTGGTAAGGGACCTGCTGCATCACAAAACAACTCTGCTTAAACCTTTTTGGGGAGGGGGTGGGTACATTGTTACTTGAAATCAGTGACTGAACTCTCAAATTAGAGATGGGAATTGACAGCAATGCTGTGTTCTGTATCTCTTACATGTGTTCATTGTAGAAGCAATATGAAGGCATTTCACCTCATGCCCTGCAATAGCTCTGTCTGCAACAGCTGTGTCCAGCCTCTTTTCTGCCCGAGGCCTTACAAACTTCAGGAGAGCTTCCTGGTTTGGCTCTCTGTGTTCCAAACGCAGAAAGCATGTAGAGCAGAAATTCATTTTGATTCCTCATCTCAAGGGACTCGATTGATATAAGTGAGGTGTTTTGGGGTTTTTTGGGTTTTCAAACTTTTTTTTCTTCTAGGCCTTGCCATCTTGTGTGCATATCCTGGCCCTTGGGGGACAAGTGTAGGACTCTGGTTGTCCATGAGTGATGCTGATAGGAATTCTGCAAGATAAGATTCAGGGTAGAGAATTAAGCATCATTACCTACTTGGTTTTCAAGCCATTCCCCCTCTTCCAGCCCTGAGAGAGACATAGATAGGTCTGTGTTAGGTGATCCCTCAGGTACAGGTATGACACATAAAACTTCTGTCTGGTCATGTAAGGTCATGTCTGCTCCCCTTAATCTGTAAGGGAGCAGGTGACAGAGTTGCAGCTCCTTTCTCTTGTGGGGTGGCAAAGCCAATGTGCAGCGCTGCAGGAGTGACAGACGGCAACTGTGACTCAGCCAGCACTGAATGAAGGTGGAGAAGTCCCTGCTGCTCTCAGGGGTATAGGTGTAAGCTAAATATCATCTGCACATTAAATGCATAGGGTAAGATTCCAAATGCAGTTCATATAGCCTCTCCTTTTGATGATAAAGGGATGCAAGTGTTGTGCTGCAGGCCTATAGTTACAGAAGTGACCCTTTCCTTTTTTTTTCTTTTCCCCTCTTGTTTTTAAAGGACCTCAGTGCCTTCCTTCTCCAGTAACTCTGACACTACAGGCTCTCACTGACAGTTTGCTCTTTGTTCACAGTAGCCAGGGGAATAGTGAGGTGGGAGCTGCCTTCCTGTGCTCCTCTTGGAACAGAACAAAGTTCCCGGCACTATTTGGTCAAATTGGAAGCAGGGAAGGAAGTTTTGGTGCTGAAGTAAGGAAAATGGTAGCATGGATAAGTGAAAGAAGTGGGGATAAAAGAAATGAAGAGGAAATTCAACAGCTTGATTGTCTTCAGCTGTCACATGCGCTTTGGTTGCACACAGCTCCCTGGTTTTGCTCAAAAGTTCCCCATCTCCTTAGCGCTGGCTGCAGCTGTGCTCCAGAGCTTGGAGCTGTGGTGTGATAAGAGGAATTTATCTCTTTCCACATCTGCCAGGCAAAACATAAGGTAAAAATGTAGGATGTGGGGAAAACTAACAAGGCAGGAAGGGGAGAGCAAAATATTAAAGTGTGTCATGCAGAAGACTTCCTTTCAAAGCTGTAGGACTGAAGCAGTGCAGGGATCCATCTTCCCCAGCTAGTTTTTAATTCTGCAGCCCCTGCATGTGATAGCCAAATGTCTTCTGCAGGAGGGGTTTCTCTGCACTATATCTGAGTGTTTGCCTTTGCGCAATCCTAGTAACGTGGCTGTGAACTGGATTTTTATTGCTAGTACTGCAGTGAGATGGCTTCTGTCTGAATTGCTGCAAAGTAGCTCATAAGTAGCCTTTCAGTCCTCCTCCTGTTTGCAGCTTACATGCTTCCTTAGCCTGACCTGACCTGTCACATAAAACCAAATGCTAGTGGGGCTCTGGTTTGGAGGAGAGGTGAGCTGGGACAGGTGGGGCTCAGAAATATTACAGATGCGGTCTGTTCAGGACCCTTCTGCACTGCGTAAGTGGGGGGAATCAAGGATGCAGCTCAGGCATTCCTGTCTTTCTTTCTCTTTGTAACTTCTGGATTACTTAGGGATCTCACTGTGCAGCAAACACAGGAAAACTATCACCCTATCGAGGAGAAAAGAAAGAGCACTAAAGTGGCTTCACTGTTCAATGCAGGTAAACAACCAGGATGCAGACATGGCTTTCAAGTCTCTTGCAGGCCAGCAGAGATTCACCTTCTTAAGACACCAAAAGGTGTGTCCCACATGGGCTGGGTTTCAAGTAGTTGCTCGAAGCCTCTCATGGCTCAATGTATGGAGTCCTTGTATCTGTGGACTCTGTGCTGGTGTGTGTGTGGTGTGTGTTGCTTCCACGCAAGATGAGAAGTGCACTGAAACTGAGGCTCAGAAGAGACCAGAGAAGAAAACTGCATGCAACCAGATTGTTGGTTACTCAAGAATATGCCTGGGGGGGAGAGTGGGAATGAAGTGTGTTGGACATTAGAGCCCAAGGACTGAACAGATAATGAAACTGATGGTAGAAAGTAAATGGCCTGGCCACCTGTAGGGCATCAACCAATCCACCACACTCGGGTGGCAGCTGGCTGGCCCGGGGAAAGTGTTTGCTCTTTGTACAGCGTGCCTCACGGAGCCTGCTGCAGCAGATGGCTCTGACTGGCCCTCTTGTTGACTGAGAGACTTACATACTGAATAAACCGAAGATGCTGAAGCCGCCTCTCTGTCTCCCAAGGGTAAGCTACTCTGTTTTGGACTGAGATGCAATGACTAGAAAGAGACATATGGTGTTATCAAAGCTGTCTACTGTGTGTGGTGGGTTTTTTTTTTTTCCTTTTTTAAATATAAATGGGTTTTGAATGGGTTTTGACAAGTATCTCTCCGCAGGGACCTTGCTTCTATGAACTAGGCAGGAGATGGCGAATGTACTATGTGGAAAAGGCTTCGCGTAAACGTAGCTTGCTAGAACACATTCAGGGAAGGTAGATTGAATGCGTGCGACCACAGGGGTAGAAGCGTTTAGTGCAGGCGTGGTGGCCAGTGGCGACAGGGATCCTTTTCGCATTGTTCTAACACCACGGAGCAGCAGCTGCGTCCTCACCACCCGGTCTATTTACTTGTTGGCCTGTGCCACCCCCGAGAAGACGGTGCAGCCCCTGTATTTCTTTTAAATGTTACGCCCGTTTGGTTGGGTGGGGTTTTTGGCTTTGGTTCTTGTTTTTGGTTCGGAGGGGTAGGGTGCGCTCCCTCCGGCTCCCGGGCAGGCGCCAGCGATGCCGGCAGGCCCGGGGTACGGGGGCAGCCCCCCCCTCCCCCAGCCCCTGCCCCTCACCCGGGGGCGG
>JAVJGI010000065.1:96522-155722 GCA_035590275.1 Ibycter americanus | reverse complement strand
CCGGGGCACACCGGGGGACAGCTCGGTGCTGGTACGGGTGCCACCCCCCGGGGCACACCGGGGGACAGCTCGGTGCTGGGGCGGGTGAAGCCCCCCCGGGCACACCGGGGACAGCTCGGTGGCGGGGCAGATGCCACCCCCCCGGGCACACCAGGGACAGCTCGGTGTCGGGGCAGGTGCCACCCCCCGGGCATGCCTCAGAGCAGGCAGCGGCGGTGGGGCAGGGGGCTCCCGAGGGAGAGCGGGTGTGTAACACCCCACTGTCTGCAGCGCTCGCTTACTGCGATGAGGATAATTTTTCTAAAACTCTTGCGATGTCACCCAAAAAGGGTCACTAGGAAGTAAATACCGGTGCTTCGCAGATTTGTGATTTTGCATCAGAAGCAGGTACTGGTGCTTCATCAGTTTCCGATTTTGCATCAGAAGCAAGTACCGGAGCTTCCCCGACTTCTGATTTTACGTTGGAAGCAAGTAGCGGTGGTTCGTCAGTTTCTGCTGTTGCATTGGAGCGATGTTTCCCATGGCTTGCGGTGCGGGAGGGTGGAGGTCTGTGCGATGAGCTGAGATGTGGTTTTGGAACGAGACCTTGCTGAGACCCGTCCCAGTTCCCTCACAAGCGGGGCAGACTGGAGTGTGGCCGCGGTTACACACAGGGTCTGTCTGGTAGAACTGTTGTGCTTTGAGCAGCCTGGCTGGTGAACGCTTGCTCGGTTTCTTAACGTAGCTCTCTCTAGGTGTGGTGTGGTAAGCTTTGGAAGTGTTTTTAATAAAACAGATAAATAGCATTGATAGTTTTTGTATAACCAGTAGTTAATGAGTTGCCTAATTCCATGCATTTACAAGACTTGAAAACTGTTCAGGCTTGTCTTTATTTTTCAAAAGCTAATGGGATTTATCAGTGCTGCAGTTAATGACACAATTAAGCTAATACTGAGTACTTTGAAGGAGCAGATAATCTTTGAACTACCTTAGGCCTCGGTTTTGTTGCTGAACCTGTGTTTTAGGGTTAGATTTCTGCTGAGGTGGGATGGTCTTCAGCATAGCACTGTGTTTTATCTTAAAGGCTGTATGACCTGAGCGTTTCCTAATCATTCATTTAGTATTCGTAGTCTTCTGGGGAAAAAAGGATTTCATAAAGCTGTCATTGAACGTATGTATTTTTCAGCTCTCCCCTCAAAAGTGATTTCTGGTGGTTTTTAGGTCTTCTGAATGATTACCTAAACAATTACCAATGGAAATCACAAAGTCCTTTTGAAAGCTTGTCATTTTTTCATCTAAATTACTCAGCTCTTCAAGATCATAACTCTGTCCATTGGTTTAGTATTCTCGTTCACATGGTGTCCAGTTTAGTAACATCACATGATAGGTTGGGAATAGCTGATGTAAGAAGGCAGTTACCTTTTTTTGGAAGGCTGTTTCCTTGCTTAGATATTTTGATACTTTACTATGGTACAGGAGATTGGAGTGGAAGCATTAATAGCGTGAATGAAACGTGAACAGGGTTTTGTAGTAGTACGCTGATTTTGAGATTAAGAACCTGAAGGAAGTGGTCCTTAAATACTGTGTTTTAATGAATCTGAGTTTTGAGTATGATTACAGTTGGAAGATTCATCTTTCTATAACGAAAGTGCTTTATGACATTGTGGAGGCTCTGATCACTTTTGGGGAAGTGGAGGGGAAATAGTAGTATACCGATCCAGGACTTGGTAACTTCAAAGTGTAAATTTTCACTAACTTTAAGACTTGAATCATATTCATAAGAACGCACACCGTTATGCACTGCTGTTTCCTTATTAGTGCTTCATTGTGCAATGACTTGTGCCCCAGCATTTGGTTGTGTCTGCGCGAAGGCGTGTCTTTACATCTTGCCACAGTTTACTTTTAACTGCCAGTGTGCAGGGCCTTATCTGTATTGAACATGCTGAATATTTAGAAGTGCTAACTTAAGTGTTTAATGTTCTGTGTTAGCGGGTTAGTTTTTTAGTTCCTGTACTGCTGCTATAATACATAATAGTGTACAACACTTATATCACACGTGCTGAAATACATATTTTAGTATTAATATGAATTGGCTTTTAATGTTTTATATGTGTCCTTTATAACTGTAGGGCTGCATAAGCAAATATTATGAAAGGTAGTTGTGAGAGGACTCTGCATGAAGCTCTAGGACTGTAAGTCCTAGTGTTTCTGGAGCTGTTGGGTATGGATAGCTTCATGGGATCAACAGCTAAATCCTTTATCTTAAATTTGAATCAGCTGTTAAAAATGGTGTCTGCATTTCTTTAGGGGAAGAACAGTATAAATACAATTATAAGATAAAGACTTGGGTATTTAAAAATCAGTAGTAAGTGAAGAGAAAGTGGGATTTGACACAGCATTTAAAATCTCTGTTATCAAAAGATAGTGCAGCAATGTAACTTCAGACCACAACAGAACTTACCAGAAACTAATTGAAAACTTGTCTGCTGATTCTTAAACTTTGGTGCCTCGGAGTGTGTCACGTACCTGCTTTTTGCCTGTATTCTGATAATTGCACCATTTTTTTGACAGTTGGCCTTTTACTTGTGAAAGTGATAGTATCGATGAGATATTGGTGGCCTTATCACAGTATATGCTGATCCTGCAGAAGCAGGGTTGGTGGGCTCCTGCCTGGCTTTTGCTTTCACATCTGCTGCTGCTAGACTTGTTGGAGTTGATGATAAAATAGACAAAACATAAAAATATTCTGAAATATCCTGGGGTTTTTGTTGTAGGGGAACAGTCTAGGGAGTAGGTAGCATTTTAGTTTTAATGTTGCTTCAGTTTAATTACAGTGCTCGGTAAGCATGGAAGTACATGACAAACATTGAAAAATAAACAAAACCCAGCCTGTGCTGCGTAGCAAAACTCCTACTTTGTAATGATTGAGAAAAGCATTTTTGTTTGACTTTTAGCCTGATGAACTACGTTAAAGCCCTGAGCCTGTAAAGCTTGTTTAAAATTAATACATAAAATTATGAAATTTGTACAGTATCTGTAAATTGTCAGTTAGAGAAACACTAGAAAACATTTCAGTGCATGTAAAATACCTCTTTGCTTGCAAAGTTGCGTGCAGACGAGCAGCCTCATTCCTTTTTGAAGTTCTCGCGGTTCCATTTTGAAGAGGTGAAATAAATGTCACAGAAGGAGGTCGTGGTGTGCCTGAGCAACCGTGTGCATCTAGGAAGTGTAACAGTAAAAGGACTGCTTGTACGACAGTTCAGGCTGTGCTGCTGGTACAGTTCTAGCCACGGTTTGGTGAGACCTACAATTCAGAGAGAAGTGAAGAGATGTTACTAGAAATAACCTGCTTTATCTGAAGAAAAGCGTGAGGCTGAAATCCACAGTTTAATAGACCGTGGATGTAAGCTGCGAACACTTGAGTATTATCACAGTGCTTGATAGATAGAATATCTGTATGATACTGGGAACTCGGAGCCTGGGGTATTACTTGCCAGTTGAGTCTTACTTGCTGCCTCTCTTATTTCCTGTCCTGCTTCTGCAGCTTTGCTCTCCTGGTAACAGATAATGTTGGTCCTTTTTCCCCTGAAAAATGTGCTGGTGTTCAAGGAACTGAATTGTGGAAAGCCTCACTCCAAACTTCAACTTGAGAAATGGAGTAAAACTGCATGCTTTCTGAAAGAAACTATCTTGATTTGCATTTATTTTGCTGAATCATCATGTAAGATTTGGTAGTTGTAGTCCTCTCTGTGCCTCCCATCATTTTTTGCAAAGTGTTTTCACGGTTTAAAAAAGAATATCGACAATCTGCCAGTCTCCTATCCTTTTCTTCAACCTTTCATATACTGACTTAATCTAGCCTTAATTGTTTTGTAGAATAAATAGTTTGTTTCTAGGGCTGCCATGCTAATTTCTACAGTTATGGAAAGCAATTTCTTGTTCTCTTTGCACATCATGAGTGCCCTATTGGGTAACAGGAAAGAAAGATGCATGTACTGTGCTGAAGATAGTCTCACTGTTGCTGTGCTTGAATAGTTTTTAAACCATACAGATGTGTGGAAATTGTCTTTGTATTAAGCCTCGCAGTGGTGTGCACAGCCCGAGTTTTCAGTAGTTATATTGTCATGGAAGAAGTCCAGGCTTGGCCAGGTCAGACTGCGCAAGCTTCATGCCAGTTTAATGTTCTGCAGGGGAGTAGAAGGGTAGCGTTGCCTTGTTGCTGGTATAGATGGGTTTAACCTGATTTTAGCTTGCACGTGCATGACCTCTCTATAGCCCAGTGCTCTGAAAGGCAGTGTGACTGTATTGTGCTGCTTTGGAACAGATGTCCCCAGTTGTGATGAGGGCTGTAGCTGATATCTGGTGGCTCTTGAGGGGCAGGTTGGTCCTCTGCCACCTGGGTGGCAATTAAGGAAAAAAGTTTCTGAAGGTTTACCTCCCGTTAATTGGGTTGTACCAGCCTATGGTAGATAACTTGTGTTGATGCTGAGACTTGTTCAGGCTGCTGCTGTGGTTTTGCACAGTTGAAATAGATCATTATATACTCCATATAGTTACTGAAATCACTGAGCTGATATTAAGCTTAGTGCAGAAAAAGATGCAAAGCCAAAGTTGCTATTTTTCCAGAAGGAGTACTTCATATTTTGTAAATTACGATAGGTAAAAGGTATTTAAAATTGTGTTTTGTAGTCTTCTCTCACATCTGAAATCAGTGAACTCTCTGAATTCTGGCACCATTACCAAGCTGCTAAATGCTTGTGTCTGTGAATTTGGTTAGGATCTCTGAGCTCCATGCAGTGTGTTGTCCCTTCATATGAACCAAAACCGGAAAACTTGGTGAGATGTACCAGGGTAGAGATTGCAGCAGTTTCCTGGTTGACCTCTTTTACCTTGTCAGTTACTGTGTTCTTAACAGGACAGTGGTGTCCATCTTCTGGCCTGTGAAATGCTGCCTTTCCACCATCTAATTCTCTGCAAACAAGTTGGGAAAAAGAATGAAGAACAAAAAAGAATTTCTGAAGCAGCAGTACTTCAGTACAGCAAACTAAGTCCTTCATGTTAGGAAGCTGTTTGGCACTTGTTTTTGCAAGGGATGAAGATAAAATTGCATTGCTCTATAAGTGTAACTCTAGATATTAGATTTATGTCACTCAGATTATCTGGAGTCTATTCTGCAGCTCATTACTTTTAGTTCAAATTATTTTACCGTTTGACATGTTATTTCGTTACTACTTGTCCCTGTTCCAAGCCTCAGTAGTTTAGATACAGCTGTAATAGGAATATGTTTGTTTCTTTTCTGAAAGTCCTGTAGCAGTGATGGGTCCAATAGTGACTTGGGACCCTTGTCATAATGTGGAATGAGAGCAAGAAGTTTTTATTTAGGTCTCTTACGATGACAGCTATTCTCAGTGAATTTAACTCGCTGGGTGTGTGACATGCACATTCTTGCACTTCGTAGCCGACTTTCTTTTGTTTATTCTGTACCTGTATTGATAGGGGGTTCTTGCTACTTTTTTCATGGGATCTGGTGGAATCTCAGTGAGTCAAAGCATTTTGCTTGCTGATTATGTAGCAGAAGATAAGGAAACTTATCACGGTTGGCTATGCAAGTTTTATATTACTGTATAACAATTTTTGAAAGAGACCATTGGACTCTTCACATCCTGTATTATTCTGTGTTTGTTTTGACTATGAGTTATTGCTGACTTGCCTGCTCCGGTTAACAGATGGCAATAGGATTTTTATTTGCTCTGTTGCATTCAGAATTCAGAGGGTGCAGTTGAACAGTTGCTCATCAGCCAGTATCAGAACAGCAAATACAATAATTCAGGGTTCTTCTGTTTTGTCATTTTGTCCAGCGTGTCTAAGACTGATCAGTTCCTGATGAAATGGCAATAGTTCCTTCAGGATGTTCTTTCTGCTGAGAATGAAAGGTCGTGCTACAGAGCTGAAATTTTCTTCCTGTTTTCTATGGCTGCAGGTTCTCCACAGTTTGCAGGAGACTCCACATAGTCTTAAGACTGACAACGAATGTGCTGACCAAAATCTGACCGGTACTGATGCAGCGTACCTGAGTGCTGTGGCTCCCTTGGAACCAGGACTTTCTTTAACAACTTAATCTATGTTATCTCTCTTGTAGTGTGACCGTTTTTGCTGGAAGTTATGTTGTACGTTAGCCTTCTCCAAACCTAGAAGTCCTCATGTAGAGGTGGCAAAACAGTCCTGCAAGATACTCTAGTTCTTTGTCTTGCCTAAATAAGAATTGTTTTCCTCTAAGTGTGTTGACAGTGTTATTTGTTGTAGATGCTTTAATATTCTGAAGGCAGTAATGAAAAAGGAAAAAAAAACCCCAAAAAACAACCAGGAAACCCAAACCACCACAAACTCGAACTCTTTAATAGCACTGAGTCCTTGCCACCTTATTGCCCTACCACTAGGGTAAGATTATAAGGGTGAGATATGTCATGACAGGGAAACATATTTGAACGTGAAAGCTCATCTTTATAATTGAGAATGAGCAAAATCCAACAAATGTAGGAAGAAGAAAATCTGTTTGAGTTTCTACTAGACACCACCCCTGCCCCCAAATTCAGGCTGAAGTTGCTTAAGATTGATTTCTTCCTATAGCCCTCTTGATTTTGAGAGGGCACTGGGAGTACCTGATGGACTGCAAATTGCTGTGACTAGGGACTTGCTGATGGTGAGTGAGGGGTAGCCTGGGATGGCTGAGCTGCCGTGCTCGTTTGTGTAGCAGTCCTGAACAGATTTCTCTTCTGCTGGTCTGACATGGTTGTGAGAAAGGAGGAAGTAATAAAAGTAGACTGAATTCTTCGCTGGTGTTTGGTTTGGTCCCTATAAGCATCATGCAGGTAAGAGACAAGCAAAGGCCAAATTTGTTATTGTAGGTGTTGTAATTACAATGTAGTTACATTATTAGATTAGAAAATGTGACAAAATTTTGAATAATATGCTCTTAAGAAGTCGGTTTTTCTGTCACTTGCAGATGATCTGGTATATTTCCAAAAATGCAGAGGTCCCAACTTGGTGTGAAGCAGGTCAGAAACAAGAAGCCAAGTAAAGTGGTGGTCAATGCTTTCTTTATTCAGGCACTGTCAGAAATGAATTCACAGACCGAAGGATGTGGTCATATTCTATTATTGAGTGTTGAACAGAGACATAGCTCAGTTCACATGTAGGCTGTTGCATTGCAAGGGGTAATGCTGAAGTGGGCTCTTGACAAGTTAGGACCATTTTGAGAAAGGACTGAAAATACGTTCTGCAGCTGTTAGAGGAAGAAACAGAAGACGTGCTAGGTGTAACAGACTAGAAAAAGATGTGGGCGAACTTGTCCCTTGCTACGTTGGCAAGAGCTGGAGGCAGTGTTGTAGTGCAGATTCCACTGTCTGCTTCTGCTGCTGAGGGGGCTAGAACTGTGACTTTTCTTTCTTTCTTCCTTCTTTCCCAACTTTCTTTGAAGTTGGACAACTGTGCTGCACTAGTATAACCTTTCTGCTTGCTGGCAGAGGAGGAATGTCTGCTTTCTCTTGCTGTGTTGTTTACTCTTTCTTTGCTCCTTCATTGACATTCTTTACCTGTCAGAAATGCTCTGAAGTGTGTGCTCTGCAAACGGGCAGGTTTGTGAAACTGATGTGTTTGGTCTCTGCTGCAGCTCAGAATGAAATTAGGAAGATATTTAAAGTTTCTAGTTGGAGATTGCTCACATAAGAGGCTGGAATGACCCTCGTGCATCTTTGTAAACAAAAAAGATGAGGCTTGTAATTGAGATGATGTGTTAGTATAAAGGGATTAAATTATTTCCCAAAGCATGTTTTTTTAAATCCTTGAGTTTAACTTTTAAACGCCTCATCTGAAGAATTTGTTGCATTCCATGTGTAGCTAATTATTCTGAGTTAAGCTGTCAGTATGACTGGTTATTCAGAATAAGTGGAGCTGAAGAACATTTGTTCATTTGTTAAAAAGGGAGATGCAGAACTGTATGCAGTATTTCAGCTGTGCCCTATGAAATAGTTATGACTAATTAACATTTGACTTTCTTTTCCTCTCCAATGTGTTCTGTGTTTGCACTGTATCGGTCTTAAAATAGTACCTTATTCTTCTATACTTAAAAAAAAATAATCAGGATCTATGTATTGATTGTGGTGGTAGGTGTGTACAGTTATAAGTAGGAGTTTTTTTCTGCCTGAAAAGTTAGTTCACTGTCCCTCCTAATCTGTTCAAATTATGGTAGGTGAAGAAGTTGTGTTGGGTGAGAAGCTTTGTAGTAACCAACAAACCTGATACCTCATCCAGGTGCGTTCAGGTATAGTGCAAGTTATGATTTCAAATCACTAAATTCTCCTGAATTCATGAGGTATTTGAATACTGATAGATGAATGGCTTTAAGGACTTTTTTTGTTGTTGAAAGGCTATAAAGGCTTGGAAAAAATTATTGGCTTGTAGCCAAGGAGTAAGTTTTCCTGGCTAACAGTAGCTGTGGAAAGTGAAGGGTGGATGTTCCTAGAAGGAATTTCATGGCAGCCGTCAGACTCCTTGCTGTTCTGTTTTTTTCACTGTGAAAACGTTGGAAATGCATCAAAATACAGTCCTTCTGTCTGACATTTTTGTCTCTTAGCTACTGTAGGTATGCCACCGTTTAATTTTAGTGCTTCCTGTGAGATGTTGTGCGCTTCTGGGAATTTTGAATGTAATTTATACCATTACAAAAATGAAAAGGAGTTGTGTTTTAGAGAAGTACAGTATAGCTGCCGCCATGGATAGATTGCCTGATTTATTTGCTAAGATCTTGTTTAACAAGGTGTTAGTCTGATATTTCCTTTCTCTCAGTGGAGATAAGTAGAGTTTTGCTTTTATGAGAGCAGTGAGGCCCTGGCACAGGTTGCCCAGAGCAGCTGTGGGTGCCCCATCCCTGGCAGTGCTCAAGGCCAGGTTGGACGGGGCTTTGGGCAACCTGGGCTAGTGGAAGGTGCCCCGCCTGTGTGGCAGGGGGGGCTGGAACTAGATTGTCTTTAAGGTCTCTTCCAACCCAGACCATTCTATGATTAACTGATACGTGTTTCCACAAGATTTGTAAAAGCTTACATGTTTTTGAGACTTCTGCTTTTCTCCACTTCTGCTCTCTGCGTCTTCCGCTTCCCTGCTTCCCCTCTTCTGATGCTTCAGTGATAGGCTTTAAGAAACTCTGTGATCGACTAAGCTTTTTTTGTAGGAAGGCAGTCTGAAATCTTGTCCTAGAATCCCTGCCACCCAAAAGGCAAAAATACTTGACTGTCTTTAAATGTGACTGTTGCCTGTGATTGAACAGTGCTGCCTTGCTAGTTAATGTGAATGAGTTTCTTGAATATTTTTGTTCTATTGGGATTCTCATCTAACTCAATAATTTTATCTTTCAGTACCAAGATAAAGAGGAAGTTGTTTTATGGATGAATACAGTAGGACCCTACCACAATCGCCAAGAAACATACAAATACTTCTCTCTTCCTTTCTGTGTGGGATCAAAAAAAAGCATCAGCCATTACCATGAAACCCTAGGAGAAGCACTTCAAGGAGTTGAATTGGAATTCAGTGGTCTTGACATCAAATTTAAAGGTAAGCAATTGAAAGTGCATTTAGTCACTTAAAAAACCCCATGAACCCTTAACACTTGATTTTTAACTAGAAGGACTGAAAGTTTGCCACGGCTAGCGACTGAGTGTATTTCATATTGTTGCTTGAAATGCCCTGCGAAGTTGTCTACTACCATTGGCTTTTCAGTTTGCAGTAAAGTTAATTTTTGTGCCCTTTGAGAAGGATGCTTGCAGCAGATACATGCTTCTGAAGTAACTGATAACATTTCATAAAGTAAAACTAAGCTTTCTGCATATGAGTGATTAAAAGTTTATTTACTGGAATTAAGATTCTGGAATTACCAGTTCTGAAGATGTAATTTTTTCCTATGGTGTTGAATACTTGCAGACCCTCTGCAGTTGGAAAGGTGTAGCTAGCAATGGTTCTTGCTCAAAGTCCTACCTTAACGCAAAGTTAATTTTATTGTATCCTTCTGGTTACTGTCTAGTGTAAAATACTTTTGACAAATACCTTTATATTATTGGCTCTGATTCATCATATGCTGGTCAGGATGAAGCTGGTCTGGATATTTTTCTGTTGTTTCCTGCCCTCTCCCTCTTTCCATGCTGTTCCAGAGATGACGTTTAACTTCTTTTGCAAATACATTTCTTGGTGTTAGGGGCTGCATCTTCTGTTGTATAATTTCTGTGTGTGTTCTTTGGTACCCTAAGTACTTTCAGGTATCTGTAGCTGGTAGTTGCACAGCTTCAAATAACAACAGATTCTTTTTGTCTGTATTGAATTGTAACATTGATATATTCCAGTTTACGTTTCTGTGTATACGCATCTTTTGCCCCTAGAGGGCTATGCTTCATTGCATCACCAGTGCTTAACTGGATCTCTTAGGATCTCTTGTCTGAGCATTTGCAATCAGATGAGACTTAGTTTCCATAGGTTACAGAAGTTTTGTCCAGAATCGGTCATCTGCAAAATTAAAGAGACTTGATGATGTTTTTGTTACAAGTAGGATAAGTGGAATAGAAGATTAAGTTTGTTACAACCATAGGTTCTTGATAAATTTTTAAGTTGCATAGGGGATAGCATCTCTGCATTAAAGGAATTTGAAGTTGAATCTTTCCTTTTAAGAAAGGAACTGTACCTGCACAAACAGTGGAAAACAGTCCTACTGCTGGTTTGCAAGTCTTGTAGCCTGCTGAAAATTTTACTTAGTATGAGAGAAATAGTTTTCCTGTCAAACCTTGTAGAATACACTTACAAACGCAAAATGGAAAGAACAGAGAAGGCAACTGGCAGCAGTTCAGCATGGCTGTGAAGATTAAATAAAACTTCTATTGTCAGAATATGATAAATACTTGTTTTTACAGCCAGTTATGTGTGTAATTTTTACTTCCTTTAATTGCCCCATCTTTACAAAGAGATTGTATTATTCCAGTGACAAGTGTACTCTCTAGATGCAGCACCAAATTGAAAAGACTGGAAGGTTAGTGAGTTAATGTGTAATGTTCGGAAATGCCCTATTCCCAGATTTATTTTCTGAAGATTGTCTGTAGTTAATTTATTCCCCTATCATATCAATTTTTTGCTAGATCAAGTCTTTCATTTTGTGACTGGGAGTACTGAGCAGGCTGTGCTGTTCTGTAGCTCACTTCTCAGCACTTCCATCCTGGACCTGCCCTTTTCCTTACTGACCTGGAGGTGGTAATTTAGTAACCTGTTACTAAGTGGAAGTGTTGAGATGCTATCAAGGGAAGGAAATTAACTGGCTTAACGTCAGAAACTGGCTGGAATGCTTGAAAAACTTTTCTACTGTAGTGATCAAAAAAAGCTAGAACCTCTGTTGTACCAGTAGTACCTGCAGTAGTCAGGCTGCTTTAGATTTGTAAAGCATGTTCATCTTCTTTTTTCTGAAATGACAGATAGGTGAAACGTTCAGTGTACTTTTTGTCTCCTTTTGTGACCACAGTGTAGTCCGTAGTCGGGTGTGGTTTAGCTTTCCAAAGTATTTTCTGCCATTTCTGAGGGAAATACGCAGAAGCAGAGCTTTGGACAAATCCACTCTTCTGTGAATACACTCTCAAATATTTCTGTAAAATGTTCAAATAATGAAGAGCTTAATGAGTTTCTGTTTTGGTAATTCTTTAATCCAACACTTATAAAAAAAGATTTAAACAAAAATAAGTATGACTTGGGTAATACTGAACCTCCAGCTCCTCAATACACAGAAATTGATACCGTTCCTATTTGGTTAAGAGAAGTCTTTTGAAATTTAGAACTGCAGGAAGCCCAAATCATCCTGGACTAATGTGAATTCAGGATGGTAGAAAAGTGCAGTGTTTTTTTTATCTTGTAACTGTTTTGGTTTTGATTGTTTCTCTGCCATGTTAGTTTATCTGTTGTCTTCTGTAGCTCTTTACAAGAGGTAAACCTGTTTTCCTTAAGTCTCATTTTGCTTTCAGGTTAGGAGTTTCAAGATTCTGATTGTCATCTCCTTGTGCTGATGTTTTGACGTAGAAAGCTTTAAATTTTGTCTATTGCAAGTAGTATTTATTGTGAAAAATTGAGTACAAATTCTTTAGGGTTTAAGGTCTGGTCTTCCACTCATACTAGTTTTTTCAGGTGCCTTTTGGCACCTCTACTTGCCTTACCAGTGCACACCAAGTATGTAGTTGCTACATTGGGGTATATTCTTCCAGACAGACTGGGCATTATCTCTTTCAAAACAGGCTTCGAATGAGTATGGAAGAGCAGAGATTTCAAAAAGAATCAGGTGTTTACGGCTTGCCAGTATGTGATTGATATGCTGGTACATTTCCCAGCAGGTGGGGAATTCCTCTTCATCCATGTCCTTTGTTGCTTTTTAAAAATTTATTTTTTATTATTACTAACACATGGGCTTTCTGTGCAGATTGACATTCTGTGTTGGACCTGCAGTGAATTCAACACCTAACCAAAGTGGCTGCAGGTCAGATGTTTTCTATAAAGCAGATGGTACGTGGTAGCTGGTTGATGACTAAGTACATGTACATGATCTGGGAAGCTGTCCATGTGCACTTCTAGCTTTTTCTCTCACAGTCTGTGTCCTCTGCATAAAAGATGAAGACAATAATCTCTTCACTGTTAGCTGGCACGCAGCAGCTTCTGTATCAGGAGGTGCTTTAATACTTCTAGATCCATGAAGCGAAATCTGAATGGGAGTCAACTCTATTTTACTACCTTTAATTGGCTATTAAAAGTAATAAAATATACGTTCTTTCACACTTCAGAGTAACAAGTATAAATTAGTTGTAGCACTAGTTATTAGTACTTACTTAATATAAAATTATGTAAAATTAGTTGAAATCCAGATCTCCTCGATATACAAGTTTTTAAAGTGAAAAAAGAGAGCAAAGGATTGCTATCTGAGATTCATTTTTTACAGGCTTAAAAACTGTCATAACGCCACTATAATTTGTATCCAGTGCATGAAGGAAAATCCAAATTTCATAGACCATCCCTTAAAATTTAGCATTTGCATAAAGAATTCTGTTCCAATTTGGTTGTTGAAATGTGACGTTAGCTCAGTTTTTTGGTGACTTGTGATAGTAGATCTTGTTCTTGGCTGAAGCGGTGTTCACTTTTTTTAAAAAATAATTGTAACTGGATTATATCAATGAAATAATTTTTAATTTTTTTTTTTAAACGGATAAATTTTATCTCATTGTGATTGATCCATCCACCTCTGCACCAGTGGTCCAGACGTTGCTGCAAAGAAACTGAAACAGAGTTGTTGGTGATTTGTGGTTCGGATTTTTTTCTTAAGAAATAGAAGCTTATGTTTTGGCACCAGTAGATTCATATGTACCTAAGAAAAAGGTATGGCTTCAAGGAATGTTGAGTATCTTAACATCTAAAGCTGAAATAATTAAGAGCAGCTCAAGTACCTTTCAGTAATCATTTAGATGCTTGAATGTGCGTTTAAACACCTAACCATAGGGACCTGCTTTTCAAAATGCTGGCACAACCATCTGAAAGACGTGTATGGATTTTCTTGGTGAATATGTGCATCAGATCTGAGTTCTGAGTTAACAGGTAATCTTTCCTGCTGTGCGTTTGGGACTATGGCAAGACTAACAATTGCAGGTATTTTTCCTCTTTAAATGAGTGTCATAAGAGTTTACAAAATTAAATTAGATTTGGATTTTATACTGTTAGATTTTTGTCCTCTGGAGTAAGTAAAGGGGAGTTAGAATTGTTCTAATAAATTAGTTTCTGCAGTATAAAAAAGTTCTTCTCAGCGTAGTTTGACTGGACAGCGGTAGCAGGTAGGCATGAAACTGTGGTGTTCATCACATTCAAAGCATTATTTAGGCTGCAGCTGTCAGTAACTGAAGTACCGTAGACTGCATAAGTAGAACTGTCAGTTGAATCAGCGGACCTTGCCTGAATTTTTGCAATGGAATAAGAAGGTTATGGCTTTGCAGAAATGTATTTCTGAGAATGGAGGCTTGCACATGAGTGCTTGTAGTGGTGACTGGTGGGCCAATCTACAGTGTATTGAAGGTTTCATGAAGTACTGTTTCTTTTGGTATTTAAAAATGTGTCATGTGAAGGATGCTTGCAACCGTACAGGATAGCTGGATTTCCCTTCTGTTACAAGTATGAACAATGTTGTTCTTATCGCAGCTCTCAAATCTGTATAAACATCTTTGTGAAGAAAGTAATGAATTGTTAACATACGCTTCCATTGTAATATAACTTTAAGTTTTCAGTTGGCTTAATTTCTTGCCAAGCTAAATCTAGACTAATGATGCTTTTTATGTTGTATGTCAAGTTGTTCATTCAAGAATTTGAATTGACATCCTCTACGTTACACCTGAGACAGTGAATTATGAAATATATTGAACGTTGGGATCATAGCAACTTCAATTAGAAAATTAGTTTTTTACAGTGCCATACAATACCAGTAAGAGGAGATGAATTTGAAGGGGAAAAAGGTTTTTTAACATACCTGAATTTTGCACTTATTTAGAAATGTTATTAAATGACCATACTTCTAAATGAGAACTCCTTGCCCAAGACTTCGTTCTGCAACACCTGTAGAAAATATGACAGCCATTCAGGATGATGTTCAGTGTTGTACTAGGAGGTGGTCAGGTATAATGAGATTTTATATGGTTTATGTGTTTGAATAAAATCCGGTTGATCTGACTGTTCATAGGAAATCTGAAATCTGGGTATAAGTGCACCTGCTTTTGTAATGAGTCTTGCTTTCATGCTTGTAAAATTTGCTTAATGTGCTATTGACATTACTGAAGCTGTATTACATAGCAGATGTTACCTCTTTGACATGCCTGATGTAGATACAACACAAAACATATCTCTAACTTCACGCTCCTTTTGGATGCGCACACAACCATAACTTGGATAAGAACTATCTAACATAAGTAAAGCTTTAGATCTGGTAAAGCTGTAATGAAGTAGACTAAAGCTTCACGGAATGCTGTTGTAAGCTACTTTAATCATTTAACACAGTGGATTTATGCTTAACCATCTAATCCTGTCCTGTAACTAAATGACAGCTTCGGCGTTCTCAGTGGCTGGAGAAAGGAGCACTTGTCTTCATTCCTCTTGCCTTCATTGAGGTGTTTAGGGGGAGGAGAGAAGAACTGTACTGCGTAGTGTGGCTGAGGGTGAAATCATATACCATAGATGAAGTCGTGCCTGCATTTTGCAAGAATTGAATGAGGTTGTTTCTAATGTTTCTTCTGGGGTTTTGTGTATGTGCACTGGAGTAACTCATAATGTAGTTGATCTGCAGTTGATTGTAGTGACCGTGATGTCTTTTGGTATTCTGAATACTGGGAGTAAAATTCTTAAAAATGGATGAAGAGTTTTTTGGTGGCATGTGGCTGTCTGCTGCCTGGTTAGATGTCAGTGCAGTCATTTCGCTTCAAATGATATTTCAAAGTCTTTTTTTGTTGTTGTTTTGGTTTTGGTAGTTTGGGTTGGTTGTTTGGTTTGGTTTGTTTCGTTTCACAGCAGCAAATCCCACTGTTTACATCCTAGAGTATTAGTTGCTGAATGGCTGGTTTCCGTTAGCGTGAAAAAAAAATAACTAAAAGAAGAAAGTGGCAGATTCCAGGAGTCTGAAAGCCCATGGAATAATTTTGTATTAGATTACAATCTATTACTGAATTTGTCTTGGTTAATAACTGCAAACAAAGGCTTCTGTATTCAGGCTACAAAATGGGAAAGGTCTCTAAAAAGGGCACTTGTAGTTCATGTGACTTTTGTTTCGCTAGTAGCACTAGCTCCTGTCCCCATGCTGTCCTTCAGCTGTGCCGGTACCGCCGGGTGTGTGGGTGAACCAGTCGGGGAGAGCCACCTCCAACCAGCCTGGCCCCCGCAGCGCGTCCCCGGGTAAGGCTTCCGTGCCCCGGCACTAGGTGATGCTTCCATTTCACAGCCCCTACCAGTTTCTCTTTTACCCTTACTGTAAATCACAGTATATTTTCACTTGACCTCTGTGTTGAGCAGTCCTATGTGAGTTAAAAAAATTTTCGTTAGTGTTGATCTTTTATTTGAGTATAGCATGAAACTGCTAGAGAGTGACAATAAGGTATTTTGGAAAGAATTCATCCCTACTTAGCAACAAATCAAGAAGACAGGGATTCTGATTTTTTTCTTTCTTTTAAATATTGTTAAGATGACTCCAAAAAATCTGTTTAAAAGTGCCGAACAGAGGCAATTTTGTTGGAAACAACAGTCCAACACATACAGGATCCAGCTCAGTAGAGGCATAAATGCACAGTGAGGCCTGGATTTGTATGTGTGTGTTTCAGCTGTGGTGCCAGCCTTGATGGCTTCCCTCTCCTGAATGTACCATTGTGGGTCCTGAAAATATAATCCATGGTCTAAAAGTCTTCTTGGGACACTTGTTGACATGAATGGGTTTGTGACTCTCTTTTTCCCAAGCAAAAGTTTTATTGCCTAGTAATGCAGTCTGAAAAATATTTTTTTCAGTAAAAAAATGAAGCTTAGAGTGCACTTGTTAGGTCTTGGAAGAAGCAAATAGAAAATACTGAAGTTTTCATAAGAAAGAGGAGAAAGAGATGGATTCATTCCAGAATAGCCAGGAGCACCGTTTTCTCCAGGGCTATAGGAAATCACTGCAACTACGCAAGACTGCTCTTGGCTGGTTTCTGGCTGTCTTGCTTCACCAGGCTGTGCTTTGGTTTTGCCTGACCAGACAAACTGTGCATATTTTCATTTTGACAGATTGTTGTTATCAGAGAAATAATGGTTTGTGTTGGAAGTATTCTACTTGCTGGTGCTTTTTCTGTGCAGGTGATTTGATTTTCTAATAAAGCTTTATATTGCAGTTAGTGTGTAGGAGAAAGTAAGCTGAATTTCAATACAGATTAGAGCTGTTCTTGGGGCACAGATTAATTTTATCTACTAGAAATAGGTCCTCGATTCCAGTGATGACAAAAAGAGGAAAGAGGGGGAGCTGGAATGATTTATGTTCACTTTGTTTCACTATTTGCAGAGTGGAAACATTGACTAAGTAGTGGATGGAGGATTTTTGTCTCTAAATCTGTTGCTGCCTGAATTCTTGTAAATATGAGCCCTTTTGTCTTTTTTCACTGGAAAAGGAAACATTAGGGGAGGAAATTGGGATGTGAAAGAATGGCTGCTAGCTGCATTACTTATGGATTGTAGATGGGGAAAAACAGCTTTCTGGCTCAAAGGTGGATTTATTCTATTTCCAAATGTAGCCTCTTGTGCATTCTTTATGTTACCCCTGGTTCTATCTTCTGTCCATCTTTTTTGTGCCTTTACCCTGATTGCTTTGTTTCTTCATTATGGTAGTTTCTTGAAAATTGCTGAGAACTTTAAAAAGTTCTAGGTTTTGTGAACAGTATCCCTAGTCAGTGAGCCTGATTATACTAAAATGTAAAGAGAACAGTTTCATACCCCTTTTTAGAGTAAAAGAGGTGTCATGGTCTGTCCAGGTAAAACTGCCATCAGCTAGTGGATCTTAATTTAGTGTGGGTAAAGTAGCAAAATGATATTTTGAAACGTTTCCTTATCCAGTCTGTGGGAAAACTGCTGCATGTGGAAGGGCAATATTACAAAAACAATCATGCAGTTGCTTTAATGGTTCCTTTTTGAATGCCCTTTTTTGTTACCTAGTTGAGGGTAACCAAGAGGGGTTAAAGACTCCAGCAGTGTCCGTTGCTCCATTTGCTTGGTTTGCCTTTGCTTTGAGCCAGCTCATTAATAAATCATTAACTGTGCTTTATTTTTTTGCAGATGATGTAATGCAGACTACTTACTGTGAAATTGACTTGGACAAAGGAAGAAGAGATGCATTTGTGTACGCTATCAAAAATCACTATTGGTACCAGATGTATATTGATGACTTGCCAATATGGGGTAAGTGATATTATGCATAAAAAACTTGATTACAACTACAGGAGTCCTGTGCTAGTGGGTGCCATGAAGTCAGTAAGTGACTAAGCTTCATTATTGGAATCTCGCAAGTATGTAAAATTTATATAATCAAATAATACAAATAAGTTGAAGAATTATTGCATTGGAAGAAGAATAGGATGGCTTGTACTAGTGAATTACAAAAACCAGTGAAAAGCTGTTTTGTTTCTCAAGCACTGATTTAATAATACCAAGTTGTTAGGATTAAAGTCTCTTAGATGTTCGAGTGAGTGGTAATTAGGTAGGTCTGATATAAGGTCTTTGTGAATGTGTTCATGAATAACAGCTGTCATAAAATTCTTCAAACAGCCAAACTTTATTTTGCTAGTTTTTGTGTTTATTATTAATGCAAGTGCTGTGATTTACTTTTATGCTAATTTAGTGGCTTTTAACAGTTTTGCATGTGCAGTCTGTGATTATGTGAAGGAGTTTTATTTTACTTGCTCTTACACAGTTCTTAATTGCTCTTGCTGCGTATTATTAATGTGGGCTTAGGAGTGCTTGTGTCTTGAATAAAAATTTATGTGTCCTTATTGCTGTTGTCTCCTAAGCTCTCTGGTTTTTGTTACTCCCTTGTAACCTGTGATCACATACCTAGTAAAGAGTGCTCTGCAGATTGTGCGTTGCACTGGTAGCAATCAACCAAACTCCCCAAGCACTAACCTCCCTGTTGTAGATATAAACTGAAGGGAAATGTAAAGCACCACAGAACGCTTTAAGATAAGGTCTTTGTTGCCTGTGTTCCGTGAAAGAGGTAAAACTGCCCAAAATAAACAAAATCCCACATCACCTACAAAAGTACAGTTCGAGCCACATGACATAAGTCCTTTGATAGGTACTGTGCTGAATAATGCTACCCATCATTCATTCATTCTGACAGAGGGTGGTTTTTTCGCTTGCTCTTATAATTCTAATTGATTTTATAAAGTAGCTATCTGATAAACGTGAGTCCCAGCCAGAAATGCCAGTACTTTATATATTTATTTATGTACCTATTACTTATCTGTTAGTCAGGAAGGTTCTTGTTTTTTTTAAATGTATCTGTTTTTAAGAGATAACATTATAATGCCTGACAGGAGTACTCCTATATTGTATTCATTCTTTCCAGCCGCTTAGCTTAGCGTGTGTAACAGCTCTGTGACAGCTCTGTGGCAGGGTTTGGAGTAGACCCTAATTAATGTGTGTGGCCTGTACTATACTTCTTGTGCAATTTGCTTTTCAAAAGCATGCATGAGTGACAGTTGTTGCTGCAATATTTTTTTATGCTTTTGGCCCTTCAGCAAAAGATCAGTGAATGGTTTTCCTAGGCTAGTGGCAGCTGTATAGGCTTTAGACTGCCCAAGGGTGATGGATGCTAAGCTGGCTTCTTTGGAATCCTGGGTGGCTAGTGAGTCTTGGAGACTTTCTCTTTTAGAACTCATTTTTCTGATCTTATTTGGGAACATTTTTTTTTCTCACCTTGAATATCAAAGAACAAATATACTTATTAATCTTCTACACACTGACTAAATTTTATGCTCTCAGCTGAAAAATCTGTTTTACTGTGATTCCAGTGTTTTTAATGTTCTTCAGTAATATGCTTTGTATGCACAAGAAGTCATTCCTAATGCTACAGCTAACAAACATGTAGAATCTAGGTATTATCTTCGTATGATATTAAGAAGCTGGTTTTGATAGTTGTTTGGAACCAGGACCGCAAGTGGTAATACTTAATAGATGACTGCAGCATCGTAAGTGCTGGTAATACTATGCAAGGGTACAATCTGACATCAGGTGTGAAAGCAAGCGGTCTGTGTCTCCCGGAGGCCAGGTAAAACTAGCAAGACTGCACATTGGTCAATCAGTATTAGCCTGTTTTTATTCCAAAAAATTAATCAGTTCTTGTTGGGGGGCTGAGAAAAGAGTGAATGCATCTGAACTGGTTAGAAGTGTTTATCTGCAAGTCTTTCTGACCTTTGTGTTCCAAGTACAGTTTGGAAAAGTGAATATGGCTTGTCTATATTAATTCTGCTTTTGCTGGGTCTCTGTTCAACTATAGGAATATTTCAGGCTCTGAGTGCTGCCTCAGACTTAAAAGGTCTGAGATTTACTGCTCACTGAACAGTTTTTATTATAAAGATTTCTGTTATGAGTGTGGCATGAGTGATACTGTACACATGGCTCCTCCAGCTTGTTGGCATTTTTGACTCTGTTGTATAGACTTTTGCCCAGTACCACATAATGTGGTGGTAGAGATACTAAGGAAAACTAGTATGTTTTGCTTGATTGAGTGTCATCACATAGCTGTTAATTTCAGTAACTGTAATGAAAAACATTAGGACTGGTTAAAACG
The DNA here is from genome assembly GCA_035590275.1 of Ibycter americanus. Classification (NCBI taxonomy): domain Eukaryota; kingdom Metazoa; phylum Chordata; class Aves; order Falconiformes; family Falconidae; genus Ibycter; species Ibycter americanus. The sequence continues at coordinate 135,351 of JAVJGI010000065.1, read as the reverse complement.
CATGGCAGTAAGAACTTTAGTAATTATGATGGCATCTCTGACATACTTTGATTACTGAGGACGTTTTTTTGTTTTATTCAGGTAGTGTCCAGAACTGGTTGTCCTCAGCTTGCATTAAAAATATCTTGTGCTGAAATGGCTTTTTTGTTGCTATGTGAAGGCTGTCATGGTGATCCAGTTCAACTGGGTTGCCTTTCCTGATAACCCTGCTAGTCAGCATGTATTGTATGTACTGTATCACCCAGTCCACTATTTTTTTCATTGTTGATTTGTGTCTTGTAGCCAGGTTAAACCAAAATTTTGTTCCCTAAATATAAATGGATAGCGTCCTTTTTTTGTGCTACCAGAAGAAATTAAGTAATCTGAAGAGTTAAAAGGAAAAGGATTCAGATGGTGTCAATGTTTGCTGAGAACTCTAGGCAACTTCTGTTTAATTCTGTTCTTAAAGCAGACCACTCACTTCTCTGGGCTCATCCAGATGGATATGTGGCACTCCTGCTGTCTCCTGGCAAACTTTAGTTAAGTTCATGTCTATGTTCTTCATGGTTTTCTACCTTGGTAAGGCTTACTGATGTCAAAGTCATACGCACAACCATTAATATTTGAAACTCTCCTTAGGAAGCCCTCAAAATATCCAGTAAGGAGTAATCTATTTTCAGTAAAGACTAGGCATAAAATAACTTTTCTTAACTGCTGATAACTAAAGGTAATGACTTCACACTGCTGTTTGAGGGCTTTGGACGGTGTACACTTTTATTTTCTGACCTGAAAAAGGCAACCAGATTTTTTTTAAGTGCATTCAGATAAAATGATTCTATTTTCTATTTTTCCCTGAATTGCCATCCCACAGCGGAGGGGCTAGGCTTGACTGTTTCAGGACATCTCCCTAAGTATATGGAGCACCGTTAGTTCACTCCTTCAGGTAGTGATTGATCAGGATGTCCTTTAAGTAGTTTAGAGGTCTGTATTGTCATGGTTTTGAATAGTACCATGGGAACAGATGGTATGCCAGGTGCTAGGCTGTATGGCATAGGCACAAACTGGCCCCAGTTTCATGTGGATGGCGTATACAAGGCAATCCAGACAGATGAGCGTGAGCAAGAAACATGACAGAAGTATACCACCTTGAAAATTAAAAGCACAGGTAATGCACAAGTTCCATTCCTTCATGTACCTGCTGCTTCATGATGACCTGTTCCATATCCTTCACTTACTTGTTCTTCCCGCCCCGCCCCCCTTGTGTATCTTGAGCGCTGCTTTTATTGTGGCTTTCCATCTTGTGTGTGATCTTTGGTGTGATGCTTTTGACATTAAAGTTCACGCTTGTAGCCTGTGAGCTTGGTGACTGCTAGACTTGCCTTTTTCTCCCACCCACCCCCAGCAGAGTACAATCTCTGGAATTTTTCTGTAGTAGGTCAGACATTTTGCAGTAATTTATTGAAAGGTAAGAACTTAATCATGGCTAGCGTTGAGTTCAGTTGAGTTCTGATGCTCCAGGAGCATCTGAGCAGCTTTCCATGTGGGAGGTAATAAAAGTCTCCAAGTAAATTATAACTTTCTGAATTTTTCAGTGAAAGTAACAAAGAGAGTAGTCAAAACTGTAATTCTTGGCAGGCATTGGAAGCCTGTGTGCAAATGAGAGCAAGAAGTATGTGTTGGGGAGTCAACTAATGAGAAATACAGAATGAAAGTAAAGTTTTGAAGAGGAAGAAAAATGAGTGAAAGGATAGATGGGAGATGGGGAAATACAGAGGTCTTGGCTAAGTTCTGTTCATGGAAATTAAATCTGTATTCAGCTAGTTATTTATCTGGTAAGAATTCAAAATAAAACTAGAGGAACTGTTGTTGTGTCTTCTGTTTCTTCTGCAGTGTTTGTAGCTGCATGCTTTTTTCTTTTAATGCCATTACAAAATGCTTCTTGCGTATACCTGTGGATTGAAGGTGTAACCCAGGTATTAGAGTTGAAAAGAAGAGCATAAGGTCTGCTGTGTTCTCTTTACTGTAGTTATGTTGCTTTTTTAGCTGGCAAAACTTTTGTAATGCATATTTCAAAAAAATAATTAGAGACTATTTGAAAAGCATACCTGTAATAGATGCTTACACTTGTTTCCTATGCAGGTATTGTTGGAGAAGCAGATGAAAATGGAGAAGATTATTACCTTTGGACTTACAAAAAACTTGAAATTGGTTACAATGGAAATAGAATTGTAGACGTCAATCTGACCAGTGAAGGAAAGGTGAAATTGGTACCAAACACAAAAATCCAGATGTCGTATTCAGTAAGTAATTCGGTGATGCATCTGTAATAAGAAATTCTACATGGTGGAGTAGCTCAAAGATAGGTGCTTGTATACCTACAACTGTGTATTGATACATCAGGCTATATTAGAGGAAGATGCATTTCGCTCCTTCCAGTATGTTTTTATCCATTACTGAAAAACCTTGATAGGCTTATTAAGAATAAATGCAAAATGATGATTTTTGAAACACTTCAAACACACTGAAGCTTCTGTAATCTGCAGAAAAGTGTGTTGGTGGGAAAGAAAGATGTCCCCAAAAGTATGGAGACTAGAAGTACAGAGGACTCCCCAGTAGGTACACATTTTTGTAACGTTTGGAGCTCTGACGTTTGCATCACAGATATGAACAGAATTCTGAGCTAGGACCAAAATGCATTGTACTTTGCCTTTGTACTTTGCAAACAGTAGAAATTTGTCTTATTTATATGATATTAATAGTAAGGTTTTCTCTGAAGCCCTCTGCTGTTACATTGAATTGCTATGCTAAAAGGTAATGAATAAACAAAATTTGCTGATCTGAGATAACAAATTAAATTTTTCAGTTTTCCTCCTTTTTTATTTGATGTTACTTAAATCTGTAATGATTCACTTCTCACGTTCACCACATTTGTATACTGAAACTGGTTCTTCAGTGCTTGCTTTTCTACAGTGTGTTAGCAGTAGGTGTCAGCATAAGAATATCCTCTGAAATAAAATCTTGCTTCTATTACATTTGTCTTCCGCTGATTTGTGTGGTTTGAAATGCAAGTAATTGTTTTTTATATGTGCTTTCTAGAATTACATTTACGCTAGTCTCCCTATCTCTACTGCAAAATTCATAGTAGAAATTTTGAAATTTTCTACTTCAAATTCTGCCAGCATTGTGAAGTCCATTTGCTCTGTGAATTTTGAGGTAGACAGCACTGAGTAGCTGCCAGTAATGACAGTACCATTAGACGTTCCCTTGAAATACTTTTTAGTGTACAGAGCTCAAGACTTAACTATCCAATTCCATTGGCACCACTGGGCAATTGCTGGGCTGGCACGTGTGTGGTGTCTAATTTGCAGATTGTCTCTGGTGGTTTTGTTCTAAGCAGTGGTGGCTTCTTGGTGGCTGATGCTCTAATGAGAAGTGTGCTTAAAACAATGTGGAAAGCTATTAATGTTTTGAGCTACTAATCTTGAAGAAGGTTGCAATTTGAACCGAAGAACCTTAATATCGTACCTCAAAGTGAATAATACTTCAGTCTTGGGGTTTTTAATCTGTCTCAGGACTGTGGTGAGTGATAGGCATATAGGGGTATTAAATCTGCATTTATATGCTTTCTTCTATACTGAATAAAAGAACATATGTTGGAAGGGATGTTCCTGATACATAGATTTCATGTATTTTAAAAAGATATGTGCAAGGGGGCTGCATTTATTTTAAGATCATTAAAAATCCTGATATTTCTTAATCTTGGCATGCTTTTGAAAAAAATTTAGTGGAGGTTTGTGCTTTGTTTCTGAAATTGCATTTAAAAATTAAAATGAAAACAATCTTGCAGAAATTCTGAAAAACACTTAGCACCATATATTCCATTAGTATAATTAAATCTTCCAAATCAAACGCAGTCCTCTGTGCAGCTACTGTAGTAACTGATAGCAGTAATATGCAGTAACCCAGTAGTAGTGTGGCCATAAACGCATACTGTTCCAGCAGGTTTCAGAGTCAGTTATTGGCAATTGAAGCATCTAGATTGCAGATGCTGTGGTTTTACAGATTTTAGGCTGCAGCTTTTAGCTTTTAAAATTTTAATGTCTGTCTGTTAGAGTCCAGCTTGATCCCCTTTATCCAGTTCCCTTCCAGCCAGCTTGTGTCTCAGTTTATGCCCTTTTCTTTCCTATTAGCATCTGTTTCAAATCTGCTCTTCTTTGCCCTCACTTCTGCTAGACCACATGTCTTTTCCTGGGCACTGTGCTCAGAGAATGTAGGTACAGTTGATCTCACTGAATACAAGTCTCAGTGCATGGCAGCAAAACAGATCTCAGCTGCCATTCAGGGTGCAGAAGTAGAGGGTGGTGCCATCACTCAGTGAACACTGATAACGTTCTCCACAAGCCTCTTTTCATGCAACACAACACATGAAAATGTTGAGAAAAGGGAGTGTGCTGTCAGAAAAGGAAAAAAAAAAATCTTTAGAAAAATTCCACTGCTTTCTAGCATGTCATTCCTGAACATATTTAAACATACTTCATTTCTTTAACCTTTGTTCTGAAATCTTGGGCAAATTTGGGAAGATTTTTCAAATGTATACCCCCACAGGTATCTACTGTGGGGAAAAAACATCATCTTTGAACTATTCATTTGACAAACCTGAAAAATAGGGTCATTTGATGGATTTTGGTTTTGGCACTTTCAGTGTGAGTATCTTTTTGAGTTCCTTCTATAATCAGGAGAAAGGTTTGTTGTATTTGGCAACTAGAAGTTTGCATCTTTGGTTAGCCTCGCGGAGACAGTGATTGCTGAGGCAGTGTAAAACTGGTTCTTCCTTCTTAAACATAAGGGTAGGCAGGATTAGATCCATGAAGCGAGGTGGCTGATGTTCATTCTATGCCTGACCTGTAGATAACAGTCTTTGTAGAGATCAGTCCATTGTTTTCGCCAAAACCTAGGTTCATATTGAAGAAAACATCTGAAGTGGATGATTTTTAAAGTGTTTTGGGTTTCTGCATGTGACTATAGCTGAACATATTATAATGAGCTTTTCAAGTGTAAATTTTTCTCTCTTCAGGTGAAATGGAAGAAATCAGATGTGAAATTTGAGGACCGGTTTGACAAGTATCTTGACCCATCTTTCTTTCAGCACAGAGTATGTATTGTTCTAAGACAACCCTACAAAAAAATCCCTTCAAAATGGCTGCTTTAGTTTGGAAGATGTCGTGGAATTTTTGGATGACATCTTTGAATTTTTGGATGTCCCAGGTGTTCTGGGACAATGCAACAGGCAGGTCTAGGACTGTTTCTAGAACAGACTGTTAGTTCTGTTGCTCTAATAGGATGGCTCCAGTGTTTTAGAGTGCTTCAGTAAATGTGCAGGCAAGCTTCAAGCCTGCAGCAAATAAAAGACAGTTCAAGAAAACATATTCCCATGATCGGAGGGGATGAAGTTTCAGGGACACAACCATACGACTTGTAAGTTGAATAACTGCAGGTAGTCATATGTCCACTTTTTACTGAAGTAAATGCAAAGCAAAAAGCATTAGCCTAAACCAGTTGGCAGTATCAGTTGTGATTGTTTAAACCTGTGGTTGTAATCTCCTTAAGCGTAGTATACTCAGCTATAGTACTTTCTGATATTAGAGGTTTGGGATTCTGTTTGGAGCTTGGTGGAAACCAGAAGGTGTGCTTGTCAGAGGCAAAATAATGCTGCTGCTCATTTTGGTTTTGTGCAAAGTGATGGCTCCTTTAGCTTTTTGGCTGTGAGCATATCTTTTACTACTGAAGCCACTTCTCTAGGAAGGCAACAGTGTGGCATGTTGCCTTTCCTTTACCAAGGGAGCACGCACAGCCAGTTGTTTGAACTTTGCTGGTGCTTAACAAAGCTGTGATAGCTTCATTGTGAGCAAGCTTGGCTGTTGAAAAGCTTTACATAGGGTGTTTTACAGGCCAGTTTTGGTAGGACTTTCTACAAATTTAGTATTACTTACAACATGGGTTTGTTGCTACTTGGTTAGTGCTGACAAGCTGTCCTGCTAAGCAACGATTTATCCTTATTGGAACAAATTTGAAACACATTTACAGTTCTAAACCTTAGGGATGTGTTTTCTTTTTGTAGATTCACTGGTTTTCAATTTTCAATTCTTTTATGATGGTGATCTTTCTGGTTGGCCTAGTGTCTATGATATTAATGAGAACTTTGCGAAAAGATTATGCGAGATACAGCAAGGAGGAAGAAATGGATGATATGGTAAGATCTGCATTCACACTTCTAAAATCTTTTTTTAAGGGTTATTGTTTTCTCTTTGTACATTCATTGTGTTCGCAGCTCTGGCTTTCTTCAATTGGACAGGAAACTGCCTTAAGTGTGTCTTGAAAGCGTTACTAGTTTTCTTTATAACATGCTCCTAAGTTGCAACCCAGAATTCTGTCTGTGGTCACTGTGTTGATGTTCATATCCACACTTAGGTTAAACGAGGTCCGTTCTGAGTGTGTGACAGAAGCCTGTGTGTAGTCCTAAGCACTCCAGAGGATTTTAGGGACAGAGGGAATCTGATAGATTTTACTGCATGATACATTCATATAGTAACTTTTGTTGTCTTCCTAAGCATCTGAAAAGTAAACTTTTCTCCTAGATTTGATGCATTCAGGAGAGAAAACATACTTGCATCTGAAGTTGCTTTAATAAATCAGACCTATAATATATGCCTAGCAGGTGTGTGTTTGCTGTTAATTGTCATGATTTTTGTTGTTGTTCCTAGGACAGAGATCTAGGTGATGAGTATGGGTGGAAGCAGGTCCATGGAGATGTTTTTAGACCATCCAGTCATCCGCTAATATTTTCATCGCTTATTGGTTCTGGCTGTCAGATTTTTGCTGTGTCTCTTATAGTCATTGTTGTTGCAATGATAGAAGATCTGTACACAGAGTAAGTATAATTGTGCTGTGCCTTATGCATGTAAATGCTTAAATGAACAAAATAGTTACAAAAATGAATGTTCTAACGGGCCTGGAAAAAAAGTGTTTGAGTGTCTTTAGTGTTTATCTTCAGATCAGTTGTACTGTTCATAAGGGCTCTTTTAAGTTGTAATGAACCTTTGTCCTACTCTTACCATGCGAGTGGGTCTCCCCTAATTTTAGGATTGTAATGCTTGCTTTTTACATGATTTATTGTGAAACTAGTTTGTTCTGCAGCATCATGGGTAGATTATATGGGAAATAAATGTTGAAAGGTACATATTTCACTCCCTTGTTTCATCTGGAGTGACAGTTACTATATTTCTTACCTTATTTTCCCCGCTGTGTCCAGTAAAGACTGAAGTAGGAGTGTGCTGTGTTGTGAATGGTCCTATTTAGTGCTGACAATGCATTAAGCCAGTCTTATCCATGAGTCTTCTCAGGAATGGAGATTTCATTTCTTCAGTTCTTTTGAACAGGTGCTGTGCCTCTGTTACCTGTAAAACCTCCAGCAATAGGTGGGCTGTGGTGCTGACTGGAGAGAATTCATTTGAAACAAATAAATACTGCTCAAGTTTAAATTTAACACACCACTTATGGTTCACCTAGTTCTCTTCCTTTACCTTTTATCTGTTTGAGATTTTTGATGTCCTGGATGGACTTAATCTGTTTCTGTAGTGATTGTATTTTGGATACTGGGGGGAATCTTAAATTTTTTTAACAAGTGCTTTGTTTTAAGCAGTAACTAAAATTTCGAGTCTCTGTTCTATTTTCCCTTGAATATCAGCTGTACTATTGATTTTAATAAGTTGTAATACTTCTAATGTGCCACTAGAGAGAACTCTTGGTTTTGAGTTTAAATGCCTATTAACGGTGTGTTTAAAAAAGTCACTCCATAGTACTAGTATCTTGCCATATTTTAATTTTTCGTGTGGTGTGTTTGCCCCCTTGTGCCCCACGGTTACGCTTTTGAATAGACTGACATACGTATTTTTAATTGTACAGCGTGTCAGTCCATTAAGGGAAGGAATGAAACCATTTCAGAATGTTGTGCACTGTAGGGAAGCTGTAAATTAGTAATGGCAATTGTAAAATGCGTCAGAACAGTAATTTTTAAAAATATATGTACACTTAGTCTTTTATTGCAGTAGGCCTTTATATCACTTTCAAAGTTAATTTAATTCTGGATGCGTAACAGAACAGTTGACCAAATCTGGTGCAGACAGTTCTGGTGTTTAGGAAAAGAGTGATGTGAGTAAAAAAAGCTGTAAACCAGAATCACAAGAATGATTGCCTGTCAGTGTTCTTCAGCTCTGCTAAAACTCTTAGGGATCATGCAGCTGGTGTGGGCTAAAAGTCTCTCAGTAAAATGTGGTCATGTCAGCTATTAATTTATTAATACTGGTTTGTGGATTAAGAAGCTTCTCCATTAGAATATTTGAAACACAAGGGAGTAAGCTCAAGAACAGGAAATTTTGAGATAATTTTAGAGGAACATCTGCTGGTCATTTTACAGGTAGCCTGGACTTACATGTGTTATTTCAGACGATGCATGGTCTTCTGGGGCTCTGCACGTGTTTCTAAATTGTCTTAAGTTAGGACAAATGTTAAAATTGGTTTTTGTCTAACCAGTAGCTTCCTAAAATGGAACCATTGCTGATTTTTTTTAAGAAGCAAATGTTAGCATAACAGTCCTTTAGTGTGTGTGACCAGCAGGTATATTTGCTTAGTTCAGTTCATGCAGTCATGGAAGCTGGTTGTATTAAAGATTACTTCTTTGAGTAGGGCAGGCATCCAGTAATGGTTCATCAAAAGCTGAAATGCCAACATCTGGAATCTCTCAGAACAACTAATTTGAAGAAAGTACAGCAAGCTGGCTGAAAACCTACTGCTTTTTGCTGTTGAAGAGTAGCAGCAGGACATGGGGAAACAGCTCTATTCATGAATATCAGTTTATCTTACTATTCTTAGACGTGATTTTTAAAAATGTATTTGGAGATGGCTTTTGCGATTTAAAATTATTAGCTTTGCCTGTAAAATTTCAGAAAAAATTATGCCAAAATGAGTACTCCAGCATTTAACGAGGTGACAATTTAAAAATGACTAAACTCTTCTGATTGTACTACTCCATGCTGATTTGTGGCTTCATTATAGTATTTATAGCTTCTAAATCAGGTTTTCTAATTTTCTGTAAAATTAATGTTTTCAATCTTAAAAGTTAATTTTTGAGGGATGGCAGAAACATCATTTACAACCTTAGATTATTTTTGTAAATACTGGCCTTCATATTAAGTAAAGAGGACCTTTTATCTACAGTAGTTGAGTCTTACACTTAATGTATGTCACATAAATAATTTGGTTCTTTATACACAAGGTGCATGCATCCAAATGTCACAGTATTTTGATTGGAGGTGTGATTTTGTACTCCAGTGAAAATAAATGCATGTTAGGAAAGAATGTAGTATGTCAGAACTCTTCCCCCCCCTCCCCCCCCGACTGAATTAGACTTGGCCAGAAACTTTGGATATAAACAGTTCACATTCTTATGCAGATTTTACAATTTAAGCACTTTAAAATTTTTACATTATATAAAAATATTAAATAACTGGTGCTGCTAAATGCACATATTTTACTGTAATCTTTTGCTCTAATACTATTTGCTTCTCTCTTTCACTTACCAAAAAATCACTTCTTGTAGGAGAGGATCAATGCTTAGTACAGCTATATTTGTTTATGCTGCAACATCGCCAGTGAATGGATATTTTGGAGGAAGCCTTTATGCTAGACAAGGAGGTAAATGGTTTTCATGTTTGAGCATTTTCATTACATTGTTACGTTAAGTGGAGAAATAATTATTTTCTGATTTGCACCAATATAGAAGTGTCCTCATGGAGTTAGTTAATTCAGATGGAATCCATTAAATTCTTAATAAACAGGAAAAAATTTGCATGTATTTAACTTTCATATTATTTCCTATTCAGTATTGGCTGCATTTTCTCAGTAAAGATAGCTGAAGTCTTTAGTTAATTTGAAAGTCGTAAGAGCTAAAGAACTATTAACAGTTGTATCTTATGGATTGCTTGTTACACTCTTGTATATAATTGTTTGGCTCATGACACCCAGAGAGTATCATAGTCTCTCCCTGTTCTATAACGCGCTGTGAAACACCTTATGTCATCTTCTCCAGATGACTCCTCATAGCCCTCCTCTGTAGGTTCTGGGGGTGTTGTGTTTACTAACACGGAAAGGATAAGTATACAGTGCTTACTAGACCATTAACTGTTGATGTGGAAAACTGTTTATAGCATCTTTTAAAGAAGGTTATTCTACTGTCCAGACTATACTCTCTTTATGCTTAGCAAATTCAAAATGGGTATCAGTGGAGAGCAGGAGTCCAATAAAATTGATGTAACAGATTTGGACAGGCTGTCTTCAAGTGCTCCCCACTGTGCCTCTGAGTTATGACATCCTTGCAGTCCACTAGGTTCCTCCATTCCCTGTGCTGCAATAAAAGATTAATCAATATCTATTATCTTCTATGGTGCTTTAGAAAAAAAAAAAATTCTGGTAAGTTAGCAAAAGAAAATCTATGTCTTTTTAGCACGACCTACTTGTTAGTATTCAGTCTCAAATGCACGCTGATCTACTGTGTTTGGAGGTTGGATGTTTCTTTTCATGTGGCTTGTATGTAAACCTAGCGATTTGTAGCAAACCAGATCTAGGTAGATTAGGGTTGCTGTTCTAAAATGTACTGTGCTGTATAGTTGAGCCAGATTTGCATTTCTTTCTACAGATCAAATGTATCAAACCATGTGATGCTGATTATGTTGGCTCATAATGAAAATGCGTATGCTTGTCAAGACCATCATATGTTAGTTTTCTGACTTTATTATTTGGTGCATATTACAGATGCATCTATGGTGTATTAAATTTAAATACAAACAGTATTTAAGAGCATAGAAAGTAAAGGGAATACAGACAGTGACAATTCTTAAGGTATTGCCCAAGGGATTTCTTCTGGGCTGCTCAGGGAGCTCTATACGTAGTAATAACTGCTAACAAGTGTTGCTATTCCCATTATGCCTGGGGTTTAGAAGTCACCTTCCTTCTACCATTGCTGCTGCTGAAGATGTCTGAGTTCCATTTTGCTGTATTTTAAATGTGTGGAATTTCGCTTTATACCAGGGACAGCCAGTTCCTTAATGCATCCTGAATGTATGGAGTCAGCATAGCTGGGTGAAGGCAACGTGGAGCAGGTGCTGCCTGAAGGCAGCTGCGGTGCTGTGTTGTCCCGGGAGCAGAGCTGAGCTCTCCTGCGTTCTCAGGGTGTGAGCAGGCTCTGTGCAGCGCCAGCTCTGCTATCTCTGTCTCTACTAATCTGCAGCTTACATGCACACTTATGTTTCATACCCCAGTTTCTTTGGGCAGCTTAGTCAGCATATGCTGTTCTTCAGCTGGAATGTTCTCACGCTGTATCCCTTTTCCTGTCTTTTTACCTGGCCTAATAAATTGATTAATGTGCTGCATCTTGTGAATTGCTAGGAGTCACATGAAACTGTTAGTTGACTTTTGGCTCTCGTATTGATGTAGTGTGTTGTTACTTCTTCCACCTTTTGGCCGGAGAAGTTTTCTAATACCTGAATTCTGGAGAGCTTGCTGATAACTTTTTAAACAAAATACATTGTATCTCACCAGTTCCATTGGAATGTTCCTTCTTGCAGGAAGGCGATGGATAAAGCAGATGTTCATTGGAGCCTTCCTTATTCCAGCAATGGTGTGTGGAACTGCCTTCTTCATTAACTTCATTGCCATCTATTATCATGCTTCAAGAGCTATACCCTTTGGAACCATGGTGAGTTGTTTTATCGGAGAATTAAACACCACTGTAGGCACAGGAAGCTGTGTTTTAGTCTAAATACAATTGTGAATCATAGCGTTAGCTTCCTAGTTAGACTTTATTCTGGGAGGGGTCTACGGTGCTTCAAGTATATCTCATTTTAAGCACACTAGCAGCAGCTGGTGGATGCCGACAACAGTCTTCTCTCTGCTTGAAATGACACTTCTGCTTTGTGTTTAAGCTTATTGTTATAATGACGTAGGAAGTTAGCAACTTGAATCTTCTTCTAGATGGCCGATGCAAACTGGTTATAAGCTAAAATGCAATATAAAAAGATCCCAAATGAAAACTACTTCCAAATCATTGCGGTCAAGCAGAAAAAATAAAAATAAAAGATCAAGCAACAATATGAGATGGGATGTCCTGAGGACATCTGGCTTTTTGAAAATGAATCACTGTTTTTGCTTTGTTGAAGTGGTGTTTAGTATCCAGTTATAGTCTTGTGTCTGTGTATTAACTGTGTCACTTGAAAAACAATGCTGTTTGGATTACTTTCTCATTTAATCATGATGACTTTTCTTGTTTCTTGTGGCTTTTGTCAGCATTTTGTTTGTTGTCATGGCCCTTGCAAGCAACCTCAAATAACCCTGTGAATACAGTGTAAGAAATAATCACTTAGCGTTTTGGCAGAATTTCTGTTTGAGCTTGCAAGGGGAATTACTTGAGGGCAGATTTTTTTAAATATGCACCATAAAATTGCTTTTCCTAATTTTGTGCTGTAGCACTGTTAACTTAAAAAAACCGTCTTAATACCGAAAGGCTTGTTTTCCTTTCAATATCTGTAGCAAATCCTGGGATTTACCATTTTATAGCTTCCTTCTTTGCGTATCAGTTTTTGTTATATGTTAAATTGTTCAGTCTATTCAGACATGTTTGAGTAGCCTTGGATTTATTCTTAGTTTAAATCTACCAAAAAATGAAGCTTAGTATCACAAGTTCTGCCTTATATATTGTATTGTTTGGGATATAATCAAATTCAGTATGTGACTGAAGATACATCTTAAGAACACATTGTTACTGAATGAATGTGATAGAAATCATAAATGGTACTAAAAGGAGAGACAGTTCTCAGTTTCAGGCAAAGGCTTTTAATAGTTTTTGACTGATGGAGGAGTCATTACTTTCGATGTATATTGCTAGTTCTCGTCACCTCCTTATTAGCAGTGTTTTCAATGCATGCCTAAATACCAACTTTTTACATTCAATTCGTTGTTATAAAACTGCTAAATATGATATCAAGCTGAATGTGTTCACTTAATTTTTCTGGTTTTCTTCTTCAAGAAATTAGACTGAAATTCTGCATGTGGGTATGTTTGCATTAGTCAGTCAGTGCCCCCAAGGAATATTGTATTGTTTTTTCTTCCCTAAGCTAGCAGCCCTATACAATACTGTCATAAAAATTTACAACGTTGATCTTTGATATGTGCAAAGAGGCTCTGTTTTACTGCTGAGCAAGCATATATGATATCACATTTCTCGCTTGTATTCCCCTTTGGAGGTCAGGAATGCTGAGGGAAGGGAATTCCACCTGTGCTGAAGTTTGTCTTGTAAATCTGTTCAACTTGTATTTGAAGATCGTGGAAACATGTACATTCAAAAGCGAATGGGAATATAAATCTTCAGGGGTCACTTAATCAGGATGTTGGGACTCTTTATACACAGTGATTTTAACGATCTCAAGGTTTTATGAAAGTGTTTGAATCATTATGACTGTGGCAGTAAAACTTCAGTGGAGTTAGCAGATTTTTAGTAGGAGCAGGTTATGAATTGGAAACTTCATCAGAATAAGCAACACTCCAATGACTTCAGATCAACTAATGAAGCTGGTTTGTAGAGGAAATGAAAATTGTTTGAAATTACAATGTTATGCTTCAGGTTGAAGTCCCTGGGAAGCCCTTCTGGCTTTATGGATAAGAAACCTTTGTGGTTTTCCACCTTGGTTTTCAGTGTAGAGAAGCTTCCAGAATTCTCTAGTGTAAACTTGCTGCTGCTGCTTTATTGGGGAAATAAAACCTCTACCATCTAAATGTACTAGAACACAGAAATTACTTCCTTTACCCTGGCATGCCTTGAAACCACCCTCCTTGATTTAAATTGCTGGCAAGAATTACCACCTCTTCTTGACTACTGTAAATCAAGAAAAAGCAGAATCTGAGTCGCTGAAAAGAAGTCTCTGAGCTAAAAGGTTGCTCAGAGACTATGCTTAAATGTGACATCCTGTGCTTTGCCCATTTGGCATTGCTGCTTCCCAGTGAACCGCTAGGTAGTCGCCTCTCTCTGACTTAATTCCTTCCTCCAGACAGTTTTTTCTATGGAATGTAGGCAAGGGCAGCTGATAGTGTCAAAGCTGACATCCAAGCAAACGTACAGTTGGTGTGTCTTTCATCTACCTGGGTCTCTGCTTTTCTACGCTTTGTCTTGAAATGTTCAAATGGATTGGGCTCTTCAGGACCTTCATACAACTCACTGTCACTTCAAAGCTTTGTTCACCTTGCATAACTCATTCCTGATGTCTGGGATCTCCTCGAAGATGTGGCAGGGACTGGGAAGATCCAAAGCTTGTTTCTGAAACCATTCTTCACTCTTGGGACTCTGCCTTTAGCCCTTTGGATATACATGCAAGCCATCTTACCTATACTGTGACAAACCTTCTGTAGTGAAATACACCGTGAGACTGAACAAAGGCTTATTCTTTTCCCTGGGATATCTTTCAGCTGCCCTTCCCTTCAAAATGCACTAAAGTGTGTGACAGATTTTATTCAAATGTGAGAGCTTTTTAAAACTTAATGGTTTAAAGCCTTCAACTCTCTAAGCATCTGAAGGAGATACAGACGTCTGGGGTTTTTTTCTCTCGTCTCTTCACCTTTATAGAAATGCAGTGGGTACTGTTAAATTCTTTGTTCTTTTGGAGCCCAAATTTGATCTTTTTGGGTATTTTGTTTATTATATCCTGTTGCTGGAGAACATAGAGGAGTTCTGGAGGTGTTGTACACCTTGGCTTACATTCTGTTGATGTTTGCTAGTCTTTTCAGCATATTTATCAATCATCTTCGTATTTTGTTGTGTTTGAATTATGTGCAAAAAATGGAGCATGGAACAATTAATAAGAATTTTAAATAATGGCAAGTGAAGTGACCTATCCATATGTGTTTGAGGAGCGTGGTGGTAGTTCTGTGCAGAAATAATTCACTAAGTAATGCAGAATTGCTACGGAGTACAGCAGGATCTAATTTCAAGGGACCATCTTAATTCTGGCATTTCATAAGTTGTGACTGCTTACGTTGTTCTGTGTGTAATACATAATTTAAAGATTTCCATTAAGGCTACTATGACTAATGTAACATTCTGACTGCAGAATCCATGCAGCTACTATTAAACTGTTTAAGATGTACCATTTTTGTTTTGTTTGAGCAGTAGGTTCCTGTGCGGCTAATGTTTCCAGTATGCATTTTTAATGATTTAATTAAATAAGGTTGCGCACACTGAATTTCTCTTGGGATCGTGACCCTAGTGTTTGCATCTTTTATACCTTGTTTAAGCTAGAAAAAAGTGTTTCCTCCAACAGATAGCTTAATCCAGGCTGCAGCCATCCCTGACAGCTTTAATTTGATACGAGTATTGGCTGCCACTGAAGGAGGAGGAACTGGTAGCGCCAAAGATTTTCATGCCTTGAACTAGAAAAGGAAATACACCTGGCTAAAAATAGAAAAAAATCTAGTTAAATATGTTCAGCTGGGTGCTTCCTCAGATTGCTTGGAAGTGACTGTGGAACTCTTGGTCAAAACCCTCATTTTTGCTGAAAATGTACAGCCTAATGCTTCTGCCTAAATTTTCAACAGTTCACTTGATTACCCAAAGCAGCACCCTAGATTAACTCCTTAGTTGTAATCAATTTAATAACACTTTATTTTGAAGCCTTCTGTTCTTTTCTTGTTCTTTATAATGTTTGGCCCGATGATGTGCAGAAAAGTGTCACTGTACAGATTCAGTATCCTCTCTACGGGGGGAGAGCCTCATGACTGAGAGTGCAGTTTTGGTAGCTGACAGGAAAGATCAAGCTGCTGCTTTGACAGTTAATTTTTATTGCTTTTCTCCCTTGTGCATTAAGCAGTCAAGGCACCATAGCCTGCCAGTAGCTGTTTAATATTAGATATGCTCATAAAAATTTTAATTATCACCTTTGAATGAAGTTTAATCTACAGTTGTCAGAAAATATGAAACACATGGCACTAGAACATAAATTATATCCCTCTTTACAATGTTTCCTTTCAAATAAGGAAAACTGAATTCTACACGTTGTCAAGGGCAGTGGAATATTTTTTTCCCATCAAAACAAAACGGGGTTGCAAAGAATGGAGGCTTGGTGAGGTTGACAGTCGCTTCTATGGCAGCTGAAACCTGCAAGCTAAATCAGATGCTCATGTATAAATAAGATATTTTGTATAACAAAAATGCAACAGTCAGAATGAAATAGGTATGATTTAAGGTACTGGCTTGGTAGCAAAACTCATGTAATTTGTCTTCAGTAATACGGATGATGGAGAATGTGTGCTTGTTTGCTTGACTGAAAACTGGGTTTGTAGGTGTGGTAGATCTGCCTTTTTGTATAATTTGTGTTTTCTGAAGTGGTGGCTAAAAGTGTTCTCTAAATTTTTCTTGGTTGATGCTACAGTGATACTTACAAGGCTCACGAAGACCTAACTTTCTTATGTCTGCCTGTCATGCAACAGCTGTTACAAGGGTTTGGGATTTTTAGTATGTTACCTGTAACCTCTGTAGGGCAGTGCTTCTGCAGGAGGGCAGAGCACGTACCTGTGTTGATCCTGCCTTCGTTCCCTCTTACCATTTGGGACGGTGAAATGGAGGCCAGTAGGTGCCTGAGCTACTTTCACCATTGTAATTTCATTCTCCGAAACATTTGAGGCAGAAATCTCATAACTTCGTTTCTTTCTCAGTTAAGACACTTGTGTACCCCGGTGCCCTGTGTTTACTTCATTATGGGTTTAAATTCTAGGTTTAGGTCATCGCTGCCCTTGCCATCTGTGGCGACAGGCACTACCTGTTCAGCTTGAGAGGGAGGCAGCATCTTCACCTCAGATCTGAAATTTAAGAACGTGCCTGAAGAGGCAGAAGCTGGAAAAGCTGGCTAATCTTTAGTCATCTCTCATATCCAGAGTAGGCTATTACTGCCAAGAATGAAGAAAGTTATTTCCAGCAAACATCAGTCTGAGCAGGTGGACTACCTTGGAGTCAGACAGCGAGTTGAAAGCAAGAAAGAAGATGCTGCTGAGGTCAGCGCAGTGTGTGCTGGTTCTAACCAGTACCAGTTGTGTTGGTCAACCTACTAATAAGACCAGCAGGTCGCTGTCACCAAGGTGAGGTTATCTCAGAAGACAGAACAGAACAGTTTTACCAGCTTGGACAGCTTACCAGATGCAGGTGGAAGTGGGACGCATTCCTGAGCCTGCACTGTGGTCCATCCTTGCTTGCTTAGTTGGGCCTCCCTTGCACTGCAAAATCATCTCCAGTAATTTTTAGACTCCTGAATGGCTCCAGGAAAAAAGAAAAAGATGTACTTCAATCTAGCTGTCCTCAGCATAGCATTAAGACAGGTAGTTTGTTGTTTAACAAAATGTTGACTTTACCTAATGCTGCTTACTAGATCTCACTGAAGAAGCTAGCTGTTCTGTCTGACATCAGTTTTCAGCCAGGTGGTTAATAGGATGGAAGATGTTGCACCGTTATCAGTCATGCTTTGTCTGATCTGATAATGAAACCACAGCACTCAGATTTTCTGACAGATGCTGATTACAAGTGTACTGGGGACAGGTTGGCGGTACTTACTGAAGCCATTATTCAAGGAACCCTGGTCTGTCTCAGATTGTTATACGCAGATAAAGATTTTCGATTTCAAAGCTGCTGCTGAATCAGGCTCCTGGACAACATAACGGCCAAGCCCTGCTGGAACAAGTTGGGCCTTTTCCTTGCCCACCTGATTGGAAGTCATTCAGCTGTTGGTTGGTGTCACTAGAATGAGATGCTCCTGACTGCCTTTTTTCATCTAGGAGTTCATCAGCTAGTTAGTAATTAGGCCTGGATGGCTTTTTCTTGGTTCCTTGTCCAAGGCTGTATGATTTACATGTGGATTCCCTATGGTAGATGTGTTTTGCAAGATGGACAATTACAGGCTACTAAGTTTTGTTCCAGGTGAGCTTGGAACCCCAGGCTGTTCCTGGACAGTTTGTCAGCAGTAAAGCAGTGCGTTCTCTTTCTACTGCTGTCCCCAGTCAGGGGTAATTTCTGAGCTCAAGAAATGAAGCTGCATCTTCATAACTGTACCATACGGGCTGGATGAGCAGTACAGATGCCCTTTCATGCTGCCAGTGTGAGTGTTCTGCCTGAGCCAGGTTTGAAACCCACCTGCCGGAGCACCACGGAGCACTGCGGACAGGGGCCACCCGACGCACCGGGAGGTCCTTGCCAGGCAAGAGGCAGAGCAAGCTCTTCTTGCAAATGGCAATGGTTTCGATATGGTCAGCTCGGAAATTTTTTGGATCCTGTCCAGGCCTTCATTCTTGAACGTCTCAAGATGTTCCTGTACCTCAAACAAGCTGGGGCTTTTTGGTCAGGATTTTAGTAAAAGTAGCACTCAAGGTTATGTTCTTTGATGCTTCTTGACATTTTTCTCTGAAAATTCTCATCTGCTCATTCTTTTAGACTGAGCAGTTTTCAAGGGCAGACCTGCATCCATTAAGTGAGTTAGTTGTGTAATTCTCCTGTACTTTAATCTTAGGCAACCTCAGTGTCCTGCCTAAGGTGCTATGCTTGCTTACCTGTGTTTTTTTTAAGTAATGGAAGAAGATAAATGGGAGATACTAAGTATGTATGGTGTAAAATCTGCTCTATTACTAGCAAGTGTAAACGTTACTTAGCTTTTCCTTATTTACCACTGAATCTTCATAATTTAGTGGCTCATGATGTAATTCTTTAATAACCTCTTCTCAAAGATACACAGAGCAGTCTGGACAGTGCTCCTGCTTGTTGACCGCCTGTTTGGTGTACCCCTTCTGTGAAGCTTGAAGGCTTGCTCCATCCAGCCCCAGGCATTTTACCTCTGGCCAAACGGAACCCCGTTCCATTTACATCTGGCCTAAGCTAGTAATGGTATGCAAGTCAGTAATAGAGGGATAACCCACTGACTTTTGTCAAATGTTGCCTGAAACTGATGTAATTGACTTAATGCTAAGTCTGTATTAAGCTTACATAGTGCAGCTCCTCATCGCACGAAGCCTAGCAGTTCTGGCTTTTCAGCTGCTTGCAGTAGATTTCTGTAGATACAGCATATGTGAACAGCCTTTATTTATCCTGAGTAACTGCTTCTTAAACGACGAATATAGCTTCCTTGCTCAGGAGGCACCAGGGTGTACACAGAGCCTCAGGCAACAGTGCTTTTAAAAGGCGGTATTTTAATTTGTTTGCATAGAGAAAGTCACAGGGTCGGTATTCAGAACTGTGGTTATTGCATTACAGGCAACTGTTCTGTCTTTAATTATCAATATCAAAAAGTTAAACCATATAATGCTAATTAATTTTGTGCCAAAGAGTTCCAAGTAGAGAATGTCTTGCTAAACACTTCAATGTTCCTGTTTTGGAAGATAAAAATACGTTGCCTTCAAGGAACAGCAAAATTAGAACTACGTACATATACTGGAAAAAAAGATGATTCATGGTAAAATGTTAGGGAGACTGTTCCATTGGAAAGAGCTGGAACATTGACTTGACTTTGCTGCATTATGCATAAACCTAATCTCCGTATGTAAATAGGGCTCTTGTGCTTCTGAACTGTGTACCTGTGCCTACCAGTTGTCACTTGTGTCTTTGGCAGTCTGTGTTCTTAATTACCTGGTCGGAGGAGAGTGGAGAAAATTGAATGCAAAATTTTGATTGGTAGCGTTCTGAGGTGGCTTTGCAATTCTTGTTTGGGTTTCTTTTTTTGGATTGGATTAAAAGTTTTGCACCCAACAGCTGTAATTTTGTGTGCAACTACAGCTAGACGTTGACTCCTAGGAACAGCATACTCTGTAAAAGTTTAAGAGCAGCTGATGAAATTTTCCATGGTGAAGTACCAGGAAGATTTCAATTTCTTTCCAGTGCAATGTACTGAGTATAATAATTAGATGAAAACAGTAAAAAAATATCTGTAGTGGTTCTGGTCTCTCAACTGATGCAAGAAATATACATAATAATGTTTATTAGGAAGTTTCTTGGGAAATACATACTTCCATTTGATAAAATAGATGTATGTTAACTAATGCTTCATAACTAGGAGTATGATTCTACAGCAATAACTACTAAGGACTAATATATACTGAGTGGGTTGGTTATCTTCTTTTGTCATCCTACACCTGTTTTTTTTTTTAATTATTATTTTATCTTTTGCTTACAGGTGGCAGTGTGCTGTATCTGTTTCTTTGTCATTCTTCCATTGAACCTTGTTGGTACGATTCTTGGCCGAAATCTGTCAGGACAGCCTAATTTTCCATGTCGTGTCAATGCAGTGCCTCGTCCCATACCAGAGAAAAAATGGTAAAGACAAGCATGAATGTTAACTAGAAGTATTCACTTCAGTACGTTTAAAATTACTTTTCAGGTGTGATCATTAAAGGTTTTTCTGGAATAACTTTATTTAAATGGAATTGTGCCTAGAAGAACAGCTGTACTGACATTTCATTAATGCGATTTTTGTGATGAATTAAAATACCATGGTTAATAGTTGTAGCAGATTTTACTCCTGTATCACTGATTCACATTTGGCCTGAAATGTTCTTTAGTCTCTTATGTAAAAGGGATGGTCCCAACACAGTTCTTGTATAGGAATCTGGAAACAAAACCTTTCCTCTTTAGTTAATGCCTCTTACAGATTTAGGATTGAATGTGCCTTGGAGGCAGAACTACTCTGGTTAATGGTCTCCTTGTACAAGCTGAGATGTATTTGCAGGGTGATGGTGGGGAGAAGCTTGCAGTGCTGTTCCCAATTCTGCACTTTTGTTGATGGCGCAGAGCCTAAAATATTCCAGGTATATGGTTTGAATTGCGAATAAGCTTTTATTATTTTTGAAGTGAATGTAGAAGGGCGCCTAGCCTAGACTTAGGTTTTTGGAAAATCATGAATGCAGTCACTTTTTCCTATTAATTTAATTCTGAGATGGAAGCAGCAAGCTATGGAAATGAAAATATTCTCAGAGGATTTTTTTTGTAATAGATTTTTCTTGCTTTCCCTGTTCAGAGGAATGGAACAAAGTGAACGGGGCACTGAATCGTGTACGCCTGTGATATCCAGGAAGTGCAGCACACTTAGTCTGTTGTTAGTGGTGGGTTGTGCAGCTCAGATGCTAGGATTTGATTTATATTGTGACCTGTATCTTGGGAATCTGATGGATTTTTCTGGATCAGCATGACAGATAGAAAGAAATAAGATACTTTGCTTGAAGGTGATGAAATTGCACACTGTCAACTTAGACAAGTCTGCCTATAAATAATAAAAGAAGCTGCAAATTAAATCACTGGTTACTAGCTAGATTCGGCGTCATTGCAAGTGCTACACAGAGGTCACCTTTAGTAAGTGACAGAATCATGTACAGGTAGCTGGCTGAGTATTCCATTTTTGGCCATACGCTCATGACTCAGTGTAGCATTAAAAATAAATACTGGTTCTTAATTATATAACCGTTACCCTGCAAAACTTTCTTCGCGCTGTTTGCTGTATTTGTAGCCACCGGCAGCACTGAGTTTTCACTGTCTTCGTTTGAGGCTAGTGGATGTTCTGAGGCTCGATTGCTTAGGCCCTTTTTGGGCAAGAGAGATTCTTTCTGTAGCCTGTAAGGCTGGTTAGATGCCTGCCCTTCTGCCTGCAGGTGATAGGCATGAGCCTTATGGTTTGTTTCAGCTTTCCCCAAGAATTAACTCTTCCTTGTATCCATACACATGATGTCTTTGGGGGAATCTTCTTTCCGATATGCTGGTATGAGACAGAAGTGCTCTTGTTGGCATGCCTTTTAAATAATTCTCTGTGCTATGTTAATTATCTGGTTATGGTCTTCACATGCTTATAAATGAAAGATTAACATTGTCGCTAAACTAATCTTAATATCTTCCAGGTTCATGGAACCAGCTGTTATTGTTTGCCTAGGTGGAATCCTCCCTTTTGGATCCATTTTTATTGAAATGTGAGTATGTCAGCTGTTTGCCAGTTTGATTAAAAATTATAGTAGTTTCAGTTCAATTACAGTCTCACCTGCATATCTTGCTTACTTTCTTCAGGTATTTCATTTTTACTTCATTCTGGGCTTACAAGATCTACTATGTTTATGGCTTTATGATGCTGGTTCTGGTTATCCTCTGCATTGTGACAGTTTGTGTGACTATCGTTTGTACTTACTTCCTGCTAAATGCAGAGGATTACAGGTGGTAAGTATTGCATTATTTGCATAGTTGACCAGATTGTGAGAGTTTCATAGAAAAGTAATGTTTCTTCAGTCTAGATGGGTCTCTTCAAAGTGCCCATGTCCAGATTTTAGCTGTAGGGAATTAAAACATTTCTTGGATCTTTTTTTGTGCAGGAGCTTTCTGTGTGTATGTACATCTGTGTGTGCATATGTGTATGTATAGAGAATAGTATGTCAAGGCACGCAGGAATATGAAGAAGGATCATCACTTGGTATCAGTGGTAGCTGTTGCCGTAGAAACTTTTGTCAGTTTTATAGCAGACAACATGTAGATTTTGTAAAATAAGTCTGTAGAACCTTTACTTATTTGTACGTATTCAGGGTCAGGTTTCAGCATATTGTGCATCTTCTTGGGAAGCCTTTTGGTTAGATATGTGATGGATGTGTGTGCTTACTTTCAGGCAATGGACAAGCTTTCTTTCTGCGGCATCAACTGCGATTTATGTTTACATGTACTCCTTTTACTACTACTTTTTCAAGACAAAGTAAGTGGTAATTTGGTGGTAGTTTTCCTGTTTGAATATCAGATTACTGTATTGCCAAACAAGTTTATTGATAAAAACTGGGGAAAATACCTAACATAAATGCCTGTCTGTCTTTTTCAGGATGTATGGCTTGTTTCAAACATCATTTTACTTTGGTTATATGGCAGTATTTAGCACAGCTTTGGGAATAATGTGTGGTAAGTTTCAAATGTATTGACAGTTTTCTATCAGCATTTTTCAGACTCTCAGGTTTCTGATTTTAGCTGTGTGGTTTTGGTGGTGGAGTGTGTATGCCTGCAAGATCTGCTCACAAAAGTTTACAATCTTCAAAAAGAATCTCGGAGTTCTCTGCTTATATTTGGTTCCTACCTAATATAGATTTCTCTTCTGATGGGAAGATAATTTAGGTTCTGTGTAGAGATTTTCACCCTCAGTGCAAGCTTGAAAGACTCATTGTTGGGCAAGAAATTCTGCAAAATAAATTTTAAATTAAGTTGAGTCCACACTAGTGTTTTGTTTCAGAATATTTACTGTTGCCCCAGGCAAGGAGCTAGGTACACCCATGGAGGTATCAGTGGTATCACAATACTGATGACACTACCATCTGTATCTTGTGGCATGTATGTATGAAGGTGACCAGAACAGAAAGGACTGAAACGTCAGGGTAACATTTGAGAAATAAGTATTGATATATTCACAGGTGAGGAGAGTGCAGGATGCTCCTGCATGTGGCTGGATTTCATTGCTTTTTAAGATACTGTTTTGATGGGTGTTTAGAGAAAAACCCAGGGTTTTGGCATGGAGGTCATCTGATAAAGTCAAATACACTTGTTGATCTGTTAGCTTTATTTTTGTCTCTTTCTTAATGACTTTCTGAAAGTGCTACTTGGTTCTTTTGCACTTTTCTATGGTGGTGTTTGGTTTTTAATGTGAGATTCTTATTTAATACTTTCTTAGCAGTGAATCAATAGTCCTATAGCCTCCAGTGGAAAGATTTCTTTGAGCTCGGTATTTGAGACATATGATGTCTTACAGGAACTTACCTTCTGTAAAATATACATTTCTTGATATCCCAAGAGGGAGGGTAATTTCACAATGCATTTTAAAAAGGGGAGGGAAATAATCTCTTAACTGCTGGGTACCTGTTCCCCTTTTCTCTCATACAATCTGATCTTGCTTCATCAGGTTCTTGGCACGTTACAAGACTTCCCTGCTGTTCTGGTAGTCTTGCAGCCATTTTTTTTTCTTTAATAGGCTTATACTTTTCAGCTCTAATCTTTTTAAAGTGCTCAGGCTGGTATTGACTAAAATGTCTATGATGCAGAAGCCAAGCTTGCCCACCAGTTTCTGTAATTAAAATGTTTTTTAAAATGTGGAGAAGGAAGATTGTCAAATGCTTTCTTGTAATGGTAAGACACTACTTGATGGAATACTAGAGTAAAATTCGAACTTACTCAAAATCAGAAAATACTTTAACACATTAAACTTTATTTCCACAGCTCTATTGAGATTTCTTTTTGTCTTTTTAAGTGTGTTGGAAGAGAAGCTGTGAGATTCCGTTTTACTGCAAACTCCCGTTTTCAGTGTGTAGAGGGAAGAAAAAAAAATCCCCTGTCAAAAAGCATTTGTCTAGGGAACTTGCTGCCATTGAGGTCTAACAAAGACATTTGTGTTAAAGAATTGTGCACTGTGTGTGCTACTGACTGTACATCTCCTGTGAAAAGTGTGTAGAGCTGGGCTGTGGAGGCTCGTGCGTATGAGCATGTTCAGTATCACGCAGCTGGATATGAGACGCACTAGTTAGGGTCCAAAGCATTCACAGGGAAACTCTCTGGAGGCTTATATCGTCCAGCTCTGGTTTTAGTGTCCCTGACAATGCCTAGTTGAACTCAGATCCCACATGTAGTGGGATGCTTTGATCCACAAAGTCTGCTGCCCTCTGCAGAGCATCTCAGTTTTGGGACTGGACCGCAGGGAGCCCGTGAGAACTTCCAAACCTTTTGAGCTCCTCGCGTTTCCCTCTTAGTGACAGAAAATAATAAAATGTACTCCCCAGCTCAGTGGATGGTTTAGGAGCTAGGTAGTACAGAAGGACCTCCTGCAATACCACACTTCAGCATCCAGATAAAGACTGTAAGTATGGTTGAAGGGCTTCTTAAAAAAACCTCTGTGCTTACAAAGTCACAACTGTAGTGTTTATTGGCTTGAAGTAATAGGAATTAATCTTCTGTTTCGTGATTGCTCTTTCTCACTATTCAAATTTTTCTCTGTTTAAAAGCTTGTTCTGCTGAAATGTGCGTGCAGCCTATAAACCTATATAGGCCATAACCAAGTTATAAATATCATCTGAGAAGGTGTTTAATAAATAAATAACATTATTCCCTTTAGTATGGACTTTTTTATTCAAATGAGCCAACTATCCTGCATTTGTTTCAGGAGGACATTCTTTAGTTGTGATTGCCTAGGGTTTCCCCCTCCCTGCCCCATGTTTTATTCGGTGCCTGTGAAGTAGCCATGAGGCTTAACCTCTGCCTTCAGTATTGGCCATTGGTGCCTTCATGGATAAGGCTCCAGTGATTCAGAATAGGTTATGATTTGTTTGTGGGGTTGAGAGCTTCTGGTCTCACGCGACTACTACCCTCCACTCCTCCCCCTCACTTCCATCTCATGCACACACTCTCTAGATCCCAAATGAAACACAATTAATGCTTTGTTCTCCCAAATCTCTGTGATAATCTGGAATCACATCACAAGAGAGACCCTCAAAGAACAAGTTCTGGAATGCATCTGGGTTTAGCAACTAAAATGGGCGTTGGATCTGTTGGCAGTGCCTGCTTCAACAGGCACACGTGGTGAGCCTGAAAACAGGCGCCTAGTGCCGTTACTTTGTTCATTTACCACGTAAGGCAGAAGATGAGTTTCTTGACAGGCTACAGAAGAATCTGCGTGTGCTCCTGTACGGCTCCAAGCTCACATCACCTGTGCACAGCCTGTGCTCGGGTCTGTCCGAACGTGGTACCAGCCTCCCCTTGAACTGCCAGGCCCTCTGCTGCGCCCTCAGCACGCTTCGTGCTTGCAAGCAGCAACCCAATCTTGCGTGTGCTCCGTTTGTTTTAATCGAGCTCTACTTTGTCCGAGTTGGTAATGCAAATCCCTCATTTACTGGCCAGTGGAATGGTTGTCATGATGTTTATAGAGCTGGAAATGCTGTGCAGCACAGAGGCTGATTCCACAGGCTCTTTACCACTCCGATAGCGTTGGAACGGTGCGTCAGGTTTGCCTTGTGCAGGTTTCCAGACTAGATATGAATGCTGGGCTTTTGAGGATCTAAAACCCAAAATTTTGTGAGTTTAATGGATGACCTCATGAATTATCCAATCAGTCCCCAGGATATAAAGAACTCTCCAGGTTCCGAATAACTCTGTGGTCAGCAATGCTAGCTGCAGGTCTGTACAGCCTTAATTCCCTAAGGCAAAAAACCATTCGTATTTTTATTGGAAGATGACTTTTAGGCAGAAAACTTGTTGTGTTGGTTAGGCTTTTGTATTTAACATACCTTGTTCAAGTCTGGTGCATCCCAGATCACCAAAAATGTTGTTTCCTGCTTTGTTCTGGGCTTTTCTGTATTGCTTCAGGGAAGAAAAAAAATACCTTTTCTGCTCGGAGTCTGTTCTTTACTGGGCATCCAAACGTTTGATATAAGGATTTCTCTTCTCTGTAGTGAGCTACGGGCCCTGACTTCTCTCTCCTTCCCATACTTCATGATGTGTTGTTCTGGCAATCTGACAGCAGTTGTCTCTTAATTCTTGCTTGATTTTCAACTTCAATTGTAACCTGAGAATTAGCCAGATTGACTTCCACGAGGCAGACTTACTGTCGTTTTGCTTGGAAGAGCTGAAGACGCTCCCTGCAGCTACTGTAAGGCAGCAGTATTTACCGAGCCTGGCAAACCTGAGGTTCTAGGTTTGACCAGGCAGGTTGCTGAACCTCCTTCTGAGACGAAGTCTCGGTCCAGTGCATTTCTTTCATTTTTCTAGATGTCCTGAGTCCTGCAGTATTTTGGGTTCAGCACAGACTGTTGCCCCTATCAAAAACCCAGTGACCTGTTCTTTTATTACTGCTGTGACAATGCATACTCTGCTCATGACTCTTACTAATTTGAAAACCATGGGTTGCAATTTCCTTTAACTACTAACTGCTACTAGTTTAATCTCTTTGTACAGACCTCCTTGGAGTTTAAGACTCCTGGGATGGGGATTATTATTTGTGCCTTGTGGGAAGGAAAAAGCCATCTGCCAATGCAACACTCATCCAGAAGGCATGTAACTTATAATAAAATCCTGCCCTCCCATCCACCTTCCCTGCAGAGTGGGTGATTGTATGTTTTTTACCCTCTGTTCAGAAAAAGGGACCCAGTTATTGGCAGCAGTAGGGGGGCTGCTATATTTATCGAGGCCAAGTGAGCATGGCCTCTTGGTAAAATGGCTTAATGGATTTGGATTGCTAGACTAGGGGAGCTCTTGCCAGGCGTACACTGGGAGCACGGATAATTAGAGTTTGAGAACAAGTATTGCAGGTAAATAATTTTCTGTGTGCAGAATGCATCCTTTATGTGACTTCTCTGTTTAAGTGTGTGTGTGTGTTATATTGCTGCCTTATTTTGATGATCAGCTCTCTAACGTATGCAATGTTTTTGGTTTATTTTGCAGGAGCTATTGGTTACATGGGAACAAGTGCCTTTGTTCGTAAAATCTACACTAATGTGAAAATTGACTAAGGAAATAAGAAAGTTGAACTATGGATCAGCTCCTGTTTTCATGGGGATGAACTTGCACAACAAAAAGCGCGAGAAGAGATTTGGGTTTTAACACTGGGCACTATATAGGTCTCCATTTTGTGGATGGCTTAAAGTAACATCTATTTCATTGATCCTAGGTTCTTACTGACTGCTTTCTCCAACTGTTCACAGCAAATGCTTGGATTATATGCAGTAGGCATTACTACAGTACGTGGCTAATCTTCCCCCAAAAAACCCACAAAAAAACAAAAAACCTAGCTCATTAAAGATGAATAGGCTAGCTCTCTTCAGTGAAGAGGACAAACGGTTTATTTAAAGCATTTGTTCCATTCAATAAAAAGAGGGAAACTTGGCTGCTAAAACTACTTGATTAGTAGTCTTCCTGGTACTTAACATTTCTAAATTATGTAAAAATGCTGTTCCAGAAAGATTACTCTTCTGATTTTTACTGCCATTGCCAGGATAAGGAGGTATGTTTTATATTTTGACTCCAGGTGCTTTTTGGTTTATTTGCGATATCAACTATACCCTACACTCATTTGTTTAAAAAATAATTTAAAAATATATAAAAACCCCATTTGCATGTAATATATCAGCTATTGTTCTAGTTGGACCAACTTCCCTTTATTTATCTTTAAAGTAATACCCAGCTACATCTTAAATCCATCCAAAGAAAATACAGTCTGAAGACGGGATGTGTTCTCTGCAATGCAATTTACTGTACAGTTAGAAAGCAAAATGTTAAATGGAGAGGACTGTTTGGTTTTTTAATAAACACTTTGAGGTCTAGATTAAAACAAAACCCAACATTTTAACTGAATGTCTAAAGTGATTCTCCTTTTTTCCAAGTTAGTCTTGCCCTTTTTTTTTCTTTTTCTTTTTTTTTTTTTTTTTTTTTTTTTTTTTTTTGTTTGGGGTTGAATGAAGATTTTCCTTTAGACATTATACAAGGGGTAATAAGTGTATATAAACATTAAATAATGTAACTTAGGTGTAGATCCCAAATGTATTTGGATGTACAGATTTACTACAGAGTACTTTTCTGATGATTCGGTGTAAAAATGTGTGAATTTGGGTGGCTTTTTACATCTTGCCTGCCATTGCATGAAGAGTTGGGGTTTCTTCACAATGTGTGTATGTCATGCTTTTCTGTTCTATTTCCTTTCTCAAGCTCTTACAGGAATTAAATTTGTAATTTAGAACATTTTCATTTTTGTTAATCCTATCTGGACACTTGTGTAACATCAAAAAGCACAGTTGCTTTAGAGTGTTCAGAAAACTAAAATAAACTTTTCAGACAAAAATGTTCTGACTGTGAAAATAGATGAGTTTGCAACTGAAGATGTTTGAAAAGGCAATACTGCTGAACGCCAGTTTCTGTATACAATATTAATGTGGTTTTCAAATATCAAAACCCCTTGCTTTGAATTCAGAATTTGCTTACAACTGTATGTACAATACAGCTCCAAAGTGGATGACCAGCCCAAAAAGATTCTTCTTGGCTGAACTGTTTGTGGAGAAATCTGTTTTGTGATCCAACTAGTGTACTGAGAAAAGTGGGGGTAAGCGTGGACTGAAATAAATGGGCAAATAAAGGTTAAGTTTCTAAGATGACTGTTAATTATGCACTGTATTTAGCTAGAAATAGCCTGAATGTGTTTGTGACAAATACGAGAGCCAGTTGGCTTGATTTTTAAATTTTTTTTTTCTAGGCGTCTGCCACATAGGGATGTTTTCCTCAGTGTGGCTGTCTGAAATAGAGCACCTGCCATGGAGAAGGCAACTTCCTGAATTTAAAAAAATAAGCAAAGTATTTTTATTGATTAGCACTGTATTGTCTCTGTATAAAAAGTACTGATAATGCAGTGGCCGCAGTGAGAAACAGCCGTGCTTGGGCAGGGTCGGGTTGGAGGCTGGGGCAGCTGAACTGTTAGGTTAACAGTGAGAAGCAGCGCATCTTGCTGTATGTGGCTTATGGAAAGTATCTGAGCTTTGAGCTCTGATTTCCCTGGCCAATTTTAACCAATCTGTCAGAAAATAATTAAGTTTTGCTTCAAGTGAGTGGTTGGTGCCTGTAGCTGAACACTCTGCTGTTTAACGGAAGATTGTTATTCTATTTTTTTTTAAAGCACAGGCTGATTTTAAGATGAGCTTACAAACTGGGTCAACAGTTAGTTTTCCTTTGTTCCAAAACATGGAGGCTTAAGGGAAAGAATGGGTTTTGAACCAGTTCTTGCTAGTGCGTGCAACTGTGGGAAGCCCTCTTTTCATCCATGTTCTTCTAAATCTGAAGTGAGAAGCCATTATCTCCACACAATAAATACATTAAGTACTCCACCGAGATACAAGTTTTTTAAAGGGAGTATTTTGATAATGGGTCTGTTTCTCTATTTAGAGCACTGCTATGTGATTAGTCTTTCAGAAACGTCACTAAACCGTTTGTGAATTTCATTTAATCACTTTTTAATGCCACAGAATGGTGAGCTGCCTATTTGCTTTCTCTATCCTCTGGCATTACTAGCTTTCGCATATCCAGGTAGGATTGTATAGCTTTTAAAGTGACATTGAAAAGATACTTACTGCACAGGCATTGCTTTTGTTTCTGCAAGCACGTTCCTCTGGAGAAGTACTGTGTTTAAATAATTGACATTTTTATACTTCCACCCTAGCCCATGAGTTAGTTGGGGGTTTGTGTTGTTTTCCCCCTGCGGTTTGGTTTCTGAAGGAGTGCAAAAAGCAGCCGGTTTTCAACAGCTTGTCTTTATGGTTGCTCTTTGGGGCAAGGCCATTTATCTGCCCCCATAAAACTGTGGGTGTAGCTTGAACCATCTTGCTTAAATAGAATTCGGAAGCTCTCTGCTTAGATGATGTAGTCCTTCCTCTTTTATGGAAGAAATAAAGATCTTACAGCCAACACTCCTCTTTCCATGGTTGTTTCTTAGGAGTTTCTGGTTCTTGAATTCAAGCTTTTTGGTACCTCTTCAGCTGGCCGCCTGGTGCTTCTCTTCCCACTTCTGGTTCAGAGGCCAGAGAACTGGGTAAATCGTTCTGTAGCAACAGCTGATCTTGATCAAATGCTTTAGGTAAAATCAACTGTAAATCTTTTCAATTGAGGCAGAGTGCATATAGAAAGCACCTCTGGTACTTCATGTATTAAAAGTGCTGAACACTGGGTCGGAGATGGTGGAGACTGCAAATAAACATTATGTTATGCTCTCTTTTTGATGTGTGCATGTTTTGAAGCAACAGTGTCTATTAATTCCTCTCTAGAATTACATTCCAATGTGTGTAAAGGGCAGATAATTAAATTGTTTTCTGTATGATAGTTTAGTTGCATTTCTTTAACAAGTTTCAGGCTGAAAAAGAAAACCAAACCCCTGATACTTTTTACACTCCTGATGTTTTACATCAACAAAGATTGATGGCACATTCTTATCGCTGTCATTGCCGCAGAGGTAACGCAAATGAGAAAGTCACATTTTGCTCTGGCTTCAGCATCACCAGCGTCTAGCCAAATTTGCCCATAAAGTATACACAGCTTCACTGAAAACAGCAAAATTGCCGAACTGTGAGTGCATCAGCAATTTCTCCACCGGAATGTGTCCGGAAAGCATAACCTCAGGAAAAACAAGTCTCTCTGGTCTATGGACAAGTAAACAATAGTAGAGCTAGGGTTGAGGGGTCCTCTTATCTTGAATTAGTTCTTAACTGTGCAGCTTGTGGTTCATTTTAAGAGTTGGTTGGAACTGTAGCTTGGGGAAGGATTCTAGTTTTGGATCCCTTGGATCTTTTGTAGCCAGCCAAATGGTAGCGGCTAGCTCTGCAAGGGCTGTTAGCGCTGCTGCTGTCCGAAACAGGTATCTCTTAGCAGGGTTACCGCCGAACTCCTGAAAGGCCCTGCTGTCGTGGGACTTCTGTTGGAATAAGTCATACTTTAAAATTTTGAAGCAGTGCATTCATGGCTTGCATTCTTCAGGAGCATCTTTTCTCAAAAAGAAAAAAAAAAATTGAAAAAAAAATGGTGTCATTTGTTTTCCAAAGCCTTGCAAAAGAACATTTGCTTTTTGCTAAATAGCTTCAGTGAGAAAATTCTCCTAATTTTCTGAGGAGACATCTGCATGCAAGTTCTACAAGTAGTTCCTCGCATCTCGCAGCTTAATCCAGGAGGTGCTTTTTCAGTTGGGGGAAGGGGCTGTCACAGTATTTACTTTCATGACTAGTTCTGTGGCTCTGAAATTTTTCTGCAGTTTTGGGGTTATGGCATGTGGTGGTGAGGGGGGATAAAAGAGAATGAAAAAGATGGGAGAACCCATGAACCTGGAAGGCTTTGTGCAGATCCAGTAAATCCAAGCAGTTCTTGGAGAGACTTGCTTTAAAGGGCAGAAACTGGGCTGGGAAAAGGATAAGAAAAGGTTGGTTTACCTGGCGGCCTGACCTGTTGCGAAGGCAGGCAACACGTGCTGTTACAGTCTGGTTGCCCCCAGCCCCTTACCAGTTACAGTCGTTTTGTTCTCAGCAGTCTGTTCGCCATGGTGCAAGGCTTCAGCAATAAACCAAGGATCGTTTGCCATGAGCAAGGGAGATGATGTTAGTTACTACCAGCGGTTTTGGCTTATTGATGGGCTAATTTTCTTGCCAGCTCCTAGTAATACAATACAGAACAGTGTGTTGAATGTCTCTGTAGGTTCTACCGTGCTGAGGCTTCATTTCTTCTGTAAACCAAACCCACGGGAACTTGCCCTGCCTTCTGGGCCGAAGACCTCCTTCAGGACCTTGGGTTTGGAGCATTCCAGACCGTAACTGCTGAGGTTCATGCCTCTCCTTCAGCTGGTGTTGCACGAGTACAGCATTCCAGAAAATACATGCCTTTTTGGAGTAGAGAGTTTACGTCCAATAAACAAAACACCTAATTTTACAGAACAGTTATTTTTGCATTTTCTAGTATTGTGAGACATGCTTACACCTGTGATGCAGCACTGAACTCTGGGAAGTTTCTGTGGCTGCTCCTTCTTGCTTCCCAAAGGTTTGTCCCAGGAATTCTGGAGTTATGTGATGTAGGAAAGTACTAGACAAGGTACGGTGGTTTTCTGGGCTACCAGAGGAGTTCATTTTATGCCATTTGTTCATTCTGAATTGCTGGTCTTGGTTTAGCTGTATCACTTTATCAGGCTGAGGAAAATGGATTATTTTATTAGCTCAGTGCGAGGCTTGCTTTGCTACAGAGGCGTAGCTACAAGAAGGGGATGGAAATTTTCTCCTTGTTTCCCATCTAATGCCCGGCTGGATTTGGCAGATGAATTGGTGAACACCTTCGGTAAAGAGATTTGACAGTGTTATAGAGGCAGACACCCGTTTACCTGCAAGAGTTGGAGACTTACAATAAAATACCAAAGAGATGCTGTCAGGTTACTTAAGTTCTGCATTCGGACTCTGCAGAATCATTCTTAGTAATTTGAATTACTTGGCTGAAAGTTGATTTTTGCTGAGAATTTTTTTTTTCTGTTTATCTCACTACTAGAGAGTGATCCAGTGCCCACCTTTGAATCTGAAATGTACCACATTTTTAAATGATATGTATAGCAAAATAGATAATGAAAAAGGAAATAGCTATTGCTGTTTTGGGCCATCTAAAGAGTGACATGTAGAGAGGAACCTATTTTAGAACAGTGCTTGCCTAACAAGGGGAAATACCTGCATGTTCCGCGCCACAGCCAGCTCTGTGGTTTGGATGATGTTACTACAGATAAATGTACGTACAGAGATCTTGTGCAGAAACTGTAATTCGCAAAGTTCTCAAAGGCAACTGTCCATGGAGCAGCATCTCTGCTTTTGTGAGAGATTCATGAAATTCTACCCACCGTTGTGAAACAGCCCAACCTGGGGTAGCGTAGGCTGCCCGCGGGTGAACAGGTAAATGCAGCTAACCCCACCTTCCCCGCGTGGCGGAGGCTCGGAGAAATGCTTTTACTTTCCCAGATCCATCCCTCTGGGGAAAGAGAAAAACATGATTTAAGGCAGATTTTTTTCCCTATGGGAAAAAACACTTTGGAAAGGCCGGTGGATTCGCCTTTCAGAATCTGGAGCCGGCAGATGCTTTTCCAGAGGGGTTCCCGTGCCCTCCTGCTTCGCCTTGCAGCGGAGGCCACCGAAACCACAGCTTTGCTCGGTGCTTTCCAGGCACGGACTCCTGCAGGAACCCTGGAAATGGGGTTTAAGTGCGCTAATGAAGCATCAGTTTGACACACCTCAGTCTGGGAGCCGGTGTTCAAGTCCAAGTTGGTACGTCCAGGTGAGAGCTCTCGCTCTCTGCCCCCCCAGCTTGGCTCTGACGGCGGCTCACAAACACCCCCCAAGCAGCTGGGGCTTCCTCGCACAGCTCGAGGGTTGCAGCCGTGGCGGGGGCAATGCCTGGTGCTTTCTCAGGTGGGATGACTTAAAATCTTATCTGGTGCTGCTTTGGTGAGCAAAAGGGGATTGTTTCCTCCTGGCTTCCCAAAGCGTCAGTGCTGGTGCCTAACCAGGCTCCGCTGTTAAATGCAGGGCTGTTGACGCGCAGGTGAACGTGCCTGCGCTGCAGCGGGCGCTCTGCAGTGGGTCTCGGAGCCCTTGGAACACGTTCCAGCACGTATGTGTCAGCACCCGTAAAGATTCCTTTTGGGCAGCGAATCATTTAACCTTGCGAGAGGTGTTTCCTGGGTGGCAGTGCAATAAACTTGGTTAAAAAAACCCCAAACCACCACCCCTCCCCAACCTACTGCAGGAGAGACTGAAATGGGTGATGGAAGGAGGGGTGGGGGGGGTCAAGATGCATTTTATCACCTGGATTTGTCGATGACTGTGGTCAAGCTGGTGAAGGAGGGGTGTCCTGGGAGGGGTCGACCCCAGGGGTGATGGGGGGGGTCAAGAGCAATAGGCTGCTGGAGAAAACAGGGTGGAGAAAATGGGCAAGAGGAGATGGGGAAAGTGAGCAGGTTTCATCGGGGTGGGAGCCTGTACCGGTACCAACAGAGCAAACGAGCCTTCGCTGGGGTGTGGCGAAGCAGAGGGAGGTGATGGCTCTGCAGGGCCAGCGGTGCCTGCAGCCGGGCCGGGTCCCTGCCAAACCGTGTCCGCAGGGCGAGCGGCACTGGAAACGCAGAGGGAGGAGAACGCTCTGGGTCCACAGGGATGTGCTCCAGCTCTCCGGGGCTCGCCTGCCCTCGCAGTGCTGGTGGACCTGGGGGAAGAATTAACTTACCACGTTTCGGGAGTGAAGGGAAGACCAGGGGGGGAAATCTCCGCTTGTAAACCTGGGGACGGCCGAGGGATCGGCGGTGGGACGGGCTCCAAGGGTGTGGTGCCTCAGTCGCTTTGTTAGATCTGAGGGACCCAAGTGTTGGCAACAAGGAAGAAGCAGGTCTTGTGGAAGAATGAACAAACTGGTGTGTGTGTGTGTTTTGGCCTCGGGACATGTTGTGTGCAGGGATATTCCCTCAGCGCTAAGTAGCTCCTGCAAGCTTTGCTCGTGGATGCTGTTCAGAAAGAGCTGTGTGCATTCTTGCTCAGCGAGGCTTGACAAGGCGGCAGATTTTGTTTGCATGCGTTGGGCAGGAGGGGATTCTGCGAAGGGAAAGGCTGCCTTTGACAGCGATGGACAGGGATTGCTTTGTTTTCAGGTGGGTAACTGCTGGTGCCATGAGCTGCACTGCTGGCGTGAAGCTTACTGCTTTACCAGCTCAGATGAAAAAGACTTTCCCAGGGCTTTTATGCTCCTCGTTTGCGCTGGTGTGGCACCTGCCGATGAAGATGACGTGAGAAGGCCAGGCAGCAGCGTTACTGTGCGCTGCTTCGGCTGCCCGCTGCAGAACGCCGCGGTGGTTACTGACAGCCGCTTCTGGACGGGTCGAGCAGCTCGCACGTTCGGGATTTCCAGAGCCTGCTGTAGCGGGGTGACTTTTTTGTTTGTGTGTGGGCAATAGTAACAGGCTCCTCCGAGCTCCCTCACAGGCTCGTTCTACTTGTGCAAGTAAAGAGCCACATCTGATTTTGCTCCCTTCATCCTTCAAAGCTGTAGGATGTCTTCTTATACGTCCGTCCACATCTATAATAGAGCTTCTGTATATAGAAGAGGTTGGGCTCCCCAACAGAGGTTGCCATCCTGGAAGAGGTTAACAGTTTTCATGGGGTCAGAAGACTTTGTTCTTAGCGGGTGACGGCCCAGACCCCCACGCTGCGGACGAGGGCAGTGCTCGCGCTGCTGATCCGTGGTGCTGAGCAGGGAAGCTGCGGACCCACCCCGCAAGTGTTGGGGCTTTTCTTTTGCAGCTTCCCACACCCTCAGGAGGCAGCGCTGCCAGGACCTTCTCCACAGATTAAAGTGCACCTCGTGCCGTTACCTCACAAGAATTGGGAGTTCTTCTGAAGCACAGAGGGGTGATGAGCCTTTCCTTTTAAAATAACCATTAGGCTCTGCTCTTTGTCTGACAGCACCACAGAAAGTAGCAACCTACTGCAGAAAAAGTGAACGTTGTTAGGGTTAGTGTGTATATGTGCAGCATAAAACTCAGCGAACTGATCTAGTTACCTTACCAAGTTTATCCTGACGAGTGTTTGTCTACATTCCTCTTCAAAAAACTACAGTGCTGGAAACTCCTGTCGTTCTTCATGGTGATCTGCTCCAGGGCTTCTCTGTTCTACTGCTGGAAATCATGCCTGAAACCTAACCCTTCCTTGGTCTTGCTGATGCTTAGTCTTCCTTTACTTTTTTTGAGAGGTCTGCTGTCTTTTCGTCTGTCCTCCATGTGGATTTCAGCTCAGGTCTTCCAGAGTGGTACCTAAAGCCCCCAGTAATCTTCTGCTATGGTGGTGAAAGCAGGAGCAGCAGCAAGATGCTTCTATGCCCGTGAAGCCTCGAGTGCCAGGCTGGTTTCTAAAATTGCCTTTCCTTTCATGGTTTCTGTTTGGGGCACGCCTCAGTGGATGGGGCAGCTGCATTTCAGACCGTGGTGAGTCTGGCGCTCACGTAGGGCTCCTGCCCAAGGTGCCCGTAGTCTCCAGGCTTGGTCTCAACAGGTGGGTTTGGTGTTATGGCCCCAGCTTGGTGACCACCGGCAGGAGGAGTGAAGGGCAGAGGGTCTGGAATGGACATCCTCAGGGAAAGCAGGTGACCAGGCAGCTGGATTGCTGCCCGGCATTAGCAGTAAGTCCTGGTCACAGCCTTGACTCATCCATTGAAATGTGTTCTTGTTATTCCTGGTTTCCCCTCGTTTTGCCAAGACTGGCATAGCAAAAGGGTGTTGCGCTCTTTCAGCGAAAACCAGAGGCTTTTCCCACGCGTGTTTTCTTTTCCTACCCCGTGGGTGACAGCCCCCAGCGCAGCCTGGGATGTTCCCTCATGGGTGACTCAGACTCTCCCACCTGCTGATCCCTGTCCCTAAGGTTTCTTCCTCGATCCTCTGGGACTCGCTTGGAAGCAGAAAGTGGAGGAAGTGCGGTGCGTCTTCTGCTCAGCTGTTGCCAGAACGGCCGGTGGTAAAGGCTGAGCGCAGCTCTTGGGTTCGGCGTGCCCCGTGCCCCGGCTGCTGCCTGCCTCCGCGCACACGAGCCAGCGGCCGGCTCGCTGCGGCACACGTCGCCCTTCAAACGACGACGACTGAGCTGTTGGCGGACACCCGCCTGCCATCACCTTGATTAGAGCCCCTGGAAAACACAGGTTGGGCGGAAAAACATTGCTGCTAGGAGTTTTCCTTGGGATGTTGCTTGCGCAGAGGGTAGGATCGCATCCATCGCATGCGCAGAAACGCCTCATGCTCTGCGTTCGGAGCGCCCTGGCTGCAGTGCCCTGTACCTTGCCGGTAGCTGTTCGCGTGGCGTCAGGGTTTTATCTTTCTCGACCTCCTCTCCCCGGGGTAGCTGTGCGGGCTGCATCTCCTGTGCTGTGTGCTACAGAAACAGGTGGAGAACGTGATGCTTGGGGTGGAAAGTGGCAACTCCTGCCGGCCCCCCCTGCCCCTGGGGAGGATTCTCCCCTGTGGTCCCCCCCCGCCTGCTCTTTGCCTTTACCCGACGGGCTTTTCACCGGTTGTGGAACACTTTAGTGCGTTCGATCAGCGGAGCTTTTGCCCATGGTCCTCATGCCAGGGTTTGATGCAGCCTTTTTGGCCTCCGTGAGGGTTTGGAGAGGATATTCAT
The DNA here is from genome assembly GCA_035590275.1 of Ibycter americanus. Taxonomy (NCBI): domain Eukaryota; kingdom Metazoa; phylum Chordata; class Aves; order Falconiformes; family Falconidae; genus Ibycter; species Ibycter americanus. The sequence goes on along the minus strand of JAVJGI010000065.1, from coordinate 97,560 downwards.
TTCCTGGCTTTATCTTTTCTGGGAAGCCGGTATGAAACGGGAGCGGGGGAGAGGCAGGAGCAGGTCACAGCAGCCTGCGCCGCTGCCGGGGAGATGCCTGAATCCCGTCGTGCCTTTTTGTGCTGGGGCATCGTCCACTGCTGTGGGCCAGGAGCGACAGATTTACGGGTGGCTGCTGGCAAGCCATCATCTGCCGGAGTGCCGCAGCTGTCCCCCACACTGCCGCTGTCCCCCACACTGCCGCTGTACCCCACGGCGAGCGCTGCCCAGGACACGCAGCAGCCTGGGGACGGGGGCCATGGCACAGGCTCCCCCTCAAACCCACCCACCCGCCCGCTGCCCCCCAGCCCAGAGCCCCCACCAGCGGCCCTGGGAGCTGCGGGTGCCAGGTGGGGGCCCCCCGGGTGCTTTGTCCCGGCTTGGCTCATTGCACCCAATCTTGGGTTTTTTTTTCCTCTTTCTCCATCTGCAGCCTCGCAGCTCTGCTTACGTGCGGATTTTGAGGCTGCCGTGTGAAACACTGTTTCTGCCGGCAGCGGGTGAGCTACTTCTCGTTGGCTGCCCCCAAAGTGATGGTTATTTCGAGAGAAAAGAATAATAATGACGATGATAATAATAATTTTAAAAAATGAAAAGAGTAAAAATAATGAAAATATTTAAAATAAAAATGACGAAATTGATGAAAAAATTAAGAAAATGAAAATGATGCAAAAATAAAAAAAATGAAAATGACACAAAAGATGAAAATGATGAAAATGAAAAGAGTAATGAAAATGACAAAAGATTAAAAAAGAAAAAATGAAAAAAAAAGAAAAAAGATGATAGAAAAAAGAAAATGATGAAAAAAGAAAAAATGATAAAAAAAGAAAATTATGAAAAAAAATGCCGAAAATAATAAAGAAAGAATGAAAATGCTGAAAATAATCAAGAAAATGATGAAAACGGTGAAAAAGAGAAAACGACGGGAATGGTGCAAGAGCTGAGAAAGATGAGAATAATGGCAACGAAGCTGACGAGGGGGAGCGTTTGGCGGTGCTG
>JAVJGI010000065.1:21962-95654 GCA_035590275.1 Ibycter americanus | reverse complement strand
CCGTGCCCCGGCCGCGCCCCCCATCCCTTTCCCCCCGTTTTCCGTTCCGCTGCCAGACCGCGCTCGGCTGTCGCCGGGACCCCCTTCACGCGTTTGATTCCTCCCAGGGCCTCTGTCATCCTTAACATCTTCGTTCGAAGGGGACACGACCCCCGGGTTCCCTTTGGCAGGGGCTGGAGGCGGGGGGACACTCTCGGTGTGGCTCTTGCTTCTCTGGGATCTGGCGACCGTCTTGTGAATCGCTGCTCCACCGGGAAATCCGCGGTCGGTGCCTCGTCAGCCTCGTTCCCTTTACGGATAACTTTGCACAAAGTCCTATTTTCTTAATAACGCAGGAATCGAAAAAAGGAAGGAGCCGGTGTGCGGTGGCCTTGGTCTGCCCCTGAGCCGGGGCTTTGCCCCCTGGTGCTCTCCCCACTGTCCCCCATGTCCCTTGCGATAGTTCCCGCTGTCACCAGCTCGCTCCCGGCTGCTCGCAGGGGACCCGTGGCCGTGGCTGCTCGCAGAGACGAGCTCAGCCAAGGCAGCGTCTCCCAGAGCCCCCCACCCTGCACAGCCAGCTGTGTAACTGGCCTCGTACCCGGGCTATGCTGTGCGTGGGGGATTTTATTCCAAAATTCAGCTCCGTCCTCTTCACAGAGTATTTTTTGCACAAAATAATCCCTTGATCAGTAACTCATCAGTGATTTGATACGTGGTGTGGTGGTTTTTTAAAATTCTTTTTAATCACTATGGGACCCAGCCCACCCAAACACGCTTTACTGTCTTTGTGTGTCCTTCTAAATGGTAATGAATCCGTCTCTCTCTCTTTCCAGTGAAACTAGTTGTTAGCGATACGGCTATGGCTCAGACCTGGAGAGCTGCAGGTACAGTGCTTTGGCCTTCCCATCGGAAAACGTGTTATCCTTGCTTTGTCCCCAAAAGTACGGCATCGTCTCCGGTGTGCCCTGCTCGCCCTGGGGACCGTTGGGTATTCCTGCCAGGGCAAGCACGCGGAGGGTGAGGAATGCTCCTTTATGGACCATGTAGAGAACATTTACTTTATTTGACTTACCTACATCAGACAGGGAACTTGTGGCAGAACAGGGAAAAAAAAATATTTCCCCAACCTGCCGTTTACCTGCCTTTGCTGTAAGACCCTTTCTTTCTCCTGCAATTCCCATCTTCCAGGCTCTCTGCCTCTCACTTCTGCACGTACACAAGAGCCTGGACTGCCGACGGCAGCCTCCCGTCATTGTGCGCCCTTACCTCCTCTCCTGGTGGGCAGAACCTTCTCTGCGTTATTCCTGTCAATTCAGTTCAGCCAGGGTCAGTGGCAGAAATTCCAACTTCTCAGTGTTTGCCTCTAATACTTTTCCAATGTCTTCTTCCCAATGGAAAGGGAGGGGTGAGCGAGAGCTCTGGGGGGCAGGCGGTCCTTTGCTGGAGCGCGGTTCCAGGCTGGTGTTTCTGGCAGCGCTGCACACGCCTGGCTGTGGCGGGGGCTGCCGGCAGCCCGGCCCCGCGCTGCTTTGGCTTTGCCCTGGCACTGCCCCGTAAGCCTGCCCGTGTCGCCCAGGCTGCCCGTGTCGCCCAGCCTGCCCGTGTCACCCAGCCTGCCCGGGTGTCGGGGCAGTGCGGTGCCTTCTGCTCTGCTGCAGCCGTTTTCACTGGTGAGCCCCGTTTTCACTGGTGAGCCCCGTTTTCACTGGTGAGCACCATTTTCACTGGTGAGCACCATTACTGGCTTTCTGAAGTTTCAGTCTTCTGCAGAAGAAAGAGACTCTGGCTCTCTCGGTCTGTCCTGGCTGCCTGCGCCTCCTGCCTCTCTGATCCAGTTTCTCTCCACGTGGGCTGTATCAAGCCCAAGTGCAGGGCACTTCGGGAACAAGACACTCCTTACGTGCCACCTACCTATCCCCAGGCACTGAATGGCTCTGTTTTCTGCCAAAACAAAGCCAGCAGGACTTGTACCATGTGGACCCATGTTAGACCCTGCCTCCCCGCGTCCCCTTGCCTTGCCTTCGCAGCCTCCCTCCTCTTCCAGTACTAGACCATCCACAGAGCTAGGCAGATGTTCGCTGCTGCGAATGCCATCCCAAAGGGTCAGCTCAGCCAAGGTTAATGAGCAGAGAGGTCCGTTTCTGTACGTGAGAGGAGGTGAAGACACCTCTAGCGGAGCCGTCCCTCCAAGACTGGTGATGTCAGGGCTGTTGGCTAACGCCTGTGCAGGAAACCCCTCGCGCTCCGTCCCCGATGTGCTGTAGCAGTGACAGCTTGTCTTGACTTCCCTGGGGCTGAGTTTCGGGACAGCGTCAGTATCTGTCTAGAGGCATGACCGGAGAGAGGGCGATGGTGGCAGGCCTCCCGTGAAAAGCTCAGCTGCCCGGTGTGTTTTGTGAGGGAAAGTTTTTGATGGTTTGTGGAAGCAGAGCTGGTGCTGCGAGACTTGTGGTGGTGCCCCCGCCGCTGCTGTGGGCGCGGGCTCCGCTGCACGGACTGGTGCCTGTGGGCTGTATGCCGGCTCTTAGCCCATTGCGAAGACAAACTGCTGCGCCACTTTTACATGCTTTCCAAAGCTGTTAAAACTATAGTGCTTTACTTCTTTTTTGCTGCAGGCTAATGGCGGTGACCCAGGGGCCGTGATGGATTTGGGTCTGGCAGGTTGCGCAGTGAGAGCTTGCCAGCTCCTCGCCCCTGCCGCTCGTGCCCCGAGGTCGAGCGCAGGCTGTGGGCGGCTGATCTGCTGGACTGGGGGGGGAAAGCCTGGCACGTGCTCCTCTCGGCTGCGCTGGCCGCGGGTGTCACCATCCCCAGCGGCGGGGCAGGACGGAGGCACGGGGCAGCAATCTCCTCAGTCGCTGCAGCTGCTGGGCTACTGGTGTAAACAGGTGCCCAGTTAGCAGGGCTCGCAGCTGATGGGCTGTAACTCCACCGCTGCTCAGCCTCTGCAATCCAGCCGTCCAGCAGTTCCTTTTCCTAATCTGTGCCCGCTTCCCTGCCCTTTTGGTAGGGTAGAAAGAGGGGAAGATGACTGAGTGGCTGGCAAAGGGGCAGCCGGTTTGAGTTGCCGGAGCAGGTGACGGTGCTGATGCTGCGGGGTGGGTTTTGCTGAGCGTTGCAGCAGCTCACTGGGGCTTTTCAAAGGAAACGGTACAAAGGTTCCTGCCCGGATCTGCTCCGTTACATGTCCGTAAGCCCGGCATGTGCTTTGGATAGATCTGCTGCTTGGGGGGTCCAGCTAAGGATGCCCAGGCCAGGGTGCCGGTGCAAGGGGGGCTGCCTGGCAGGCAGGCAGCAGCGGGAGCTGTGGGTGCCGGGTGAGCAGAACAAGCGTGTCCTTCTGGGGCTCCTCAGGCAAACTGGAACCAAAGGAGGAATTAAACAGGCTGTAATTTGTTTGGGTAGTTATTCTGGTGCAAGCTTATATGAACTTTAATTTGAGGTGAAGAGCAGAATCTCTGAGGTTCAAAGTGACCTCTGGAGGTGGTATAGGTCAACTTGAGTCAGCAGCGGGAGGTGGGAGTTGTAAATGGGAAGGAGAGCTGGGTGCTGGGTGACTCGTCCTGTGCATGTTTACAGCTCCATGACCCCTTCCCTCCAGCAGCAAGCCTGTGACGAGGCTCTTTTCCACTTGCCAAATCAGCAGGTGGGGAGAAAAAAAGCTGCGATTTGCTCTCAGCATTTTGGTTCCTGGGAACTTTGGCTCCTGGCACGGTGCCTCCCATCCTTTGTGAGCTGGAGGTGCAGCGCTGCTTCCCGGAGCCTGGCATTTCCCTCGGTAGCTCATCTTCCAGCGTGGGGGCCGCTGGGGGTGTCCCGTGTTGGAGCCCCCCGTTTCTGCCTGCTCTTGGTGAGGCCATTTATTCTGCTCTGACACGTGTAGGCAGACGAGCCCGGCCGCGGGCGAGCCTGTACGCCTTGACCCCCACGCCAAACAGCCGATGTGGCGCTTCTCCTGCATGTTGGTGTTGGTGTTGGGAGACAGGCAGATCTGCCGGCGGGGCTGCATGCTCCTGAGGCTGGGCTCCGGCTGCCTCGGCGCGTCCCAGGTACCCTCCCAGGGGGTTTGCGTGGCTGGGGAGAGCCGGAGTGAGCAGGGATCGCAGGTGGGCACAAATGAGCCGTGCAAGCCAGTTCAGCTCCTTTCTGCGAGACTTTGATCGGAGAGATGGCTTTTGCTCGGGGCGGGTGCTCCGGGGCAGGCAGAGCCCGGCGTGGGGAGGCTGTGGAGCAGGAGCAGGGCTCTGGCTGGGAGATAGCACCTGGAAAGGGAGTCAGTCCCTATGGATTTTGCGGAGTGCACAGAAGGGGAAGAACGGGGGCAAGAGGTGTGAGGGAGCACCGTTAGGGAGCTGAGCAGCACTCCCACCTCTCCCGTTTCTTTATCCCTAGAAAAGTTGTTAGAGAAGCAGTTTGGCAGCGATGATGCAGCTTTTCCTGCCAAACCACAGCTCCTTCAAGCATGGATGCTGCTTGCCCAGCCGCAGGGTACCACCGTGCACCCATGTTCCTTCTCCACCTGCTGATTTGATCCACCAGCTTCTAAATGCCCCACGCCAGAGGTCTCACACCCTGGGCACTGTCCTGAGCAGGTCTCACGGAGGGACGTAACTAGCGCTTGGCTGTCGTTGTGTCCCTCCGAGCTACCCCCGGTACAGGCACAGCACCTTCCGTCCGGGAGGCAGCGACTCCGTTTGGGTGGCGGTGCAAACATCTGAAGTGGCATGCAGACATCTCTGCGGGCAGCTGAGGAATTAGCTCTCAGGATCTGACAGCCTGGAGGGGAGCGATCAAATGGGAAAGGGGAAGAGAGTATCTGTGAAGTCCAGGTGGCTCAGCTATTGCCCGAGTTTTGAGGGGGTGCCGGTGGGGTTCTCTCTGCTGGAAGCACAGGTCCCTCATGTTAGCAGGGCAACTTGAAAGCTCTTTGCAGGCTGCGCTGTGGGTCCAGCCCACTCGCTCTCGGTGAGGATGCTCCTGCAGGCTCACAGGGTGTCCTGCTTGGTTTGGCAACAGTGGGAGCACTGACAGGGTGGGAGCCAACCTGCCCTTTGCCTGGGAATCCCAGAATCCTGTGGAGGAATCTCATCTGCATCTTGCAGATTTTCCATAAAGCTTTGAAGCCTGTGAGCTGGTGTGGAAAGCCCAGGCGAGCTGCAGTGCAGGTGCCAGTGCCTCTGAGGTGCAGAAGATGGAGGTGGGAGCCCAGGGCTTACCCGAGGGCAGTCCGCCTGGCAGTGGCAGCGCTGGGAGCCGAGTCCTGCTCTCCTGACATTAGAAGCCACGTGGGCTTCCAGAAAAGAAAGTTTCTTTCATCCTTGCTTTGCCACCAATGCTTACACATGGGCTTTGAGGGAAGAGTCTGGGACGTAACCCAGTCTGCGGGCTCCTCGGTGCCGACGCAGACATTTAGGGAGGAAGGCGAAAGCTCTCGCCAGCAGTGATCCCCCTGACGTTTTTCCCCCGGTGGGTTGCAGGAAGGGTTAAATGCTCGAGGAGGAAGTTGACTCCAGTCTTTTTGGGTGGTCTGGGAAAGAATGAGAGAACGGACTATTCGGTCTTTAATTTACCTGCTTTGGGGAGGTGAAGGCAGTTGCAGAACGGAAAACAGGTGGGTGAGGGCTGCTGGAGACACTGCCTTTGTACGCGTCCAGCGGTGCAGCCGTTTGCCATCGGGGTGGCTGTGTTTTGCACTGAGGTAGAGCTGCAGCAGAAGCTTCCTCCTCAAAGGGGAGGTTTGAGGTGGCTTTTATTATAATCCTAGCCAAGCACAAGCTAATAGTGGCTGTGGCATCAAGAAAAAATAACCACCAACCATTTTCTTGCAGCTGAGATTCCCAGGTAGAAAAGCCGTTGGCCTGGGGAATTTGAGAGCAAAACTTTACAGTCACTGGGGAAAAGAAACGCTTGAGATCCGGGCTGGAAGTCCTTGCAGCATATAGCTGTCTGCGTGGGATCTGACAAAAACATGCTTGGTCTTTGACGCTTCTTAGGGTGTGCTGGCTCTGCATGAGATGTAAGGCTGGGTGCTACACCTCCACCTTGGGATTTAGCAATAGGCAGGACAAGGGATGGGCAAATTTAGGACAGCAGGCTTTTTTTTCCCCCCTTAAAGGCTGGTAGGGTGGGGAAGAGGTGCCTGGAGGTGTGATGGATATCTCTCTGCAAAGACCTTGTAGAGCTTTTACTGAGCGGTGCAGCCTGGGTGCAGCTCACAGGTGTATGCCCTTGCCCGCCGCCGGCACGGGTGTGATCCGTGAAGCCTGCTGGATCCCAGGGGTGCGGTGGCACACCATGAGTAACTCACGGAGCCCCAGACCCAGGCATTTAGGAACTGTGCTGCAAGTCTTCCAGGCTTCAGAAGTCCACAAAGCTGAGGATTTTGGTTCGAGGTGAGGCACTTGTGTAATTATATTCTACCTTTGCAGTTGTGCTTGGAGTTTTTATTTTCTTCCTGTCCCGACCTCCCGCGTAGCATGCCCGTGCCTTGCTGGACGGCTGGCGCAGGCGCCGGCTGCGTTTTCCTGGCAAGCCGCCTCTTTCTCATTGCTAAAACTGTGCCCGTGGGTGTCCTGCTGCCCCAGCCTGGGGGGGAAGAGCCCTGTGGCTGCCGATACCCGCTGCAGCGTGTTCAGGCTCACCTGTTTGTACTTGGGGAAACTGCAGGTGCTGCGTGCCTGTTACGCTGGGTTTTCTAGTCTCCTTTCTCTAATACATCCATTTCCCTTTTTTATCCTATTGCCTTTGCTGCAGGCCCTTGTGCTCTCTGCCTGCTTCCCTCTGTGTTTCCGACCGATCCATTTCAGATGTTCCCCCGTCTCCCTTTCCCTGAAGCTCTCTCTGGTCCCTGAGGATTGCTCAAATCCTTCTCTGCTTTCTGCCCCAGGTGTTCCGCGATGGCGGTGCTTTCTCCCCCCGGCTGTGGGGCAGCCTGTCTCCTCTCGCACCCCAGCAGTGGCTCACGCTGTTCTCCCCGTGGTCAGCGGGTTCCTCCATCCTCGCTCCCCTACGAGCAGCCCTGCGCCTGCTGCACACGGCGAGCCCGTTCCGTGCGACAGGCGGCTCGCTGGCACGCTGGGCTGCTCTGCCCGTGTCCCCGTCCCTCGAGAAACCAGGGGAAGCGGCGGGGCCGGCTTCTGTCAGAGTCCAGAGCCGTCTGTGCCAAGGAGCTGGTGCTGGCCTGCCGGGGCGGTCTGTGTGTGCTTTTTGGAGATGGGCGACCTTGGGAGGGAGGAAGGAGGCGCCTCTGACGCTGAACGACCTGGTTGTCCTGGATCGTGAGTATTGCAGGTCCAAACCTGCAGCAAAACTGCTTTTAGCCAGCACTGAAAAGCGCTTTCCCTATGCAGAGGGATGGACGATTGAGCAGAAACTGGCTGTTGTTTTGATTCAGCTACTAGGTCTTCTGGTTTCGTTTGTTTGGTGGTTGTTGGTCCCCGGGCTGGGGGGGGTGGGGGGGCGGGGGGCCCCCCCCCCCCCCCGCTTTGTTGTAGCTGAGCTCCCAGAAATGCTGATCTCCAAGGGCGCCTGTACTTTGATGTTCAGATCCACTCTAGCACTTCCTGAACAGGAAGGTTCCCTGTCAATAGAAACTGCTTGAATGTGCAAGGAAGCCCTTGATTAAAGAACTCTCAATGATTGATTGCTCTTTCTTGGCCAGTTTGTGTCAGCCCAGCTTGGAATAGAGAGAAATCTTTAGCTGCGTGTTGAGAAGGGAGCCCACGCAAAGCCCCAGCCACTGGTAAATCACCCTCTGGTTTGACTGATACAGATCATCAGAGACCTGCAGCTGCTGCCGGTCCATGAATCAGCTCAGCTTTAGACCCGAGTGGAAATTCACATCCTCTCCAGTCATTTTGTATTCGTGCAAATGTCAGCACCCAAGCAAAAAGCATCTGCTTAACCTCCCCATCCACAAACCCCAAAGCTCTGCGGAGCAAACCGTGCCGCGGCGTTAGGAGGCAGAAGTCCAGGTCTGCTGGGTGTTGTGGCTCCTGCTGTTGAGAGTTAGTGCTGGAGTACGGTTGAGTCCCTTTGTCTCCCTATCAGAAGCTGGTGGGTAGGGTCCTGGAGGGTGCTGAGAATTACCTTTCTCCACTTCTCATGTCGTAGCTGTGGGTGCCACCAGTCTCCCAGTCCTCGCCAGCGCGACTTTGAACCTGGCATTGCCCGCAGAAGCGTTGCTGAACCAGTAGCGTTCTCATTTGCTCAGAACTTCGGCAAAATGAGCTGTTTGGGCTGGTATTTTTGCATGCGGGATTTCAGGTGAGCCCTGCTGGGGGTTGCTCGTTCATTTTGGAGGGCGGGATTCGGAGGAGAGAGGTTTATTGGCAGGCTGTGCCCTGCCCCCCTCCAGCCGTGAAGGAAGGTCCTGCCTGACGGAAGGACCCGTCCCTGCCCCAGGGGCAGTTGCCTGTTGTGGAAAGTGGAGGAATGTCTGCACTGAGGCGTGCGTTGGCAGGATGCTCTGTGGTGAAGGTATTGGTTCAATAAGGCATTTGCTTTAAAACTCCCCAGATGTAAAAACAGTTAAATGCACCGGGCTTGCAAAGTCAACGCCCCCTCTTGCAGAGATGCCAGCGTTCGGTCTGCTGGCAGAGGGTGGGTGGTGGGTAGCAAACGAGGCAACGGCTGCAGGAGAAGCTTGGGGAGCAGCATGGCTGAGCTGTGCTGGCGTCAAGAGGCCCCAGACTGAGAAACAGCAGCTGGTAACTGACCCTGGCAGGCAGCGGGGGAATCTAACATACCGACCTCTGAGTGAGGTGGCCTTGGAAAGGATGGAAATCCTGCACCTGCGCTTCCCTTGCTGGGTGTCTTGGGCCAAAGCAGAGCGGTTCCTTGGGTGACCTCCTGCAGCTGCTCAAGCTAGATGCGGGCAGGGGAGCGGTGAAACAGCAGGGCTCTGCACTTCTTCTATGGAGCCTGCCAGTGGGGCTCCAGCCAGGAGAAACTGCAGTTCAGGGCTGTATGCACCTGCCCGTGGATGTGTTTGATGCTGCAGATGTAGTTCAGACTTCTGCGGTCCCCAGATCTTGTACCCGGCCGTTGTCTGGCTGCTTCTCTCTTGGTCTGCCCGCTGCCCGTGTGCTCCCGACACCAGCAAGGCACAGCTCTCCAGCTCAAAGTGAGTTTTGAGAAGTTTTGGCTGCTGGGCCAAGGCTGTTGGGGTTATTGGCACCATTATTTGACTTCTGGTGCCGTCTGGCTTTCGTGGTCCTATTGCGGCTACTCGTACCGGCGACCCACAGACCGTTCTGTTTTGCCTGTGCCGGTGCCGCTGGGGTGCTCCGACGCCGCTGGGTGCTCTGACGCCGGGGCTGGCCCTGGGGCAGCCTCTGCGGCTGCTTGTGCCCTGGCAGTGGAGCCTGCTACTCGCTGTGCTGCTGGTGTTGGAGGTGTATTTTGCTCGTGACGCTCTGGGCTGCAGCTGGCCTGCGTAGCAAGCTGCTGATGTGTTGTGCGGTTGACCGCTGCCTGGATTTAATCTCTAACCTTTGATTGTTCTTGAAAGCTTGTTCTAGGGATTGCATTCCCACCCACACTGCTCCTGTGACCCCTTCCATTTCCTGGGTGTCTAAGTACAGAACAGAAAAGATTCATTAACCTGGCAAGTAACCTCTTTTTATGGGGGAAGTGATTTTCCGTCACGCTCTGTTAGATCCTATTGATTTCTGTTTTTCCCCTCTTTGGCCTCTTCTGCCATATATTCTCTTCTTTGTCATGCTTCAGTAGGAAGGTGATATGTGATATGCTGGGGTTGGTGGGGTTTTTTTTGCTGTTTCCTGGGCAGAGAGCTGGGATCTCCTAAGGCCATTGCTCAAGTGCCCAAGCTTCTGCCTTTTCTTGGAAACCTTTGTTGTCAAGGTAAACCGCTGGTTAGTAATGGTGTGTTGACATGAGGAGCAAAACCTCCTGGCTGCCCTCTTTTTTTCTTGACGTTGAGGAGTGTTTTCTGTCCTTTTGCCCTTTTTGCCCACTGTATAATCCCTCGTCCCCTGGCAGAGGTGTGACGCATTTGCTGTGGGGTTTGCAAGCATCTGTGAAATGGAGAACCTTGAAGCATCAAGCGTGCTTGCTCTTTCTGTCCTCCTGGGCAGCGGCGGTGGCCGGGTCTCAATGCTTTTGTGGTGCCTCTGTATCTCGCAGCTACACCTCTGCTTGGTGTGGGATGGAAAGAGCTGCTGGGTTTGGGTGGTCCCGCTGGCTCGTTGTTGTGGAGGTGGATTGTGGCAAGTGTGAGGGACAGAGGCATGTCCTTGGAGCTGGGCGGGAGGGCACGGGGGTGTCCCCTGTTCCAGGGGGAGCAGGGCATTCTGTGCAAAACCCCACACAGGCAATGGGGACAGTGTTTTCTTCCCAACGAGTTCCCCTCCTCCTGTGCACGTTTGTGTGTTCCTCCTTCTGGACAGTCATCTTTATGCTAATGCCGCTATTGCAAAGATAAAATATTACAAAGGTAAATGCTAAATACATGCCCCCTGAGCAGGATACCTCAGTTCTGAGAAGGCTGTTGCTGTTTACTGATGTATTTGGTTTTTAGACAGAGCTTTTCTGTGATTTGAGGCAGGTATTTCACCAGCTGCAGAAATTGTTTTCCTTCCAGAAGTACACTTTCACCTTTTGTATTAGTCTCTTGACTTCCACGGTTCTTGCTAAATGCCTCATACAATACATCTTATGGTGGCCCTGTGTAGAAGTACTGCAACCGAAGCATCAGACTCAATCTAAGGGGAGCGTGGTTGTTTCTTCTAGACTTTTGTGTTGTTACGGGAGGCCACACTGAAGAAGCGGCTGGCCTTTGCATGGCCGGCCCTACTGCTGCTCGGGTTCCGCTGGTCGGAGTGAAGAGCGCTGCCCCGAAGGGGAAATCGCCCTCGCTTTGGCAAGGCTTGTCATCTCGGTTGTCCTGGAGGAAGAGGCGTGAAGAACAGATCCTGTGGGAATTTACAAGTGTTAGGCTGTACGTTCCCTCAAACAGGCAGTGAATCCCTGCGGGGTCAGCGACGGATGGAGCCGTGTTAGCGGGCGGAGCAGGCTGATCCGCAGTGCCGTGGTGCCGGAGCTGTGCTCCCGGCCCTCGGGAAAGCAGGGTCCGGCTCTTTGGTGTCAGGCTGTTTGAAGGCTGGCTTTCGTCATTCGCTACGTTATGTGGGAGAAGGGGGAAAAGCTGACGGGAAGCTTTTGTAGGGAAAGAGGGTGGATACTTTGGTGAGCGGAATACACCAGGAAACTCCTGAAGACCTTATGGGATCATCGTCTTCACTTTTAGTTGTGAGCAGGTGTGGGGAAACAAACCAACAAGCTCAAGAGTCTTCAAATGCGTTTGATTCAGCATTTAAAGTTGTTTTCCTCATGTTGCTGTCAAGGTTTTGAAATTTCAGTTTCTAGGTCGCTTTTTTTAATATAAAAAAAAAGGTTCCTCGTGTCCTTCATTGACCCCAAAGACTCCTAACGTGCCTTGAAAGGGGGAACGGTAACCTGTACGTGTTAACACAAGTTGGCGAAGGTACACCGGAGGGTCTCGTAGCAAAGCTGGGGAAGCTGGCAATGCTGCTGTCGGCAGAAGGCGGCACCGTCAGGGGGGCGACTGGCTGTGGGAGCCTTTGGGACTCTAAAAAAGATGCTTTGGAAGGACGTTTGCTATCTGGCATGAGTGCAGGGCTGGAGCTTGGTGACCTCTCCCTGCAGGACTTTTCAGAAGGCCAGAGTACCCGTTCAGTCAATACAAAGGCTGGAGGGATCATGTTTAGGGGCACGCCGGTCTCCCTTCCCGTGGAAGGAGCCGACCTCCCCTGCTCCGTGCTGCTGCTGCGTGATGCAGGCGCTGCGCTTGGCTGAGGATGCCGTGGGCCTCCGGAGCTCTGGAACGAGCCGTGTCCTGGAGGGACTGGCGGTGCGGGATGGGCTTGGGTTGCAGGTGGTGCCTCGTCTCTCCTCCTCCTGCTGGCGGTGGGGCAGGGGGTGCTGGATGCACCAGCAGCCCTGTGCATCCTGGGCTCTGGTTACTCATTATCAAAAACCTGCCAGCAACGTCTGTTACGCTGTCACAAGCCAAGGTCCTGGCGTTGTCTCCATCCCCCTGCCTTGCCCCGAATTTTGCTAACATGCATGAATGCGGAGTCCTGAAATTCAGGTTCATGGTTCCAAAGTTCATGGTCTTGAGAATAAACAAAAAACTATTGTGGTGGCTGAGAGCTGGGTACCCCATTAACCCAGAATCATGAATATTTATCATGCTGGATTACAAAGGAACATAGAGAGTATATTGTATTTCCTATAACTTTATTTCCATGGCATCTTTTCTTGGCGGGTCACTTTAATGTAAGCTTTGCTTATTTAGTTGCACACTTTAAGCCGATTAACTTTTTACTAATAAAATGTGTGTTGACTCCCTTTGTCCCAGCCCCTGTTTGTTTGTACCTACACTCCTGTGACAAAGAGTCACAGAGAACTGCTTTAAGCTCCAGCTAAATCCCGCTGCTGGAAGCTTTGAGCAAACTGAATGTGTCTGGGGGGGGTTTCAGCCTTGCATTTTCCCCCTCGCCCTCTTGCTGCCTGGAAGTCAGGCTCTGCAAAGCAAGCTCTTCTGAACGCCCCTTCCCTTTCTGAAACCCTTCGTGGTGCTTTGGGGTTTGGCAGGAGCGATCCACCCTGTTACCGTCACTCTCTGAGCTGGGTCAGAATAAAACTACAAGTGGAAGGAATCAGAGACGCTTTCCAGCCATGGAGACTGATCTGTGGCTCTGTGTGTTCAGGCGTTTCTTGGCTGATAACCGCGTTATTCCTTCCCTGCTTACATCCCTTGCCCTGTCACTCAGTGCCCACTGTACTGCGTGTTTCACTGTGACTTCTCTCTAGGAACATCCCAGAGAGATGATTGCATCCTGCTGCTTTATTAAAGGTCCTCTATAAAAATTCTCCTTTTCCACCAAAGGCAGCTCAGACCAGAATTTTAAAGGTATGGATAAACACTTGCAAAATACTCGCTAAGGGCCTTGTATAGATCTGCTCCTTCATATTTGGAGCTTTGCTAAAGATAAAATGATCCTTTAGAAATGTACTGTTAATACTGCAGAATGGCTGATCTGCCTCAAAACACGCTCAGCAGCCTGTTTCCATCGGGCCGGTGCAAATGCCAAGGGAGGTGCAGAAAAGCAGGGTGGAACAGAGTCCTGCGTCCAAAAAGTCTCCCTGACTGTAGCAGACTCCACAAGCCCGGGGCGAGAGGTGATTTGTTGTCTTTAATGATCTTGGAGAGCTCTGTCTCCATCTGTTTTCTTTTGAACCTGCATAAGCTTTTAGCATCCATAGCTTCTTGGGATGAGAAGTGCCAGAGCTTGACTGCAGCATCCCTTTACCCTTTCCTTACCCACGTGTGAGTCACCGCCCCAGGTGCTGCGGAGGTTTAGGACTGTTGCCTACTGGTTTCCATTCTTGACTCCTTTTAGACCAAAGCCTCCCATGTGGTGTTGCTGTCTTGGGGAGCTTCTTTATAAAAAACACAGCTGTTTTTAATAGCAGAAAATACTCGTCCTTTGCTATTGCAAGAAAATCCTGTCTTAAGAACTCTGAGACGATGCTGGCTGGGGGAGAGGAGGGGAAGTGTTGGGGCAGTGGCAGCCGTGCTCCCTGCCTCGTGGGAGTTGCTCGGGGCCTCTCTGCGGCACGCTTTGCAGGTGAGTATTGGCCCATTTTGGTGAGTATTGAATATGCCCATTAACTTACGTGCAGTGGAGCGGGGATGACCGGAGGAGGTCCGTGCCGCTGCTCCCCCCGCCGCCTGTCCCCTCCAGGGAAGAGGCTAACAAATTGTGGTGGGGGGTGGTGGGAGGAAGGACGATGTTGGAAGGGGATGTGCTCACCGCCGTAGTATCGGGGCATCTGCTTGTGCTGGAGGTTTGAAACTCCTGTTACTTTGAGTTTTCAGTGAGGTTTTGTGGCTGGAGGCATGGTTTCAGGGAGCACCTTGTGTTTGCGATGGCCCTGATTGATTTCAGGGAAGAACTCTGTGCCTTTTCTACTGGTCCCCAGGGAAAAATGATAACCACGCTGTACTGTCTCAGCTAAGCGTTTGGCTGCTGTGGTGTGGCTGCATGGTGGACGTAGTCGGGCAGCTCTGTGCTGTGGCACCTGCAGATGGCTGCTGGTGGTGGTCATCACGGGGACAGTCAGCGAGCGAACCGGCGAGGTTAAGAAGGACGAAAAAGAGAATCTTTGTAGAGTCGGTAGCAGATCTCTAGTAGTGCTCAGTCAGCTGTGTTGGATGGGGCGGAGAAGTCGAGGGGTGTGAGGATAAATGCACATCGTCTGCCAGTGTCAGCCGAGGGAAATCGGAAGGCAGCGCTGCAGCTGAGCGGTTCGGTGGCTCGCCCTGAGCCCAGAGCACGCCGGTCCAGAGCGATGCTTTGGTTATGTGAACTTATAACTGGCTTTCAGCTAGTTCGGGATTCTGTTTAGAAGCTAGGAGTGATGAGGGAAGAGCAGCTTTAAGGAGTGATTGATAGGAGCACTTCAGCTTGTGAAAGTTCACAGCCTGTCCCCGTTCTGGTGTCTTCTGGTGTCGCCTGGAGAGCATGCAGTGGCCGTGCTGCTCCTTCGGGCAGGCTACGCGCAGTATTCTCTGCTGATGGCAGAAGCATGTGCACGTAGCGCTGTGTGGTGGTTTTTCTCTTGGGGGAATATTCTGGGTTTTATTTCTCCCCCCTAGACCTGTGAAGTTCCTTGAGTTGCCTTCCGCAAACTTCCCGATGGCTGTTTGCCCTGTATCTAGCACTAGTGGAGCAGATGAGGTTTCACGAGTCGTGAGTGATTTTCAGCATCTAGGGTGTGGGTGTAAAAGGGACTACTGGCAGTAAGCCCAGAGAAATACGTTGGTGTGTTCCCCCTTGCCCTTGCTCTCCAGCCTGTCGTGCCAGCTTCTGTCACTGATCTTGTGACCTGTCCTGTGCAGTCAGACCTGGTGGGGAGACCAAACCGGCCTTGGCACCTGAAGCCATCACCAGCCGTGGAAACAGCAGCTCCCCGTCTGACAGTGCCCGGTTCCTGTGTGACAGCTGTGCCGTGTCCTGCAGTGGGGACACCTTTGATGTGAAGGGACACCGTGAACTATACTCGTCCTGCTTGGCCAGCATTAAATACAAATTATGCATCTCTCTGCTGGATGCAAGGTCTTTCTTTGTGGTGCTAACAAGTATCTTCTTGTGGCAGCGATTCCTGCTAGGGATGCCAGCTATTTAAGGATCTTCGTGCTCTCAGTTTCCTCCTGGCTGAGGGAAACAGCAATTGGGTTGACGTGTTTACATCATCCCTCTGTCAGCATTGTGGTTCAGCAGCCTCCATCATAGTGACATATATCAGGAGTGGTACATATACTGCACGACGGTTGAGTGCGGAGTATTGGGATGTGCCTGGTGAAGACTGATGCAGGGCAGTAAAGCCCAGATAAATGATTAAAACATGGACGTGAATCTGTTTGTATAACTGAGTGTGGGGAAGCAATTGTCATGTGTTGGTTGCTTTGTTTGAGGAATGGTATGTTGGGAATGGAGTTATGTTTTCTGGACTACCTTAAATACTACGTTTCCAAACTTCCTCAAAGTTCTAGAGGGGTAATACCCCTTTCTACCAGTGAATTTGCCTGCTCCCAGCTCTGCGGTGTCGGGCGGCGAGGGAGCTCTGTCCTCTCTCGCAGGCGCAGGAGGAGCAGACGAGGGTTTGCTCCCTGCTGTACTGCAGCTCTGTGCAAAAGCTGGAGGGGAATCAGAATATGGCTCGAAGACCTCCATGCTGGGCGACGCTGCTTTGTGGTGGTTTTTATCTGGCACAAGGTGTGTACCATGCAAGGAAGCACTGGCATCTGATGGGTGTTGGTGTGGCTGCAGAGGGGTAACTGACGGGAGGGGGAGCAGATCTGCTGCTGCTGCCTTCTGGGTTGCTACAACAGCTCCGTAGCTGGAAGCCCTGTTTAACGGGGGCGGCCCTTCTGGAAAGTGCCTGCATTTTGCTTTCCACTGATGCAGAGCTGGCCCTGAGAGGGTGAGCCGGGGGCTGACCTCCCTCCTCATCCTTTCTGCTAATGGTGGGAGGGAAAAGGCTTTGCTGCACACCCCGCCGGCCCTCCTGCTCAGCCAGCCCCCTGTCTGCAGCATCTTCTGGAGGAGCAGAAGGTGTTGAAAACCAGCAGCCACCGGAGCAAATGCCTGAGCACCGAGTCCTCTTTCTGACCCAGCACAAGTGTCCTGCAATGAATGAGCCACTTCCCATTTTTGGTACCTTCCTTTTTTTCCAGCGGGGCTGGTGACCCTGCCTCCTGCCGATGCCCAGGGATACTTATGGCAAGTCCTGGCTTAAGGCTGTCGGAAACTGGAACTAGTTTCTAGATTGCAGTTGTTTGGGCTGGAGTTTTTCCTGACGTTGGTCTGCCTGGGGCTGGGAAGGCGTTTTCAGAGCCTGAGCCAAACAAGGGCTTTGCTGCATCAGCGCAAGGCTAATGCAGGGAGACCTTACTGGCACTGTTAAATCCTGGCAACTGCCTCGCAGCGGTTCTGTCCCCTCTCCCCTTTGCTCCCTGCTTTTGTCAAACCGCAACTTCCCACTTCAAAGGCAGGCACGCTCCTGACACAAGACTGTTTGCTATCCAGAGGGCACAACCAGCTTGTCAGGGGAAGAAGTTGTCTTCATTCCCTCTCTAAAGATGTTTATATTAAGACTGGGAAATGTCAAAACTGAAGTTTGCTTTTGCACCTTCAATCCAGCCCCGCTTATGCGTGGTGATAGTCACTAATTATATGATTGCATGCTGCTGCCCCTGGGATAGATTCAGCTGCGGGGTGAAGGGGACTGATGGTGACAGGGATCCTCTTCTCTTGCAGAGCCAGGGAGGTGTGCTCAGAGCAAGGACGGAAAAAGCCTCTCTCTTTTAGACAGCTGAGCGGCACCGTGGCAGAGTGCGTGCTGATGCTCTGTGTCGGTGTTCCTGCATGGTCTTTGGTGAACCATGGCACCGGACTTTCCAAGGCTCCTTGCTACCTCTGTGCGTTTCTGAGTGTTTGACACGGCAGCGTATCGGTCACTTGCAAAAGTGCCAGGTACTGGCTGCCACAAAGGACTGGGCTAATGCATGGGTCACGGCTGAGGTCCTTCAGAGAGGGATGGCCAGCAGAAGCGGTTTTGGTGTGTATTTATATATTTATAGGGTTGTATATTTAACGTAACCTTGTGAATGTTTGCCAGGGTGCAGGATGAGTAACTCTGGGTGATGCTCTGTTTTCAGGCCAAGCTGGGAAGGGAGGGATGGGCGTACCGAAGCAGAAGACTGTCCACTGCCTAAGGCGGGCTGAGCAGCTGCTCTCTGAGCCAGCCGTGCCCACCGATGTTGCAGTCGTGGCCACTTTATTCTGCCTTAAGTCTGGGCTGCTGCCGAGGAAGGCGGTCTTTCCTCCCATCTTCCTTCTCCCAGTATTGGTGAGCTGTGGGAACCAGGCGGAAAGAGGGACTGATCTGGTTGAGAACAAACTTTTTTATGAGTTGGTAAAACCGAGTTGGTTTTTACTGTGTTGCTTCCCAGTCCTGTGAATGCTTGTGGCAGCATGGGAATGACCATGGGAACAGGTGACTGGGGAGGAGGAAGGGGAGAAAAGGGATAAAATCAGCTGCCTCTGGGGGTGTAAACCAACAATTCTGCGTGCTATGTGCACAGCGAGATGGTGTTTCTGTTGTGTGTGTGCTTGTCTCATCGTGCTCGCTTGTCTAGACAGTCCTAGCTGTAGTTAATCTTCACTGAGAGACCCTCCAGTTTCCATGAAGTCATTGGAGACTTGATGTATTAGTGATTAAACGTGGCTAGAATTAGCCACTAAGAATGAGTTAGCAGTTTAGGGAGGTGTGGAAGGCAGACTGTATTTGTGTATGCATGAAGCATAAGCCTTGCTGAGCATCACTTCTGCTGGATGCTTTAAGCTGGCCTGGCTGCGTGGGACGGCAGAGCTCAGCTGGGCTGGCCTCTCTTTCTGGCCTTCCCTGGGAGGTGAGGGGTTAATGATGCCTCCTTCAAACTACTTAACACTACAGCTTTATGCTGGCTCTTCATGTCTGCTGCGATGGGGTACAGTGCAGAATGCCATGAAGGGCCTTCAAAAGGCGAGCAGCTCCCACCCGAGATCCTCCTGACTGCAGAGCCTTTGGTTCCAGTCTGGAGCTGGGTCCTGCTAGCAATTACGTTTCGTTTGAATTCCACCACCTTGCCTTTGGACATGGCAGCATGTTGGTTTTCCTTCTATACCCAGCCTCCAGTGTACTGATTTCTCTTCGTGAGAAGACCTGTGTGTTCTGCAGTGGTATCCCCAAAAGTCGGGAAGACAGACTGTGACAGAGAGCCTGGACATGTTCCTGGCACCCTCTGAGGACCTTCCACTGCTGTAGCTTCGTACTTGCACGTGCTCCAGGCTTCCCGCCGAGTTCAGGGCATGAAATAACTCCTGTAATTTGGACCCACGGGAAGAGGCTGAACTGGAGAGGACCCTGCGCTAAGAGCGGAGGAAGCAGAGGTGGCTGCCGTTAGCATGCTGAATCGCACAGCGTTTTCATTCATTCCAGCTGTTTAACGGGATTACGTGAGGAGTGGCTTCTGCCTGCAGGCGCTTAGTGCCTATGGAAGTCTGTGCAGCTGTCTGGATCGGTTACGCGCAAATCCGATGCCTCCTCTTTATGCACCAGGAATTTGTGAATGGCGGAAACCGTGTGAATCGATTGTACGAGTAATTTTTCATGTGCGTCACCCCTATGTCAGAATCGAAGGGGACTTTTCAGTTAGCTGTGTCTGTGGTCCCCGACATCTTCCCCAAAGCGGGGGGAGATGCGTCGGGATGGCTGCTAGGTGTAGGGTGGCTGCGGTGAGCGTGGGGCCCCTCGCCTTGGGTGGTGGGAGGCAGCTCAGCGTGCAAGTGAACGCCGTGCCCAGTGCACTCACCTTCTGCTTGCTCCCACTGCCCTTGCTGTAGCTTGGCTGCCTCGTGAAGCGGCAGGGACTTGGAACCCTGCAGCCTCAAGGGAGGGGGAGGTAGCCCCAGCACCCTGGTGCTGGCCAGCAGCAGATGGTCTATCTAGTGGTGGAGCACTGGGGTGGGGAGCTGGGACATCCAGCTCTACCTGGGATTCTGTGACCGACAAAAAACTGCTTCACTTCTTCAGGACAGGCTGGGAAATGTATGTTTGGATGGTGCTTTGGGACACCTGTTTGGTGCCTGCTTGAGCAAGCTTTTTCTAAAGAGATGAGGTGGGTTTTACCACGCAAGGTCTGTTCCAGTGGGCACAGATTCTGCACTGCACTTTCTTGGGGTGCAAGTAATATAACGTGTCATTATTAACAAGGAAAACAGTGGCATCCATGTACTTTCCCCTTCGATTTTTTTTTTAAACCCTTCTAGCAGCCTCCCCTGCATTTTCAAATAGAGGTATTTATTGTGCGCTTCCCTGACCAGATCTACCTTTTGGTGGGTAGCACCCTGAGCGAAGACCTTACCTGCTTCTCTGCTCAGTCCTCCCAGCTACAGACCATTACTCTGGATGTGCTCTAGTGGTGATGTGGCAAATGACCTGTTGCCAGGCTGGAACCGAGCAGAAAGCCACAGTGGGTATGTTAAAAGTTGGGCGCTAATTTCAGGCGGCACAGCAAAATGCGGAAAAATGAAGTTATAGCTTACGTGGAATCCCGGAGCTTCGCTTATGCTTTGAGGAGCTGTAACAGCTACAGGCTGGCGCCCAGTGGTGATGTCTGGAGGAGGGCTGAGCAGAAGGCATGCCTGTCCTATGAGTAAGTAACTTCCCTGGAGCCAGGAGCAGGGGTGGTTGCACTGCCTGACCTGATAGATCTTCTTCACGTGTCGAGGTGTTCATTACAGGTCTTTTGCAAAGTGGCCCGTAAAGGGCGTTGCTGCGGTGGCACAATCCCGGGAGGAGACGGTGTTTGGACCGGTCAGCAGCATCCAAAGGAGCTGGGGATGTCCAGGCAGACCTGGGAACAAAGGAGCTGTTGGTCCGAGCTGCGCGATGAAACTTTTGTCGGTGGGAGCCAGACAATCTCCCCATTTATTTGCAAGTGGCGTTCGGTCACAGTTTTTTGGCAACATATGGAAACTGTTTAAATTAGCTGTATGAGCCATACGTGAAACAGATGCACGTTCTGGAGCAGGCTTTTGTCACTGATGTTTGAACGAGTGAAGGGTGCAGCTGGCTCGCCTGGGAAGCGGGGAGCATGTCCTCACCCAGATGTAGTTAAGCGCTTGAAGCCAAAAGGAGAACCAGAATGTTGGAGGATGTGTGTCGATACAGACCAGCTCCTGATGGGCACCTACTGCATGAGTAAGATGAAGGGATGCGGTGGCACTTAACCCTTCGCTGCTTTCCTGATTGCTCACAGCTGGTGCCGGATCAGTGGTGTCAACAGAGGACTGTAAGTCCACTACTCTCTAGCTGGGGGCTTTCACGTCTATGCTAGTATATCGACACACTAGTTTAAAGCCCTGATGTCTGATGAGAGCACAGTTCTACACCTTTCTGAGCAATCTTAGTAAACAGAGAGTAATAAGATCTTGTTGGAGAAAGCGGAACATTGTGACTGCTGTGGCTTGTGGGTGTGAGTCTCGAGAGCAATTTTGTACAGGGAGAAATTGCACCTGAAGCTGGTGCGTCTGTAACTGGAGCTGTGCCGGCCTCTGAACTTTAAATCCCTGTGGAGCTCTGCATGCTGGGAGGGTTGTGTTGCTGCACGGTCCTACAAGCTCAGTGTGGTGTGTATGACTGGGACAACAAAAAAAGGCCTTGAATATTGAGAGCATTGACTTTATACGTGCCGACTGCGATGGGATAGACCAAGGTGAGAGCTGCTGAGCGTGCAGTGGTGCTTGCTGTGGGTGGCTGAGTTTAGCTGATGTGGGACAGTAACACTGAGAGACAACGGAGAGCTTACGGCAGAGGGGTTCAGAAAAGGATGAGGAAGCAGCGAAAGCAGAGCGCTGGGAGCACTCTGGTGGGGCTGACTGGAAAGGAACAGGTCTGGGGGCATCAAAAGGAGCCACCCAAAGGGAGGCCACGGCAGGACGCGAGTCTCTCCGATGAGAGCAGTGCTGTGACTGTGTGCGCCGCACAGGGATGCCTGCACAGTGCAGTGTTTGTATATAGGTGTGCTGCTGATGCTCCTGTAATGCTTGCCGTCGCGAAGCAGACTTGAAGAGTGTCTGCTGGGACTGCTGGGCTGGCTGCATCCTCTGCCAGGTGTCTCTAAAGGTGCAAATCGAGAGGTATTGGAACAGGCTGCTGGCAAGGCTGGTGAGCTGCAGCAGGGGAAGCAGGAGATCCTGTTTACTCTATACAAATGGTGAGAAAAGGCAATCGCTGTTTTTTTCAGGCTGTCCTGTAGGAGCTTAAAACAGGCAGGGAATGACCAGAGGGATGGTTTACAGGGCTTTAGCTGTCTCCCTGAACCAAGTGTCCCTGCAGCATCCTGTGCTCTGGGCAGCGTCATGCTGAGCTAGCAGCACAACTACCCCTGGGAGCATGGCTGTATCCTTCGGGATCATCCCCTTCTGGGAAAGCCACGTCTTCGGATTGCATGGCACTAGAGGTCAGGTCTCTGTGGCCGAGGTGAGTTACTTGGCAAATGCCTGGTCCTGGGGGCAGGTTGGTGGCGCGGGGAGTTTCCCTGCGGTGTGTTGTGCACCGCAAGTGCCCCCCTCTAGGACACGGCTGTGCCTTCCCCAGGCTGGGGGGCACCAGCAGCGGCCCCCCAAGCACAGGCAGCCCCTCTGCAGGGGGGGTTCCCTGTGCTGTAGCACAAAGGGCTTCAAACATAAACCCAAGGTGTTTTCAAACTTAACAGGTGATAACAGCTCTTTGTGATAACAAATACCGATGTGTTGGCTTAAGGACGAACCTGGGTGAAGCATCTCTTGGGAAGTGTTTTGACCACTCCTTTTTTTTTTTTGGTTGTTTTTTTGTTTTCTTAGGTTCATATGTTTCTTTGAACCGCTTTTGCCTGCGGTGAGACTTACCCGGACGCATCCTTCTCCCAGGCGTTACTCTAGTAATGTTTTGCGTGCTGCAGGGGGTGGAGCGCTTCATTTTGCAAGGTTATTTTTAACTCCTAAATACTTGTGGCAAGGCCAGTCCAGGATGGTGGCTGGATGCTTCACAAGGAAGAGCTGCGCTCCGCTGCCAGGGTGAGTGATTTCCACTCCTCCTGCTCGGGGTGCCGCTGCTGTGATTTTCTGTGCGTAGTATCTCCCTCTGGGGAGTGTTTGTAAAAGTTTGCTTTTTAGAGGGAAGAGGGTGGAAAGGAGATAAAATCTGCGGGTCTTCTTTTGTTGTGTGTTTGGTTGTTGGTTTTGGTTTTTTGTTTTTTCTTTCTGGGAGGGGAAAAATACTTTTTTGTATTTTGCCCCTTATTAACACAACACAAATGCTGTGTTTCAGACAGCATCACCACTCGGCATGTGCCTGGGACAGTACTGGTGCCAACCTGCTTCCTCCTTGGTTTCTCTCCTAAACTTGTGTTGCCTACTCTTGGCTGTGTTGTGCTGTGAGGCACGCTCGCCTGTTTCCCCTGCTATCACATCTTGCTTTTCCTTGGCACTGTGATTTAGCAGCTTGCGAGGGTCCCAGTCCTGTGGGGTGCTGAGCCTTTCGTTCCCTGGAGGGAGGGACCTTGGTGGTCTGTGAAACCTTGCTGGTTTGCAGGGCAGGAATGTGACGTTTCCCCAGTTCCCAA
Source organism: Ibycter americanus (assembly GCA_035590275.1). NCBI lineage: Eukaryota > Metazoa > Chordata > Aves > Falconiformes > Falconidae > Ibycter > Ibycter americanus. The sequence goes on along the minus strand of JAVJGI010000065.1, from coordinate 72,910 downwards.
GATCTCGTGCAAGGACAGTGTATTATTTTCTTTCGGTATCTGTGCTGCTGGGACAGCTATGCCTGGCTTAGGGCACGAACCCTGCTATAGTCTGGGGGCGCCTTTGGTTACATCCCATGCCCCCACCATGCCACTGAGTGCTGCAGCCACTCTGGCTGCTAATCTCCTCCTGATCTCTTTATTGTTGTGTTTTTGGCAACCCAAATTCCCCACCCAGGCCTGAGAATTTAACATCAGCACATTTGCATGACTGATCGGATTTGTCTCGCCTCTATGACGACATTGTTTCTATGGAAAATTAATGGATTCTCACGTTGTATTTTTAATGGCTGAAACCACCCCTCCATCCCCGAGCTCGCTGAGGGGAAGTCTGTAAACAGCTCAGGTTAGCTCTCCTCCGCAAATAGCCCCCATTTCTTTCCTGCCTACTGTCCATTTCTCTCCTCTCTTCCAACAGTGCTGTAACACTCCTCTCCTGGTGTTGGAGGGTAAAGCACCATGAATAAGAGGAGCCCATGTTTGCTTTCCTTGGCTGGCCTGTGAATAGACGTGATCTATCATCAGCTGCCCCCTGTCACCCAGGACCGTGTGGTTTTACATTGCCAGCCTGCCCCAAGCCGGCCTGGGTTGCTGCCTTCCGTTTTTGAGGGTGCAGCTCCGTTACGGGCTTCGCTTCGGTTCATTGTTGCTGTCGGCCGATTTCTTCTGCGGGTGGCCGGTTCCCCTGCTGCAGTGCTCGGGGGCAGGCGGTGAGGTTCTGACACCTGCTGTGTCAGGCCACCTGAAGGAAGGACATCCCTCGCCAGATGATGCGATTAAGAAGCTGTAGCAGTTTGCTTTGCACCGCGGGCACGGCTGGTGAAACCCCCTCAGCAGGGGGACAGCTCAGCCCCTGGACCATTCTGTGGGAGGGTTAGGGCTAGAGCAGGTTTAGTCTTACATTTTCTTCTGCCGTCTCTAAGGTTATCATTCCTCAACTTAATTTGCAAGAATAAATCCAGGGCAAGTCCCATGGTATGGGAACTACCCGAGGAGAAGGTCTGACGTGGATTGTCTTCTCCCTGAAGACTGAAGCCGGTGGCCAGAAGGCTCAGAAAGTCTCCCGTGTGAGACAGCTGCCGAGCAGGGGTGCAGTGTTTTGGGTCAAGGTCTCCTAACCCACGGTGCCAAGGAATTAGTGTTGAACAAGGACCTGAACGCCTGAGACACAACTGCCGGCAGCCAGTCCCCGTGCCCGTCCTTGGGGTGATGCTGGGGCAAGTGGGCGATCCCCAGCCGCCCTCAGCCTGCAGTGGCTGACTGCTGAAACCCAGAGCCTGTGCCCCCCGCAAGGCAGAGGGGAAGGTCCGTTGGGGAGAGCTCGTTCCATCACCACGCAGCTGGGCTGCCCTTGGTTGTCCTTATTTTCCTGCCTACCCCAGGCTTGGCTTGTGCCCTGGGCTGCGCTTGCTGCTAAAGATCTTGCGTTCAGCCCCGCGAGCCCAGGGGGAGGTGGTGTCTCTTGCTGAGGGTAGGTGGAGTTATTATATATAATAACTGAGCTCAGCTGAAGCTATCTGGAGTGCAAGAGCAGCCTGGTGCCTCGGCCAGGAGGTCGTGTTCGCCAGCGGAGCAGGCTTTGCATTAGCGCTGTGGTAATTAAGATACACTACTAGAACTGGCAGGCAGGAAACTAGAGAGACCCAATTGCTTTGTTACTTAGAACAAAAATGTTGCCCATTTTTTAGGGAAAAATGCTGAAGGTATGGAGTGAAGGTGGCTGCTTTGAATTCTCTTGTTGAGGGGAGAAAAGGGGGCAGGAGAGAATCCGCTCTGTGCTGGCAGAGGCTGGACTGAAGCAATCAGCTGTGCAAAGTCTTACTTTTCTGGATGCAATTGTTGCTTGGGGCTTTGGATTATATTAGCGTGGAAAAAATGCCTCCAAGTGAAGGGCCACAAATCATGGCTGGGCCAATCGGAAGGGAAAGAGGGCTATAAAACGGGAAATCAATTTAATACTCAGTGGGTGTTTGCAGCATGCTCACCCTTCCTTCAAATTGCCAAAGGAAAGATTAATTAAAGTTATATTGAGCAGCAAAAATGATGGAGGGTGTGAGATGGGGCTTGCGTGGTACAGCTTTCTCCATAATTAATTGACAAAGGCATCCTTGGATTTCATTACCCAGAACCTTGCCGTCTCCTGCTCTTAAAGGGCAGCTGAAGTGACGCCGGATTTGCAGCCGGCATCGCTGCCTTGCAGGTTGAGCTAACAAGGGTCGCTTCACAGCCCCTTGGGGAAGGTGCTGCCTCTGTCAGGTGGTGCCACCGTACTCTTTGTGGGTCCTATCAGTTAGGATCAAACCGCGAAATGCTTTTATCTGCTTGTGGTTTTGTTTCCTGGTTCCCACTTCTGCTCAAGTTGAGAGCCCTATGCACTGCAAGGGGAGGGTGCGGGCAGGGGACGGGGATAGCTGGTGGCTCGGTCTCTCGTCTCCGTCTGCTGCATTTATTTAGTCAGAATAACTTCTGAGCAGCATGTGATAAAAGCTGTAGGAGGCCAGGGCCCGTCTGGACCACTTGCTAACTGTCAAACAGGGAGAGAACTGCATGTGGCTCCCCTTTCCCTGCATCACGATCCAGCTGCCATCTGTGTCCCTTCTGTACTCCTCATGAAACGCTGCGCTTGATCAGTGCTGTCTTTGTGAGAGGCTTTTCCTGCTTGCGATTTTTGGGGCTGCTCTGTATTACTTTCCCCCACCTCTCAAGGGTAGGCTTTGGGGACACCAGGGCTTTGCCTTTGTGGTGGAGTTTCGGAAGCCAGCTCCTGCGAGCTGGGATGCAGCTCACCCTGCTGGGTTCTACCTATCTGTGACTACGGTGTTCCCTCCCAAATTTTTGCTTGAAGGTCTTCACTTGGTATGATGGCAGAGCTTCCCTTAAATCTGGCTGAATATGAAGCTTTCTGCTCTTGTCCTTCCGAAAAGGAGCTGCGGCAGTCCCCTCTATGGGTGTTTAAACACCTTGTGGTGCAAGGGGGAGTTTCTACATACCACGATGCTCTAAGGGGAAAGCTCCGCTGTCTGCCCAGCAGTCCAAGGTCTGGCAATCCTGGAATTTTGTTTCCTCTGTTGACTTCTGTAATAAATTACTGAACATGCTCACTAGTGCAGGGCTGGGAGATGTAGAACGTGCTGAAGCTTTGGGCTGGCTGGATGCAGCAGCTCCAGCCTTTATTGGCAATATGAGCACCACGGCCGTGTCCAGCTTCTGTCTGTTGTGTGTTACGGCTGCCATGGCTGATGGCACCTGGCTGTGGGATACTGCAGAGAAGAACTTTTTTATTTAAAAAAATATCTGTATGTGTTACAGCCTCTTGGTGTAAGGCCAGTACTGGATGTTCCTAAAATCAGTTTTAATTGATTGGGCCAAGAAGAGGAGAAAATGATCGTAGCTTAGTGCAAATGCTGGGTTTGGCACTTCTTAAACTAGCTAGGGTGGAAGAAATAATGGTTGAATTGGTTGAATTACATGAAGTTGGCAAATCAAAGGTTTGGTTTTTGTTTTGTTTTGTTTCTGGCAAGGGTATCTGGCCAGACTGTTGGCTTGAAGAGAAGACACCAGGTCTATTCTGAGTCACCGCTGGCTTTTCCTCTACATGGCTCTGAACTTTGTGTAACTTGGAAAACAAAGAGACTTGTGGACACTAGCAGTTTCCCTGTGCTCTATTCTACAGGCTAGGAAGGTGTCAGCTGCTCAGCTTACGGATGTAGGTAGCTAAAGGCACAAAACAGGTGTTTTCTCATCATCCCTGGATGCTCTGAAGAGAGGTTGTTGCTTCATAGCCCACTAGCTCAGTGCAGTAAAAGACGTTTGGGTTTTTTCTAGCCTACCTTATGTGCAGACTGCTTCCTCAAACACTAAGCACCAGCAAATGAAGGGATGCCCAGGCAGGGATGGGATGGGGTGGGGTGGTATCCAGCTGAGAGCTAGGCACTGGAGCGGAGGGAAGAAATGCTGACCTGGCAGAAGTTGCAGAGGAAAAAATCTGGCTTTGAGGTGATGGCACAGGGTGGGGGCATGGTGCTTGCAGTTGGGAACAAGCTGGATCTGAAAGCCCCTCCTGGCTTGTGAGAAAAGAAGGTGCTGAAATCGAAGCCCCTGCTCAGCAGAGTGGAGCATCTGAGCAGTGGTGGAGCTGCGGGGAGGGTACCCGTGTCCCTCGGGCAGCAGGGGGGGTCCGGGGCTGCTGGGCGGGTGGCAGTGGGGTGGTAGAGCTTGGTTTCACTTGCATGGGAATGAGGTCTCTCGAGTTAATTTAACTGCCTGTGGGGTGGCTCCGCGTGTGTTGGAGATCTAACCACATAGGTTTGTGTGTCCATGATAGCTTCTGTGCTGCAGACGGTGTGCAGCCTCCAGGGAGAGCGGTTCAGAGATGCGCCACAGCCAAAGCCCCTCTCGCAGCAGCATTGCCACAGGGCACCCGCCTTCACCCGGAGCAGAACGCAGCACACAAATGTTACGGAGCTCACAGAGCTCAGTTCACTTTGCACAGAAGCAGGGGGTGTTCAGCCGGTCCCTTGTGTTTTGCAGACCACGTTACAGAGGAGCAGCATCCTTACCCCTGTGAGGTGGTCTGCCGTGCCAGCAGACATCCCCCTGCAGTGCTCTCCTGTGAAGAGGCAGGTGTTTAACCGTTCCAGAGCCCGCAGAGGGAGCTGCTTTGCTGCCTGTGGCGCGGGTTTCCAGCTCCTGCCCTGCTCGGCGTACCAGGTACGGATTCACAGATCGCTGGGCTGGAGCGACTGCCACGTCGATGTGGAAAAGATGAAGACCTTGAGTAAGGAAGCCACCAGAAGCGGGAGAGTTACGAATATTAAGATGAAAAGCTCTTTCTCCTAACCTAACCACGTCAGGCTGTACAATCCATGCCACTGAATTGTTGGGTTCTTGGTTGAAATAACGTGGCATTCAGCCAAGGGAGAGCAGGTATCGGTCCTTAAAGCTGGTCGTTGCGTAGGCTCACGCATCTCTTTGCAGCTTTGGACAAACTCAAGCCCAAAGTATTTCTTGGTTCCTGCATTGTCACCTTTCAGGAAAGGAGATTCATTGAACGCCAGTCAGAATTCCTGGCCTGATTTGGTCTCCTGCAGATAACTTCCCAAGAGAGGGTGCTGTGGGAGCGCTGCACGTGATAATTTAGGCGATTCAGTTTTCTGCAGAAGTCTGAACGGGGATTCAGCCTCATTCGCAGGAGGTTTTGATGTTTTTGAAATATTTGTTGCCATTTAGAAGCGGACCATTGTCTTGGGCATTCCTCCGTGAACCGAGACTTGCTTCTGAAACGAAATGTGCTCCTGCCCACTGAAAATGGAATTTCCGAGTCCGTGTCACCAGGGACCCCCGCTGACACCAGGTGCCAGCTCTGGCTCCAGACACCCTTGCTGGGAGGGGGGGCGGTTACTGCAGGAGCCTTCAAGCCAGCTTATCCCCAAAGGTGGCCGGTGGGAAACCGATCGTTCCTACTGAGGAGGAACGAACTGGTCCAGGTGAAAATGTAACTGGCTGAGTGTGGTGGTCTTGGTGCTTTTCTGTTGCTCGTTAGTGCCGCTTGTTTCCCGTCCTCCTTTGACTTGAGTGTTTGATGCTCAGGATCTGGCCCTGCTTCCAATGTGTTGGTTTGGGATATTTTTCTCTCTCTTCTTTCACTGATTTCTGCCTTATTTTGGGGCTTTGCTCTTCCCTCTGACACAGTTGTTACTTTGTCCAAAGGAATGTGTTGGTTTTCTTTTTTCTTCAAGGTATAAATCTTTCTTAGCATCCTCCAGGATACTGTTCTGCTGGTTCCTGTGCCAGCAGGCAGTTCAGCAACAGCAGCAGCCCTGTCTTTCTGTGAAGAAATAAATATGGAGGTACTGAGAACGCACTTTGATCTGCTGATTTATTTATTAGTTGTTAGACTGCAAAGGGTTAGTGCTAATGAAAGTGTGGCCGGCTCTGAAAATTAAATCTCCCGGATGTCAAACCTGTCAGGTTGGGGAACCGTCAGCAAATGCTCAGAAATAACTTTGATGTTTTTGCCAGTGCACGAACAGTCACGTTGTTGTTTGCCAGGAGGTGACAATCATTATTGCCGACCTGTGCCTGCGTGTGCCCAGCACTCCCTGCCCATAGCTCATGTTGCTGAGGTGGGCTGTTGGTGTTCCCTTGTACTATTTGGGTATGAAACAACTCTAGAACCAGAGGAGCTGGTGCCCCAGGATCTCTCAGTAACGCAGGTGATGGAGAGCAGAGATCTGGGCAGGGATAGACGTTGTCCCTTACAAATAGACGTGGGATGGATCTGAGGGGCGGGCTGGGAGCACACCATGCTGATGGCACTGTGAGCCACGACAGCCGGTGCGGCTCATCGCTTGGGTGACGCAGCCCAGCCTGTGTCAGGCAGACCCAGGCAGGCGTGTGGGCTGCCTGGCAGCGGCATCTGTGGGTGCTTGCAAAATTGGAGATGCCAAGGTTAATTGTGCAAATGCTTCTTCCTTGGATATTTTGCACCATGAGGCATCCCTGCTTGGGAACCCAGCTATCATCCACATGCAGAGGCTGCAAATGCTTGCGAAAACCGAGTCTGAGTTGCAAGTATTGATGAAACAAGTCTGCGGCATCCACTTGGGTTCGCATTGCAATTTGTTTTCCACGCTCATTGCTGTACTGCACTGCTGGAAACCAGCTGAGCCAGAGTAAAGTCCTTCCAGCAAAACCGCGTTAAAACTGTGCTGGAAGAACTGAGGTGAAGCCTGTTGGCGTGAGCTGTGCCAGCTGGCTGTGAGTTCAGATGAGACCCTTGAGCTGATGACATGCGCTAACTTAGTGTTAGCCCCACAGAAAGAGGGCTCCTTTGGCTCAAGTTAGAGGGCATGGTCCCCAGTCTGGGTTCAGATCCCATTCAGCACCTAAAAACTGCAATTTCTTAATAAAAATTTCAATCAGTGAAGAGTCTGTGTCCGAGGTGGAGTGGGATGGAGGGAGCTTTCCCGGCAGGCAGGGCATGCCTGGTTCCAAGGCTTCTTTTTCTGTGAGTCTGTCACAGCTGGTCCCGGTGGGTGCTACAGGGACAACCGCAGTGGTCTCCCATAGTGTCCAGGCAGTGACTGCTTTGCTGATCCCTCTCACCAGGGGAAATCTGTGGGCTACACCGATGCCCTGCTGCAGGAGCTGGAGCTTCCCAGCAGGCGGCTGTGGCAGGCAGATGGGTGAAGGCTTTGCTCCAGCTTGGTGGTCGAGAGCGGTTCAAACGCAGATGTCGGGTGATGTTGCTCCAGCGCAGTTATATTCTTCTTCTGCCAGCTCCGGCGGCTCCCGTGTACTTGTATAAACTCAGAGCTGACTGCAGCGAGGGTGAAGGATGCCCGTCCCCAGGTATTTGTCTTGAAGTGTTAGAGATGTTTTTAACAAATCACAATATTGCATTTTGGTTTGAGGTGCGTTTTTAGGGGCAATGCTATTCACTTTTCTGGCTGAATACCAGAAGTTTTTCTTGGTGATTTTTTTTCCTACTTGTTGTCTTTGAGGGGAAAAAAAATAAAAATAGAAAGAATCTTGTTAAAAGCCCTGGATGACACACGCTTTTCATGGAAAAGAAATAATTTTAAACTGCTGTGAACACTTTTGTATTGAGCTCTCATAAGAGTCAGAAAAATTATTTTTCTCCCCTGAAATCAGATTGTGCTACTCAGAACTATGGAAAGGAGAAAACGCAAGCAGGGAATGGGAGAAGGGAATTCCCTGGGGGTGCTGGGGGAAAAAAGCAGGTTGGAGGTGATTTGCAGGGAAAAGCAGTGAAGATTTTAGAAGACGCTTTGGGCTGTCACATTGCTTTGGAGTGGGAGCCTGCCAGAGCCCTGCAAAAGGTTACTGTGGAAAATGAGGGCTGTGAAGGCGTCGATGGGTTTGGACTCTGCGGCTGTGTGTGAACCACCTGGAGAAACTGTTCAGCCTGTCCCCTGCTAGAAGGTGCTCCCCTCCCCCGTGCCTGCCGTACCTTCCAGGTGCTGCAGCATCCCTGTGCTCAGCGCGTGGCACCAGCACGTGGGCTGTTCTCCCGCGGGAGAAACATGCTGGAAGCAAAGGCGGCTTTGCCAGGCTGCTTTTTCCATTTGGGTGCTGGATTTGTTTGTCAAACACGGTTGTCCTTTCCCTGTGCCCCGACAGACAAGTGCTGTCTGGTTGCACATGCTGGGGGGCGGTGAGGTTATATGTTCGGGGGGGTTGGTGCAGGTTACTCGTCCAGCGCAGAAGCAAACTGCCTCATATTGGCTCCCTCAACCTCCGTAAAAGCTGCTCTGTTCCGACTGTCTGGAGCGATTCATGCATCTTCTTAACAAAAAGCTGGCACGCTGTTGCGCCGAGCATTAAGAGCTTGCACCTGGCTGTACACTGCAGAGCTCTCTGCCAAGAGAAATACTGGTTTCCAAGTTTCTTAGCCTGCTGTTCAGAGATTTTATTTTTTTTTTGTTTGTTTTTGTTTTCTTTTTTTGGAAATCCTCCCACATTAAATTAAAAAGGAGACCTTGGTAAAGGAAATCAGAAGGGATGCTTTGAGATGCTTCATTTGCCAGCAGCCTCTGAACTTGTGACCCTTTAAAATAAAGTACTTGGGCTTTCCTGTGGGACGACTCCCTCGGGGTGGAAGCAAGCCTCTTTCAGGCTTGCATGCCTTTGGGAAGGAGCCTTTGACAGCCCAGGAGAAGTTGCAGCACAGCATTCTCAGCCGGGACTTCCAGCGAGGAAGGTTGTTCGGCTGGTGGGGAACTGTGATAAATCATGGTTCCCCTGGAGCATGCTGGGACTGCAGAAAGCTGGAAATAAATGCTAGGGAAATTCAGCTTTTGTAGTGGCCCATCTTTCAGGACGATGTATGGCTTTGTAACAGAAAGAGATTCCTTTGCTAGGGCTGGGACCAAACTGCTGCCTTCCACCGGGAAGGAAAACGTAACAATCCTTTTGGTGTAAATCCATGCTGCAGGCTTGCCCTGAAGGATGTGCTTTGGGTGGGCTGCCTTAGCCTGGGGAACAAACAGTGTGGTACTAAGGGAAAGGAGCTACTGGGAGCCCAAGGTGGTGGCAAGTAGTTTGGGGCTGGAATGGGATGGTGGGTTCAGCGGGAGGGTAGGGAATGGGTATCTAGTTGGTATAGTAGTGACTTACGGAACGTGGCTGGGGAGGGAATCGGTGGGCATGGGATGCCACTTGCATCTCAGCCCCTTCACTGCTACCTTGTCCTGAGCAAGTCATTTCTCTGGGTAGATAAAACGTCGTGCCTTCAAATTCTTCAGGCAGGAGCTATGTCAGCTTTGTTGAAGGCTTCAGTGTCTTCAGACAGGAGCCTGTCTCTGCTTTCTTCCACTGGTCATTCCCAGTCAGCGTGGGATGTTTGGCCGTGCTGGTAGGCGTGTTTGCTGGTGGGGATCTGACAGTATTTTAAGTTCTCCTCTGTTCTGCGTGAGGGCTTGGGTTGCCAAGAGCTTGGGGAGCGACAGAGCCCTGTGCTCGTGTAGCAAAGGGAGGCTCTGCCCCGGTTCCGGCTGGTGTCGGTCTGTGCACGGGCTTGTCTGCGCTCCATCCTGCTCCGGGGCTGTGGCCGTATTTCTGCACTCTGGGGTTTGGTGGCACTGCTAAGGAGACCCAGCCAAAAAGCCAGAGCCAGCCTTCCTTGAGGCCATCTCCGATCCCCTGCTGTGGCCAGGTGACCAGGGGGACAGCTGTGCCCCCGGGAAAGGGCTCTGCCGCTGGGAGCAGCTCTCGGCTGGGGCAGCTGGGATGTGCCCAGTAGCAGGCAAAGGCTTCTTGCCCCTCCCGTGTCCCACGCCGGTGATGCCGGCAGATGCTGTTGTGCTGGCTGAGGTGCTGAGATGCAGAATAGGGGAGGCGTGTGCCGCGTCAGAACCAGCATCGTGTGGTGTCAGAAAAAACTCTCTGAGTTAGCCTTTCAGAATTCCATTGCCGTGGATCTGATGGCGGGATTCTGACACTCGGGCAAAGGTCTGTATTTCATTTGGTCTTGGCACTGAAAGCCAGATGATGAGTAGAACCCACTGGTTTCTCAGGCCTGACGTTCTCCGATCAGTGATGTTGCTAGTGTAGCAAGTGGGATGTTTCCTCCCTGCCAAGTAGTGTCAATGTTGTTGACTTGAGAAGAAAAAAGCGATTCCATCAAATCTGGTCGCTGTTGCGGACAGCCACTCAGCATCGCTCCTTGCCTCCTTACGGAGTTCTCTTGAACTGTACCACTGGTTAATTTGCTCTGGTTTTTCTTATTTTTCATCGGCCCATGCAAGCTTCTCGTATGAGTTTAAACAGCTCTGTTTGTAACCTATTTGTTATCTCGGAAAGATCTGTTCTGCTCAGTCAGCTGCCTCATCGCCTGTGTTTGTTTTGTTCCAATTCCCACAATGGTAACTATACACTGTGCAGAATCAACTCGGTCACGATGCTCCAGGGGTATAACTTTTTCCACTCAAATGATTTCCAGCCTGTTTCTCTGAGCTGTGAATGTTGAGTTACCAGTTTGTTTACCTTATTTTCATGGCTTCTGACTGAAACTCATTTTTACAAAATTAAAAACTGTGCAGACTTAAATCTAGGTAACTGGTCCACAAGGGGACAAGTAACTGGTGTTTCTCCACTGAAGTGGAGACGGTCGGCTGGCTCTCGGCTCGGGTTTGACTGATGCAGAGTGCTAACTGTGTGTATGGGGTCCTGCAGGCTGGCAACTGTAGCCTTTAGACACACGCTGCTGAGCTTGGGCGCTTCACCGCTGTCCTCCTGTCTTACACAAGTTGTTAGCCTGGGGATGCTGCGGATGCAGCATCCCAGTCGGGATCTGAGCTGTGGCTTGGCTAGCTCCTTCATGCTAAGCTGGGAAATGCCAGGGATTGTCCCCTTTGTAGGCTTTCATGATGAGCGAACACCACTGCCTTAGTGCCAGGTTGAGAGCAGACCTGTGACAGGGAGTAAGGCAGGGAATCCCAGCTGCTCACCTCCTTCTGGTGGGTCTGGGCGGTGGCCGAGTCGAAATGCTGTCACCTGGCCTCTGCCAGTGCCCGCTCTGGCTGTGCTTTCAAAACCGCTGCTGTGCATTGCCCTGTTCTGGCCCACGGGGTGACCGCCTCTCAGGTGCTGTGCGAGCCGCGGAGAAATTGTGCTTTCCTTCCAAAATAAAAACTAACCGCGGTTTGTTTCTCTCCAGCTGCCTTTTGGGGAGATATTGCTTTAGACGAAGATGATCTGAAGCTGTTTCAGATAGACAGAAGTGTTGACTTCACAAAGCACTCGGACGGCAGCGCAAGACACACTTCAGGTAAGGGCAGCCCCGGGGCGATGCCTGCTTTCCTGGCTCTCATCCCTGGGGATGAAGGCATTCCCTCTCGCTCGTGACGCGTGTTCCCGCGGCCGGGGCAGGGCGTGCGGTGCGTCGGTACGTGGCTGAGGCGGGCACATCCAGCTCCGAACTCCGGCAGCTAAAAACCAAGTCACAATTTGATGTAGCTGAATCCTGTCTTGTCTGAGGGAGAAGATTTGCAAATTTACAGCGCTGGTCTGTCTCTGCAAGGACCTGCCTTTCTGCCGATTCGGAAGGAAATGTGTTTGAAGTCAGGCTGTTCAGTTTGGCATTAGTTTGGACTCTGATTGTCCCCCCCTTTCTCCTGCAATGTATCATCTTACTGCAATAATGCCCTTTTTTCAGCTAGTTTTACCTAGGTAAAACCCACTGCGGTCTTGCGTGCCCACTGCCCTTGAAGTGACGTTATAGGTGAAATAAGTTAACAGTCGTGTTGGTTTTCCGTGAAGCCAATGGATGGGGTAACGTGTGCTTACACTGTGCCCCTGCACAGCTCTTACGTGTGCTCCAGCTCGTGCCAGACCAAGAGTCTCTGAAGGACTCTGCAGCTGGTTCGGAGGGTTTGGGGGGCTCCCTGCAGTATTTTTGTCTCTACTCTGCTTTATGCTGCAAGAGAAAAATTGTTGGAAGCTTGCGCTTCAAGAGATACCAGAGGGACTGGAGACAGAGCAGGTCAGGACAGACTTGTTTTCTCTCCCTGCTGTTACACTCTCAGGTTAGCAAGTAGGGTGAAAGGTTGGGTAGAGACCAAAATCAGTGAAATCACGTGTTCACCTGACCCCTGTGCATCTCAGGTCATATTGTTTCATTTGTGAGGACCTGTGGCTGGTTCTGTGTCCGTGTGACTGCCTGGCTTTGGTTTCAGAGCATCTAAGCACCGTGGAGGCACGTTCTGGGGATCAGTGCTCCGGCTGCCTGTTGGGATGGGTGCGAAAGGTGACACATCCAACACAGAGGCATGCTTTTGATGTTGATGTAACTCATTAAACTCACGTAAATGCTGAAATTCTGGGCGGAGGAGGGCTGTCTGGTACTTCAGGTTACGGGTTGCTCCCTGGAAATGCCGTTACCCTGCACTGTTGCATCACTTAGCCCGTTTGTGCCGTGTTTTGGGCTGTGGCACGTTCTCAGGTGAGGAGGGTGGTTGGGGTTAGGTTGCCTTCAGAACAGAAGGTAAGTCAGAAAATGAGGACTAATTAAGTGACCCTTTGTCAGTTCCTGAAGTCAGGTGAGCAGACTGCCGGGGAAGCAAAGCCAGACAGTGTTTGACTGTACTGGTTTGCTCTGGTGGCTTTTTTAGTTGTCATGCCTAGGATGTTTCTTTTTCACTGGGCGCTGGTGCCAAACCCGCACCGTCTGGCAAATGAACTGAATTTTATAAACCCGCATCTGTATCATGTGGTGCAGGCACTGGTGTCTTACAACCTCGGCTCGTTGCCTGGTTGGACTCGTCTCTCCCTGGCATCTTTTATTGACTGTGGCAAAGCTGGTTGCGTCATATGATGCTTTGCCGTAGGTGAACGGTGATGTCCCATTGCTCGCTTGGCCCTGTGCTCGTCTCCAGCGGGCTTTGCTGGTCCCCGTGGCTTTCCGCCCCTGGAAGTGCGAGCTGACGAACGGGCAGCCCCCACGCTGTCGTGCTTTCTGCAGAGCGTGCACGGGGGGGTCTCTGTGCCCACCTGCCCTCTGAGGGGCTCTCTGCAGGGCCAGGAAGGGTTGATTCTGCTCCAGCGGGGCTTCTTGACACTCCTGTGAATTGTAAGACGGTGGTCTACTTCAGCACGGTGGGGACTGGGACCCACTCTTCCCTGGGAGAAGGTTCTGCTCTCGGCTTTTTTATTTCCAGTGGGAAGAATGCAACCTCTGTACAAAACCAGCCTAAGACCTTTTATGAATGGGACCCCTTGAATTATAACATTTCAGAGTTTCCTAAAGCTGTTAATCGGATTACTTGTATAGTGGAGGAAGTACTTAATACGTATATACAGGCACACAGGCTCGTCATATCTGGGAGCTGGGGTTCTGAACACGCGATTAGGCCAGGCATTCTTCTTCCCTTGCGTTGTTTCCTCGTCCCCAGAAAGTGCTGTTTGGCTGGGAGGAGGGGTGAAAACCGTGCCGTTTGACATTGTTGGGCTGTTTATAGGCGTACACCCTATTAGCTTGTGTGGAGCATCTGCAGCTGTCAGGCTCTGGAGCAAGAATGAGGTTCCCATGTAGAATCCTAGAATCATTTAGGTTGGAAAAAGACCTTTGAAAAAATCAACTCCAACCGTTACCCCAGCACTGCCAAGCCCACCACTAAACCATGTCCCCAAGCACCACATCTATGTGGTTTTTAAACATTTCCAGGGATGGGAACTCCACCCCCTCCCTGGGCAGCCTGTTCCAATGCTTGGCCACCCCTTTCTGTGGAGAAATTTTCCCTAATATCCAACCTAAACCTCACCTGGTGCAGCTTGAGGCTGTTTCCTCTTGTCCTGTGGGTACTGATAACATCTATACATCTGGTGTAAGTATGTGCTTATGGGTGACAGCAGATCTGGTTCTTCACTGGATCCGATGGAAGATGATCTGCTTTATGAAGAGCTCTGTCTTGGCTGGTGAGGGCTGGGACTGAGATGTTTCAGGCTTTCCCCTTCTTCCAGTCTGTGCCTAGACAGATAGCTATGCCCTTCCCTAGGCCCTTGAGAGAGAGGGAGAGGCAGGGAATCTGATCTGAGGACCATCTGGATTCTGCCACAGATCTCTGTGCTGAGTGTAATTTCACAGCGTGGATGTGCTCCAGGCTTGTCTTCTGCATTAGTCTCCCGCTCGCAGAAATGCCAGAGTCGCTGTTCAGACCCTCAGAATCTGTGAGCCTGCTTGAGAGTGGGATGCCTTGAAGTTCAGTGTATCTGGGCGCTTTCTCAGCAAATACCGGAGCTGTGTTTTATTCCTGGTATCTGGGACTTAAGGCAAGGGACCAAATAGCACTGTCTTCCCAGTGAAGTCACGGAGCAGGGTCGTGGTTCCTCCCCGCCAAAGGATGTGGGCTCAGAGCTCTCTGGCAATCCCCTTGAAGGCTGCTCGCGGGGGGTTTATGCTCGGGGGTAGCTGTCTCCTTGGTACCACCGTGGTACCTTGCTGCAGAGCTCCGGCAGTGATGTCCCCCTGTGGCCTTGCATCCCTGCCCAGTACGCCTGGGTTCCTTTGTGTGCGTGAGGGGTCACGGAGGGAACTGGCGTTACACAGGGAGTTGCATCACTTGTGTTACGTACTTAAAGCCTTCCAGAGTACAGCATGTGGCCTGATAGCCCCTATTCCTGTGAGCAGTCTCCATAGCTTCAAAGGAGTTTCTTTTCCAAGAATTTGTCGGGAAGAGCGCAGGTTGAGCAGCTGAAAACTGCAGGAGGCTTTGCAATAGCGTCTTGTGTGCAAACATCTTCTCTGGTGCATTTTTAAAAGCGGGGCTTTCTTCAGGTCCTGCTGAGGGAAGGGCAGGCATGGTGGCGGTCTACAGCTGTGTGTAGCCCATTTAATCCGAGTAGTTTTTAGGTGTCTGCATGTTGATCTCCGCTGACTCGGTTAAAGCCCTGAGCTGTGAGTTGGCAGCGGGTGTTTGCGCGCAGCGCGCAGTGACTCCAGGTGAGTGCCAGGAGATGGGCTCTTCTAGGCAGGCTCAGGACTAAGAACCAGTTCTTGTCCGGACCCTTTCAGGATTTCCCTGAAGGTTTATTCCCAAGTGCTTACCTCCAATCCAGCTTAAACCATGCCAGTTGTGTGACTTCTGTGCTCCTTTCCACAGGCATCTCAACCTCAGCTCTGCTCTGCCTGAAGCTTAGTTTCACTCTCATCGGTGATCTGGTAAAAAAACTGGTTAAACTTGGATATCTGACCTTTCTTTCAGTTCAGATTTTTCTAGTTTTCTAAACCAGGAAAAGAATTGTTTGGTTTTTTTTTTTTTCCTTCCATTGGGCATTCTCCTTTGAACCTAGGTCCTAAGCTCACAGAATTGCTTGTGATCTTTTTGCTTGCTGCTTTTCATATAATAAGAGGTTCTGTAGGTCGGACTGTGGCCTCTGCATCATCCATTCATCCTGCTGTTACCGCCTGTAATGCCATATAACAATCTGCCAAAGGGGAAGTTTCCTCTTAAATCTCCCTTAAAAATGTTTTTCAGCTAGAAGAGGGGACAAACAGTACGGGATGTTGTTAAAATGAAAGCGTTATTTTGCCTTTAAAATGTTTGCATTACTTACCTCCCTGTCTCTGTTCCTGTGGGACCAAGTTTAGATGTCATGTTCGCTATGAAAAGCAGTTGTTCCCGTGCAGTGGTGCTGAAGTGGATACCCTTAGGATTTGGCCCCATAGAGATGCCATAATGGTTCAAAACATAATGAAATGAATCTGGTGCCTGGAGATCTGCCAGCGAGCGCAGTCCTCGGCAAGCCCATGCTTCACCAGCTCCTCATCACTTCGATGAAAGATTTTTCAAAGAGCTTACAGTTTTCAAAAGTTTCTCATAGATTTTTTTCTATTTTTTTAAACTTTAGTGAAAATATTTGCTTTTACAATATAATCTTAGTTTAGAAGAAACTTGAGTCAAAGCTTTGTGGATTCCTCTGCTGCTGAGAACCCCCAAATGGCTTTGGAATGGGAACCAAGGAGATCCACAGGCAGGCTGTGGAAGCGCCCAGTGTCCCCTCTCCTTCGGACCCAGATGGTCCTGCTGGGCCAGGGTGGTCGTCTTTGCTTCGTTGCTTTATCTGCTGAAGCACTGGCTGCAGAGCGGGAAGACCTTTGCTTTTCTTACCGTGCCTGTGGGCAGGACGTGCCTATTTAATCCTAAGGGCTTTAAGTCTTTTCGAGCAGCTTAGGGATTAAGCTGACTTTTCTGATATATTACCTCTTTTCCTGATTATTTTTTTTTCGTATTGTGGAGGCAGTTTCTATCCCTGAAAGGCACCTCTGTGAGTGAGAAAGGCAAGTTTGTCTCTTCTGGGTTTGGCAAGGGCAGATGAGGAGACATGGGAGCCTGGCTGCCCTCGCCGGTGCCACGCTGTGCTGGGCTTGCTGCTGAGCACTGGCTGCATCCCGCTCCGCCAGGAACGCTTTTCAAGAACAGCCAGAACAGGTTTTCTTTGCCTCTGATCCAGAGAGGTTTTTAGGCTCATGGCTTGAAGGCCCTGATGAGGCTTTCACGCTGCCGCAGGTGAGTGGCAAGAGGGATCTACAGAGCATCTTTGCCAGCTGGAGCGGGTAGTACTGCAGGTAACAGTGCAGCTGGGACAGGGATATATTTGATCCCGGGATTTCTACGGAAATCAGAGGGGTGACAGAGGCTGCCGTGAGGCTCTAACAGCACATTCACACACATTATTCTCTGGCAATGTGGCAGACGGGAGTTCTGCATTAAACCTTCTCTTACTAGGAGCAGGGGGTTGGTTTGTCGGCACGTGCCAGCTCCGCCGCTCTGGACCGCGCTGTGAAAGCGCCGGCTCTGCCGCTTCAGCACATCTGCGCAAGGCTGCTTTGCTCTTCCTCGCTTTGGGATGCCCGTGGTCACTTTGTTTCACGGGACTCTTCCTGTTTCAGGACTGGCTCGTAGCTTTTTTTTGTAGCATCGTAGCTCGTAGCTTTTTTCGGAACCACAGATTTCAGTGCAACATGCGTAACCTGCCTTGGGGCACGGAGGCAAACCTCGGAGCGATGTGGGAGGGAGCAGAAGGGCGTGCAGCCCTGGGCGAGTCTGTGCGGTGCCGGGGGGGTGACTGCGGTGCTTTGCAACCTACGTAGCAGCTTTTCATTCAGGGGTGGTGGGCTGTCAGCCCCTGAAACGTGTTTCACCGCTCTCTGGTTACGTTCTTGAGGCGAGGTGTTGATTCCCAGGTGAGCGGCTTGCAGGACAGGTTGCTGGAGAGCAGCTCTCCCGCTAGGAGCTGTGCTGCCTGGTGCCCGGGTGGAGGGAAGCCTTCTCCAGGGGGATGCTGCAGGCGCCGGGGGCAGTCACCAGCAGGGCATCCACCGCTTCACTCTGCGAGAGCTGGCTCAGTCTAGGGGCTGTGGCCGCTAGTAGTGCTGGATACTACTCCCAAGTCCTCTTTAATGCTCCTGGTGTGTTTCTAGTGAAATTTACGTTAGTGCAAAACGCGCTTCTAGAAGAATGCAAAATGCAGGGATTTTAGACCATGACTGACTGAGATTCGAGGTAAGATCTGGTTTATGGATTTGAAGGAGAGACTGTGAAATCCAGCTGACTTGGCACATGCATGCCAAGCGCAGAGCTGGTTTTCCCTTGTAACTCGTGTTTTGGTGCCCTGCAGTAGTAGCACTCGGCTCAGGGTAGAAGGGGTGGACTTTAGCATCGGTGGGTTCAGGGCTGCCTGGTGCCCAACCCTTAATTCATTTAGGCTTGGAGCAAATCTATGGGTTGTGCTAACTTAATCTGAGCTGCGTTGGTCGTAACTGGCCGGGAGCAATGCAAATAACTACGTGTGTGCTGAAACATAACCTGCATCTGTGAAGTCTCTGCAGGGGTCTGCTCTTCCACTGGGAAGCCTTTAGCGAAGGCTGCTTCCTCTTACACGGGTAGAGGAACGTCTTTGTTCCAAGAGACCTGTCCGAGGGCTCTGTCCAGCTGTTTCCATACCTCCTTTCGGTTTTCCACAAGGCGTGAGGCGTGCTCTAGGGACATCTTTTTGCAGCCTCTGGAGAGGAGCGGGAGCCTCAGCCCGCTCTGCCGAAGGGCCGGGTTCGGGTGCCTGGTGCTGAGGTCTGTTTAGCTGTGCCAGGTGGTGTGCCGGTGGCTACCCCCAGCGTTTAGCTTTCTGAGTCTGTTCAGCCAGGGGTTTTACCAGAGCAGACGACCATGAAATGAATTTTCTGTAGTTTGCTAAGGCAAGGCAGGAGCTCCCCTTTGGAAGAATTGGGTAAGTCCTCTAGGGCTGAGAGTGCTCTTGTTCACGCTGCTTTTCTGAGTCACTCCCCTTCCCAGTTCTGTGTTTCCGTGCAATGAGCCAGTGACCTCCTCTTCACAGAAAAGCAGATGCTATGTTTTTTCCTTCCAGCCCAGAGTCTTACAATCCTATCGCAACCTTCTCAGACCTTCCTGATTTTTCTCTGGTGTAAAGATAATTGCCTAGAAAGCCTATGACCCTTGGCTGTGGCTGGTGAACCTTCTCATTCCCCCTGTAGTTAAGGCTCTCCTGCTAGCAAATGCTCATCTTTAGGGTTGATATTTTCACCCCAAATGCTTTTCTCTTTTTGGTTCCCAAGTGCCAACTTGAAGTGCTTTTGGAAAACGTTGAGAGGGGGTTTTCTCCCTAACTGCTGATCTTAGGGATGCCCTTTTGCTAGTCACAGGAGTAGAGTCTGCCAGTCTGGTGCCTGGTGAGGGGAGAGGAGGGAAGGTGATCCAGTCCAGGTGCCAAAGTGTGGGAGGTGTGTACGTGCAAAGAGGACGGATCCCCCTTGCAAGGCTGGAGAAGCAGCCATGAGCCAGGACAGCGTGGCTGTCGGGAGTGGAGAAGTTGGCTGGTCAGGCACGTGTCCCTGTTCTCATCCTGCCACTGCTACTGGGTTGGTCTGTCAGTTGCACAGTGCCTGTGGGATGGTTGCATGGGCTTTGGGTCCAGAGCCCTGGGGATGCGCTGCGTGGCACGTGTGCTGGCCCACGCAGAGAGCTGCCGCGCCGTTCACAGGTGCGGATTCTGTTCAGGGGGGCTTTGCATCTTATGCTTCCAAAAGCACAGCAGAGGCCAGCTTTGTGCTTTTGGCTGGGCAGGTTTGTCCTTTCCGTGCTGCTTGCTTCCAGTAGGGAACATCCTACTGGAACCAGAATCCAACACCCGAGCTGTTGGGTGTAGGAGCACAAGAGGGGTGCAGAGCAGCAGCTCGTTTCTTTGCTCCTGCGCTTGCATGTGCGAGGGATTCTTCTGATGTCCTCACTCCACAAGCTCCGGTGCGTTGCACATTCAGCTCTCCTGCTTTAGAGTCCTGCTCACCCTTGGGTCCCCTGTAAACCCTAGCCCAGAGGGCTGTATTACCATCCCTCAGGATGCAGTTTCACCTTGCCCCCTGCCTGGAGGGGGTTCGGTGTGTTCAGCTGTTTTCCCCTTCCTATACTGACCCAAGGGAGTTTGTTCTTCTCCTTACTTGCCCCCCCAGACCCCTCCTTTAGGTGATGCCCATGGAGAGCTGTCTCACACACTGACAAATACTGTCTTAGTGTTATCCCTGCTTCCCAGTGTGGTTTTTGTACCTACTTTTGCTGTGTTTTGTACAGTCCCTATATGACTTTGAAGTACGATGTGGGAGAGAGAGTGGTCCTTGGGTGCTAGAAAACGCCTGAGCTGACATCAGAAGGTGATGGAGGGCTGTCCGCCGCTTCCCTGGGCGGTGAGGTGCTGCTTGTGATGTGCCTGAGTAGCAACAAGAGGTGCTGGAGTCTTTTTACTCCAACTGCCTCACCAAAAGGTGTGCAGGCTCTGATTGTCTTCTGACTAGGGTCTTTCCAGTATGACACGTTGCTTCAAAACCAGTTGGGACCAGTGGGGCTTGCAGAGTTCCTTCGCACAATGGGCTGTGGTGTTCCCAGCTTGTCTTGGAACCAGCAGAGAAATGCTTCACTCACCACCAGAGAAATAAAGTCTGTCTCCACTTTCCCCTGTGCTTGTGACCAAGCCCTGCAGGGCAGGGTGGGGGGAGCCCCAGGCAGTGGGCGAAGGTGCCCTGTGGCCCTTGCCAGAGCGCAGCCTGGGCGCCACAGCCCTGCTGCTGGCTCCGCGCTCCCCGTGGAGCGAGGTGTATTTTTTTCCCCTTGTCTGGGTTCCCGATGGCAGCTGGTCACATGCACCACAAAGTTTGTTTTGTAAACGCACTGTTCCCTGAAATCAACTTTTCTGGATGGTGGCCTCCCGCCTGTCAAAATAAGTGGTTTTATTTCTGCTGTGCAGCCAACATTCAGCCTTACAGAGTTTTTCTTTTAGTGATTTTATGAGCTCTGCAATATTGCTCAAATTAATCCGCACAAGCAATAAAGCTTTCTCCATTGTAACGAAAATCCCCAGCTATTTCAGGCTCTGCCACTTATTCGTTCTCAGTGGAAACTTTGGTCGTGTTTATCCTGCGAGTCCAATTCATATGCTTCTTTCGGAAACCAGCCAGGAAGGCAGTAACTCAGTATTGCTCTTGTCAAAAGCTGCACATCAGAAATGATTCAGCTCGGATTTTGTTAATGAGCAATTAGCTTTCTTTAAGAGCCCAAAGACATCTGCAGAAACTACATGTGCTGATGCGGCGGCTGAAGCTGCTTCCGAACAGCCTGTTTCTGTGGCTCCCTCCTGTCCGACCTGGTGCCACCATCGGCTCTGGGCACAGTGGCAGCGCCGTCGCGGCACGGACGGTGCCGAATCCCTGCGGCTCCCTGCTTGGCTTGGCCTGGCCGCGGCTCCCAGCCCCACTGCTTTCCCCAGCCCCTGCGTTCTCCCTGGGGCACATCTCCGGCGCCAGGCGGTTGGTGCTGGGTGGTGTGATTAACCCTTCAAGGAGCCGGGGTAGCCACCGCGTAGAGCAGCTATGACATCTGATTTCTGTTTGCGACTGTCTTGCTCTCGATCACTCATAATTAGATTTTCTTTTGCTCTTGTCTACAGCTGGTGTAACACGCTGGGAGGCTGTTCCTTTTACTGATGCCAGAAGAGCCTGAATAGTCTTTTGTGTTTAAGTGGAGATTATTAAATAGCTTTATATTAATTAACTGTGATGCAGGGAACACATGGGGAAAGGTACTTGAGGAGATCGGTTTATCCATATGGAAATTACATTGGAAGTTAAATCCATTACCCTAATTGTAAAATTCAGCAGTGCTTAGCCAATAACTGTGGAATTGCCTAAATCATGCGTTTGTTTCAGAGCTGGGCAAATGCCTAGTTTCCCTGAATTCTTGCTCAAATGAAAAACTGAATTTGCCTCAACTGCCTAGGCTGCCTTGTCGTGCCCGAGAGCGTTTTGGTGAGTGTATTTGCGGGCAGAAGCGGCCGGCGGAGGAGCAGGCTCCGAGAGCAGCCCTTGCAGGACGGCCGCTCCGCAGGGCTGGCGTGGATGCCTCGACCCTCGGGCGCTCTCCTTTCAAGCAGGGATGTTGCTGCGCCCACAAAATACAAGTCGCTTACCCTGTTCAGTGAAATAGCTTGGCAGGTCCAAGAAACAATCGGTAGCCAAAACGGCTTGATGGATAACGGCAAACAACAAATAAATTAGAAGTTGTAAACTGCTCATGGTTGATTGTGCACAGAAAGGGGTTACGTCTGTGGAATAAATGTGTTCGCTTCGAGCCGCTTGTTCAGGACTAATTTGGAAAGAAGGCTGGTGCTGGTAGCTGCAGTGCACAAAAAAACCTTCGCCACGGCTCCCCTTTTCAAATGGCAAGGACAAAGTATTTGTTCAGCTGTCAAGTGGGGAAAGAAAGCAAATTAGTTTTAGGCTGAAACGCTGGACCGTGTTTGCTGCCGTAGTTCTGAGGCCAGATGGCGACTTGGACGGCCCTGGGGAACGGGGAACAAGTTTCTGCGGGATGAAGATCAGAGGCGAAAGGAGATACTCGGCTTATCTTGCCGTTCCGCTTCCTAGAGCGGAGAAGACGCGTGAGGCGGCGTTAGGGCGGGATTAGCTGCTCTGCCTTTTGCAGCTGATGGTGTTGCTGGAGTTCGGTGGGTGTGAGGCGTGACCCCCCTGGACGCGCAGCCGCCCCTGGGATGGATGGGGCAGCTCGCCGCGGTGAGGGAGGCTCCTCTGCCGCTTGCCCCCTCCCCGGCTCCCCTGCGGCTTCTAATGGCTGCAAATGATTTGGGCATCTGGTTCAGCAAGGAGCTTGGTGAACCTTGGGGCTGGAGGTGGCCTAAGGCTGCCCAGCAGTGGCCACGTTTGGCTTGTGCTCCCAAAGCCTTTCAAGCCTCACTTGTCCTCCTGCCTCCACGCTGGCTTGTGCCTCGGTTTCCCCACTGTTGGCAGCCAGTTTGGGGTGTCCTTTAGAAGAGCTGTGGGGGTGACCAAGCAGATGGGGTGTCTCGGCTGTATCTGCTGAGGGTGCTCAGCTGCCTGTTAAACATGAGGCGGGCTCCTGGGGGGCAAGAAGGCACCAAAACCACTCCAAGAAGCTTCAGGATTGAGATTGTCTGAATTTCCCAGTGGAAAGCAAGCTGGAGGAAAGGTCTCTGCGCTGGCACCACACGCCCTCCATGGAAGGAGTTTTAATTGCATTCAAACATAGTTTAGCTTCCAGCGTAGTGTTTTCATTTTCAGTTAATTTTTATCCAGTATAAAGAAAGTAGGGGGAAAACAAAAGGATTAGGAAGGCTGGGTGGGAGGGGTGGTCTGGCGGGGCTGCCGAGGGGCCCAGGCTCCGACGGGGAGCCCGCAGCTGGAGCGGGGCAGGGGATGCTGCGGCGCCGTGCCGCGGGCGATGCCAGGCTGGAGCAGTTAAGCTGCACGGGTCAGGTGGGAAGGGGTGTTAGCGGAGGGGGGCTGGGGTGGCTGTGCTCCCTGCTGGAACAGGAACGGGTGAACCCCAGCCAGCTCTTCCACTTTCCTTATCACCTGCAGGTTCACTTGTTTTTCTTTCCTTTCGAAGGAGGAGGATTATTGTGAGCCGAGAGGGATGTGGTGGCAAGGCAGGCGCCCGTTAGAAATAGATTTTGATCCATCAGACTGACAAGAAATCAAGTGCAGTGGCCGGGGGGAGGGGGAGAGTGCTGGGGGGGAGAGGCTGCAGCTGTGCCTGGGGACCTGGCCGTGCCGCAGGGACGTGTGCATGGCCAAAGGACTTGTCTGCTCGCTTTAGCTTTGAATTCTCACTTGCCTCATTAAAAGCACTGTAAGCCAGGGACTTGCAGGACTCTCACTGGAGGAAATCGGTGACATGACGCAGGTTGTAGGTGACTTTTGTCCTTTCTTTTCTCTCTCATCCTTCTGTCTTTTTACCCTGGGGAACAGAGGTGGGTGTTACAGCCTGCAGGAGCCTCCTCCCAGTCTTCCCAGTCCTCCCTTGTCTCCACAGAGCGTTCTCCCCTTAAGGATCGACTTTCAGTTGAAAGGTTGGTGGGGTGGTTGGGTCAGGTTGTCCCATTTCTTGCAACGCTTTCTTTAAAAGGAAGATGCATCAAATATATGCATCACTATAAACTTGATGCTGCCACTTCCAGAAGAGCAGGGGATGCCCAGGGAAAACACGGGGCGCTGGGCAGCGGTGCTGCCTGCGCTTCTGCCCTGCCCGCTCCGAACGCCGGCTGGCCAGCAGAGGGGCTTGGGGCATGAAGGGCTTTGCAGCTCATGTTTGTGGCAGCCGTGCGTGCGCTTCGCTGTGTTCACCTTCCTCCTCTCGTGAGCTTCCCTGAGGCCAGCATCCTCGCCCTGCGCGAGCGTTCGCGGAGCTGATGGGGAGATGACACATCTGCTTGTCAAGCCTCTGGACCCTGGGACTCTCCTGAGTTATTGCAGCCAGTCAGCTTACTCTGAATATGAAAAACAGATTCCTGCAGGGAATTTGGGGTTCGGAATTCTCCTCCTTAATTTATTTTTCTTTAAGTAAATTGAGGAAACTTCAGCTATTCCACTGGCAGGAAATGCTGAAGGATCTATCTCCAATCATTTGCTGAGATCTCCAGGGCCCAGGGGTTTATGAAAGGTTTTTGCTGTAGACTCCCCACCAGCCCTGGGAAACATCTGTTCCGCATTCTGAAATGCATTTTCCCAGCAGAGCTCGTTTTAATAAAATCATCACTTTCTCTGTGGTTAGAAAATCCAGCGCAATAAAGTGTTCTTTCTACGCTAAAAAGTTCTTGACCACTGATTAATGAGGAAGTTAAAAAGCAGCACATAACATCAAGTTTCACTTATCCTGTTCTTCCAGAAGCTTCTCTGATGGTTGCGATACGACAGAGTTCAGCAGCGCAGAAGCTGTGAACAGTGGTGAGCGGTTGCCCACGCGTCTTGGCTTTGTCGATGCTTCATCACAGCCTGTCTGACACCCAGCCTCCGAGCTGGGCAGGTGCCTAGCCTGTGCCTGGAATGAGACTGGGAAGTGAGCTGTTTCAAGGCATAGGCAGGGGAGGTGAAATTCTTTATCATTTTTAAAATGTGTTTTATGATGCTTTTTTCCCTAGGTTGCATCCCAGCTACTACAGGCGGCACATCAGGAAAAGTCTTGCTGTGGTTCGATCCACCTCAGACCAGATAATTATCTGTACAGTCAAGTTATTCTCTGTTAAATCAGAAAAACAGGAAAACCTGGCAACGTCCTCAGCACTGACCGGGGTCTCCTTAGTCCTCGGCGGAGACAATGAACGTAGTGGTGGTAGCTACCTTCCACGTTCAGCTGTGGAGCTTTCCCCTGGGTGGGCAGCATCCCAGGAAGGAAGAGGGGATCCAGTGAATGTGGAGAGAGTCTTCATCGGTCTGGAGAGGAAAAGTTATCCTGGCTTGGAACTGCTCTGAAAGTGGGAGGTTCTGATCTTAATGGGACCTTCTCCACTTTGGAAAAAAGGGAATGTTGCAAGCTGCATCCCACCCCGCTCCCCATGCAGGAGCGGTTTGTGTTCTCCAACTGCAATTTTTCAGACACCTACAGTTCCTATGGGCAGTGGTGGGGTTTGGGACCGAAATTCTGGATAGGTGTCATCTGGAAATGAAGCTTGACGTGTCTCGGGGTAGACTGATCTTTCTCCTCCGCCTTCAGCTGGGTAACTCCTCGTGCCCCAGGGCAGTGTTTTCAGGTAAAAGCTAGAAGATGGGCAGTGTTAGAATGTTTCACGAGTCAGCTGCCTCTCGAGCGGCTTTGAGGTCTTAGAGGGACTCAGTAGGAGGGTGGTGGGTATTTCTGGGCCCGCTGCTTTCCTCTTCTTTTTCAGACAAGGAGCCCCTCATGGTTTGTGATCAAGCGGAAGCAAGCGCAGGAGCTTTATTTAGTAAGGGATCTGCTTGCCCCCTCTTCGGTGGTTCAGACTACCTGGCTTGGAAAAAAAAAAAAAAAAGGCAGAACATGCAGAGCAGTAAATACGTTCAAACCTAAGCTGCATCTTGTAGAAGACAAATTTTGGGGTCCAATATTCCTCTAGTCCCGGCCTCTCTTGCGGGAAGGATGGGTGCTGAATGGAGTGTGCTTCCTGCTCTTTCCTCAGGTGAGACATCTCCGGAGCATCCCGTGCTGGTGGTGCAAGGGAGTGCCAGCAGCGTGGTTCTGAGGCTGTGCTTTGGGTGCACTCTCACTCTTCATATGTTGTATCTTATTTTGGTTCTACCTGAACCACTTGGACTTCTTTTAACAAAATTGAATTTTCATTTTCTTCTTCTAAAAGAGTGGGAGAAACTGCTTCCCCCCCCGACTGCCACAGCCTGCTGCTTTCTGCTGTGCTGGATCCTTACCCACCGCCCCAGGCTGCCGCTCTGGTTCCTGCAGACGGTTCAGGCACCTGCGCTTCAGCCAGGCTTGCAGGCGTGCTGGATTTATCTCAGATTTATGGTGCATTGAAGCTACTGGGCGTTTCTTTCAGTCAGCCAAGCTCCCTTGGCAGTGCTGGTCGGTCGGAAACAGAAGAATGAGTTGCCGTACAAGCGCACTGTAGGTGGAAGCTGAAATATGCCCAGCCTGGGCAAGGAACCTCTCGTGTGTGCTCTGCCAGGTCATGCACAGGAGCAAAGTTACCTGGTTAGGGAGTCCAGCAGTGTCCTGCCGGGGCTGCAGCTGGTAAGCAGGGCAAATAGTCAAGAAGGATTGGATCACAAAAACGCGGGAGTGAAAGAGCTTGGGAGATCCTGTCCATCTCCCTGCGCGGAGGCATGACCTAACGAATTCTGTCCCGGTCCAGGTCAGGGGAGAAGCGGACAAAGCCAGGGAAAGGTGATGGCTGGCCTGGCACAGCAGCAGGTGGGAAGTACTGAGAATGGAGGTGTCCTTGGAGGGCTTGTTAATGCTGGATATACATTCAAAACCGGAAAAGTCAATCCTGTTTTGCCTGTCTTGTTATGGGTCACTGTGAGCGGTTAGACCAAGCCTGCCTTTTTATTACTGCATTGGCTTTCCACGGAGTGTCAAACTGAAAATCTCCATCTCCTCTTCAGTGTTTCTAATTGCAACAGGCTTCAATACACAGGCGGGCGTTTCATGCTCCAGAGCAGCAGCGCTGGAACCCGCTCTGCTCTATGGAACAGTCCGACAGAGAGGTGCAGCTTCAGGAATGTGTTGAGGGTGCAGCAGGACCTGTACCTTGCCCGCAACCTACGTGCAGCTGCTTCCAGACACAAGGTGTATTTCTCGGCTCCCTTATGTATTGGCTGTGGCATGTCAGTCGCTTGGCTTTGCTTTGCCAGGGTCCTGCGTTAGCCTTCTCTTGCGAGGAATCAGGAGAGAGAACTAAATGTCTGTCAGGTCACTTTAATCTTTGGGATGTGTTTAGGTGTCATAAGGATAGGAAACGTCTAAAAGCCCAAGTGAATGGGAACAGGGTCTTCCAGAGCTATTGTCTGTGACTCTCCAGGTGGGAGAGAAGGGTGTGGATGCTCCATCCACGTTCTGGTGAGGTTAGTAGTGTTTGAACATATCCCATGTGTCTGCACACCCATATCTGGCCCTTGTGTGGTGTTCTCCCCTTTCATGGGCTACAATGAGACAAAATATGCAAAGATGATGTAGATTTCATTAGTCACGCTGGTTTATTCAAACATCTCCTTTGCATAAGAAACCAAGGCTTGCAGTGATCTCTGGGAAAGAATGTGCTCGCGCTTGGAAGAGCAGCCTGCGCCATGGCACTGCGGCACGGCGGAGGTCAGCGGCTCGGGCGCAGGAGAGGGGGCCCGGCTCTAGGGTTCTGTGCCATCATTTGCAATTCAATCCCATACAGCTCCCTCTTAGGGGAACAATTCGCTAAATACAGAGTTGTTCTTTTTTCCTAATTCACCATATAATTCACCTCCCAAGTTCAATTAAGAAGCAATCTGTTTGCGTCTGGAAGCAAGCTGCATTTATTTAGAAATACAAAATTATCCTTCGCTTCGGCAAAGACCACATGCCTTAATAATTCTGGTGGTGAATGGCTGGTTGGGGTTTCCTTTAAGTGGAATGGGATACTGTGTGAAGAATAGCATGCTTTCTGAAGGGGTGTGTGTGTGTGAGAAGTCCTGGGGATGTAAAATTTAACTGAGAAGAGGAACTTTTGTTGAGTTTGGGCTGAAGGAAGTGACAAGGACTGGGCATGAAAGAAAACAAAGGGAAATCTTAGGATGGGACATTGAGGCTGGAAAAGAGTGATAGAGTTCAGAGCAATCCATCTTGTTGAATCAGGCTTGTTCCTGTTCACACATCTAGTGGCTTTTGTCAAGTCAAGCTCTGTTAAACTATGGCACTTCCTTTGGGAGACAATCCCCTGATTTAGTGTCTCTTGGACCAGGAAGCTTTAACCTATAGTCAGCTGGGAGTCTGGGTATTTTATTTTCCTCTGGTTCATTTTGTTGCTGTCTTCCATCATCCTTTTCCTGATACCCTAATCAGTTATAGCAGTATAATGTCAGAGAGGTAGAATTTGATACCATCCTCTCAGCCTTCCTCCAAGGTGTCAGAGACGCACCTTTTCCCCTGTCCTTGCCCCCCTTGGAGGGGCTGGAGGAGGATTTGCAAGAAGGCAGCTCCAGAGCAAAAGGAGAGTTTTCCAGCTGGCAAAGCAAGGCTGGTTCAGGGGCTGGAAGATGTCCGGCTCTCTTGAATGTGGGACATCCCTCTTGGAAGTGTCCACACAGCATCCAGCAGTGCTGTATGACAGAGTATCTCCCTTCCTGCATACGGTAGTTGACCATGCTCTTCGTGCTTTAGCTTGCCACCAAGACTGGAGAAACTTGCTCTTGCTAATACCTCTGCCGAGCTCAGCTCGTTCAGCCTCCCTTCGGCTCGGAGGGGACCCGTGGTGCCAAGATGGGGAAGGAGGGAGGGGGACCACAGTGGTGGTATCAGCACCACCTTCTTAAGGCTGTGAATGTAGTCCGTGCCCGTTTCATTTATCTGTTACACACCTTGCTGTTTCATGTGTTGTGCCCTCTCACCCTAGGAACCCTGTTTTTGAGTTCTCCCTCCTACTACAGTCACCATGGAGAGCTTCCTGGCCAAAGAGATGCTGGTTGGTTTTCCATGTTGGGTCTGTGACTGCTCAGTGGCTGGCTGCCCAGGTTTCTGTACTTTGTAGTTGCCCTCTGTGGTGTTCTCAAGTCAGACCTGGCAAAATGGAAAGCCCAGGAAACCTGGAAGACAGACAGACAGAAGAGCCTTGTTCTTCTCTCTTTCCCTTCCCCCATTTCCCAGTCGTTTTTCTATCCCTTTGACTGCATTTTGTTCTACTGTCCCTGTTGTGAAGGTCCTCTTGCTGCTGGATGATCTCTTGGTGCTCCCTCCCTCCCCACACTCAGCAGCTGCTGGTACTACGCAGAATTCGTATCTCAAGACTGTATGACTGTGTGCCCTCCCTTGGTGGGAGCATCAGCCGATCCCTGGGTGGATCTTATGATAGGATGCAAAATCATTAAGCACTCTGAACTTTTTGTCATTTAGACATTTTAAAGAAACTGAAAAATACCACAGAAAACCAATAATGTGAAAATATCTCTGCTTCTTTACCTTTTTTGAAATAAGTAGCCTCTTTAAGTTTTGGAGTTTTGGCGGGAGCTGGGGGGGTGGGTTGTTTGTTTTGGTTTGGTTGGGGTTTTGTTTTGTTTTATTTTGCTGGCGAATATTGTGGGGGGTTCATTTAGAAACAGGCATTTTAGGGGAGGTTAAAGATGATGGTGGTGGGAAGAAAGATTAGAAAATATTTTCTGAACAGAAAAATATAGTCATGAAATCGAGATGGAAGATGCGTAATTCGAGGTCTTCCCAGTGCTCTGAAAATGGCTTTGATTAACGCAGTTATCCACGAGCTGCCTGTGAGTATTCGGAACTTCTCTGTGCCTGGCACCTCACTAGGCAAGTGCATACAGTGTGGAACGTGGTTGTTCTGCTGTGTTACCTGGCTGGGATCCTCTCTCACGTGCTGCTCGTGGGAGGGTTGTCTGTAGACCTAAGGACTGTAGGTACCAGGGTGGATTTATGGTGCTTATCGAAACCAGGCTTTGGTAGTAACGCTGCGTAAGGGAGGGAGATGTCAGTTTGCTTCCTGCAGCACGGGTGAGTTTGCTCAGTTGGTATTTAACTTTATAGTGGGCAGAGCTATTTGGAAGTGCTTTGAAACAGAACTGTGAGCAAGTTATTGTTTGTTTTAAATCAGTTTCTGGCACTGGGTGACATTTTAGATCTTTTTCTGTGGCAGAATGGATCCAGCATTGAGGGAAGATTCTATTTCTCCGTCACACATCAGAAAAACCAAAATCAAGTACTGGGCTATTGCCAAGTATTGTGGTACCTTAATGGCTAAAAGACCAGAAGGGGCTATAGACAGAGGTCTCTGTCTCTATTCCCTAGCAATGTGACTTTTCCGGGGAGCTAGGGTCATTCCCTGAGTCTTCATCTTATGGTAGAGGATTGTGGATGCTCTGAGCGCCCCCAGCCCTCTCGGCGTGCCCGACAGTGTAACCTGGTGGGGTTGCTCCTGCAGCCCCTGCACGCTGCTGCCAGCAGTGCCCTGCGGCGGGGGGAGGACGCGGCAGTGCTGTCGGGAGGAAAGGAGGGGGTTAGGCACAGCGCTGGTGCAGGGGTGCTTGCCCAGTAGCTGTGACATCCAGCATCCAGGAACACGCTGGTGTCTTGTGCATCACGGGAACATCATGAGTTGGTTTTCCGTGACGAAATAGGAAAGCCGGGCACTCAGAGTGGAACCCACCAGCTTTGTTTTGGTGACTGAGCTGGAGGGAGCCACTTCCATGGACAAGCTGGGGACCTGGCTGTGTTGTTCCAAAAGGGAGGGGTAGCTGGCACAGGTTGAAGCACATGAAGTACCCAGGAGCTAACATCCCAGTTCATCCTGCTCTGGTAGCCGGTGGGTATTAGCATCACAGACTTTTATTTTCAGATTAAGCTGAATTCAGGCCAGATGTATAAGAGCTGATAGGAGTGTATTTGTCTGAATGTAGATCATCCTTTGCCTTGATAGTGTACCTTTTTTAATTTGAGATTTCAGAGTGGTACTTACTATTGCTAGCATCCTCCTCGTATATAGCTCCTATCCTGTTCTCAGTAAATCTCTGTGGAATTAGCCTTCCCTAACAGAGACTTTCTGTCTATCCAGTATATGGGGAAACTAAGGCACAGGATGGTAATGAGTTGCAAGGTG
This sequence comes from Ibycter americanus, assembly GCA_035590275.1. NCBI lineage: Eukaryota > Metazoa > Chordata > Aves > Falconiformes > Falconidae > Ibycter > Ibycter americanus. The sequence goes on along the minus strand of JAVJGI010000065.1, from coordinate 42,253 downwards.
TCATTGCAGGCTAGGAACAAACCCAGAAAAAGAGCCCGGCTTTACCAGGCTCTTAGTCCCTGCTCCCCGTACAGGGCAAGCAGCCGATTTCTGCGGCCAGCAGACGCCCAGATGGCATCACTGATAGCTGCTGCCCTTCCCGTGTCGCTCTGCCAACCAGCTCACCAGGACATGTGTCTTTGCTCTTCTTTCCTTTGCAGGAGGCCTGGGAGAACAGTCTCTTGTGTCAAGTGAGAACGCCACTTCAACCGGTCGTAGTAACAAAGCAGTTAAAAAGGGTAATGTGGTACCCCACCCAGACCTTTGGGTATCTTTTTATTTACTTTTTTTATCCCCTGTAAAACCATGTTTTGTCCCGTGAACATGCGTGCCTAGGAGACCAGCCCTGCCCAGGCGCCTGCGTTTGTTGCTGTTGGTGGACTCTCTGCAAGGGTGGGTTTGCCTTCTGCAGCGTAGTGGGCAACCCCTGTACCCTGTTATTCCTTTTCCGAGTCCAGCTGATGCCTTGGCTGCGCAATACAGGCAGCTTATCTAAGAAACGATGTCTACGCAGTCTTTACACATGCTAGTAGAGTCCAGCTGGACTGCAGCCGCTTTGAGGATTTGGGTCACCCATGGCACAGCAAACGGGGGGAGCAGCCAGGAAGCTCTGAATGGAGAAGGTTTTCTGCTGGGTCAGACCCAGGCCACGTTGAAAGTGCAGCTCGTGTGGGCGCAGCCGGTGCCGGAGCAGAGCTGTGGCCACGCCGGTGCGGGGTGAGGCGCGGGGAATGCTGGGCAGCCCGTGGGAAGCCTCAGGCAGGATTTATGGCCAGCACCCAGCACCACACAGCCACGGCTCCTCTGCCTTTTGAGCAAGAAATGTAACATGTTCTGCTCTCCCTTTTGCTCCTTTTATTAAAACGAAGACATTCAGCGTGGATGGAGATTTGTGCTAAGTATAAAATGCCCCAGCTTTTCCACCCTGAGCATCCCTTCTCCAGCAGAGACCGTCCAATCTGTATATATTTCCAAACCACCCAAGACCTAGCATGTGAAAACAAACACTTTTATGTAATACTTTGCAGCCTGGAGTATATGTTTCAGTCTAAGGGGCTTCTCTTCTTCCAAGGCCAACTCGAATGAGTAGTTGTTGCTGTTGTGGAGCTGGCAAAATACAGGATAAGTCTATAGGACAAACCTTTCTCTGCAAATCTGGAGGAGCAGGGCGAGGCGAGAATACGCAGTGACATGCGGGTTGGTTTGACCCCCCTCCTCCCGTTCCCCTTGTTTAAGCACCGTGTCCCCATCTGTGAAGTTGCTGATGGAGAGGGCGAGTGGCTAGGGATGGGGTGGGGAGTCCCTCAGCACCTTTCTGGGAGAACAGGGTTGGCACGGTGTGGATGGAGGCTCCAAGGCAAGACAGGCCAGGTAGCTGCAGATTAACTGTCTCTAAGTCACAAACAGATCACTGGCAAATCTGGCTGCGGCTTCTGGTTTGGATTAACCTCTGGCTTTTTCTGTTTTTCTTTCTCTGAAGCTCCAGGGTATTACCTGAGGGCTGCACGTGGAACTAAAGAGGATTTAAACAGTATTGCCACTCTGTCTTGCAGACGGCAGGCAGAACGCAACGCTTGCAAGGAGACCGAAGAGGAAGGAGGAATATAAAGATGAGCCTGGGATGGAAACACGCTCCTCTGCCAGGGTGCGCAGGGCAACCACATCCAGGGCTGAGAGGATCTGGCCAGGGGGGGTCATCCCCTATGTGATCGGAGGAAATTTCACTGGTCAGTAGTGAAAACATTGCTCCCTGTTTGCTCAGGGGTGAGTGTCTCAAAATGTGTGGGATGTCTTGGGAGCGGAGTTTTCCCAGCAATGCCTGGGGTCCTTGGGAGCCTCCCTCCCGAGGCAGGGTGGGCACATGGTTGCGCAAGGAGCTCTGTGCTCTGGAAGCCTGAAGTGTGCAGTGACATGGTTCTTCTTTTGGAGTCCAAGAAATAATTGGGTGACTCTGTCGCTTTTCTTGATTGCTTCAGGGGCCAGCACCCATGAGCTGTGCTCAGCACCTGTGTTTCCAGAAAGGGATCCTCTCTGCTGTTGGAAGAGCAGGAGCAGAAGTAGCCTGGGTTGCTTTCTGAATCCCCACTCGAGAGAACTTTCCTTGTGCGCTCTGCTTCCTGACCACCAAACCTCAGGGTCTCCTGTAGGCGTGCGAGGGAGAGGAGCAGTGAGCTGTGTCCCGTGGGGGATGAGAAGCTCTCCAAGTCTTGGATTTCTTTTTCAGGAACCCAAAGAGCTATCTTTAAGCAAGCGATGAGGCACTGGGAGAAGCACACTTGTGTGACGTTTGTGGAGAGAACCGATGAAGAGAGTTTCATTGTGTTCACGTACAGAACCTGCGGGTAAGCGGCACGTGCTCCCTGCAGCCAGCCGTGTGGCAGACATCCTTTGCGTTGACAGATGGCTTTGTAAGTCTACCTGTGGGCGGAACAGACGTCCTGGGGGAATCCGTCAGAGGGATGCTTCTGGTCACTTCCAGTAAGGATTGCCAGGGTAATTTAGTATTTGCTCAAGAAGAAGGTGCTAAGCCTTTCTGGAGTCTTTTTCCTGGGACAACACTTAGGTGTATATATGCATTTGTATAGATACGCACTTACGAGTCTTCTTCATACATACGCACACATGTGCAAGAGCGTCCAGTGTGTGCCACCGCTGGCTGTCCTGGACCCTGCCTGATGCCATCCTTGGTTCCTATGTCTCAGGCTTGCTCCGTTCACTGACGTGCTCCCTGGCTTTGTGCGTTTTCTTTTCCAGATGTTGCTCATACGTGGGCCGCCGAGGAGGGGGCCCTCAGGCTATATCCATTGGAAAGAACTGTGACAAGTTTGGTATCGTGGCTCATGAGCTGGGTCACGTCGTGGGTTTCTGGCATGAGCACACACGGCCTGACAGGGACCAGCATGTCACCATCATCAGAGAGAACATACAGCAAGGTAAAATAGCGCTTTGGGTTATTCCACCTGGCTTTGGGGCGGGTGGAAACCTTTCTTGCTGGACTTGTGGAAAGCCCTAGTGGTCTGTGGGCTGGGATGGAAAGGAAGAAATATTGCTAGTCCTTGCCTAGAATAAGGGTCAAAATAGTGGAGTGGATAGAGGTTTTGCATGTCCAGCTGGAGTTGTTGGAATGTAGGGGTATATCCCTTTCATTCTAGGCTCCCAGAGGTGGGAGGCTTTTTTTTTCTTTTTTTTTTTTCCAAGTGATTTGTTTTTTTCCCTTTGTGTTTGGCATCACAGGTCAGGAGTACAACTTTCTAAAGATGGAAGCTGGGGAAGTGAACTCACTGGGGGAGACCTATGACTTCGACAGCATCATGCACTATGCTAGGAACACATTCTCCAGGTGATAATCCAAGGTTACATGTCTTTAGGACTGTTTTCAGTAGTTGTGATTTGCTCTGTGGGATACGTGGAGCCTAGAAGGAGACCTAGAGGTGATCTATTGCAGAGATATGTGGCAGTTGCAGTGAGCTCTGCTGCATTGCAAAGCTTGAGAAATACTGGAAAAAAAGCAAGGTGGGTGAAGAGGAGTATGGTGGACTTTGTTTTTCCCTCCCCACTGTATTCACCCAGTGCTGATAATCCCAGAGACCTTCCAAAGCCATGTCAGCATGTTTTGCAGCCTTCGCAGGGAGCACGTACGGATGTGTGTGCGTATCTGCCCGTGCGCGAGGAGGGTGATGCTAAAACCAGCTCTGAATCTCTTGGGTCTCCAGTTCATGCTTCGGAGTCATGCCTTCAGAGTCCCTAGCGGCTTTGCCAAGGGAGAATTTAAACTCTAGATTGTGATCTTTAATTACTTGGGTATTTTTTTAACCAATTATGCATGTGCTTTAGGTCATGGCCTCTGCAGCTCTGTGATTCTGGGTGGCTGGGTTCTTCAGGGAGAAGTCTTCAGTCCTGTTCCCGTCCCAACTAACTGGCCAATTTCTGTGTAGGCTGTTTGCCCTCGAGCCCCACCTCAGCCCCCCAGACAGAGCCCATTTTCTGATCAGGCAGCTCTACTGGATAGAGAGGTGAAATGAACTATATGAGCTATTTATGTCCTGGATTTGGAATGAGAGTTACTGGATGACCAGCTTCATTTTGCTGCAGTATTTGAAGTTTTTTCCGTAATTCCCACTATTGCTCCTTCTCAAGAGCTGTCTGTCACTGCATGCCATGAGCAAAGGGGACGGGAGGCAGAGCACAAATATCCACACCCTTGAGAACTTTTTGTTGCAAAAATTAAAGGTGTCTTTGGGGCTTTTAAAAATATTCTTACTTCTCAGCTGTATGGAATTGCCAAGCCTGTTGTTTTGTGCTCTCGTTTCTGAAGCTTCAAGGGGAAAATCATCGAATTTGCTGAGATGCTGCTTGTTCTGGCAGGAGGAGATGGTGGCTGGGCAAGGGTGCTTTGTAGCCTTCAGAGATTTCTTTGGATCAGATACCTAAAGCAAACAATTTTTCTTCCCTTGAGGCATCTGCTGGACCCTTCCAGCATTTGCTAGACTCTAAATGGTTAGAATTGTCTTGCACAAAAGCCGGATTAAGTTATTACCACCATTTATATTGTGGATGCCTTTGAGTCTGTGTTTCTTGAAAACCAGGGTCCTTCAGAACACTGCTGGGCCAAAAAGGGATAAAAATGGCAAGAGTCCTTCTAAATTTAAATTGGTGCTTAATAGGATTTTTGAGTCTGTTTTCTTTAAGCCCTTTGTCTGTGTGACCCACCCTCACCCCGGTGCCGGCTTTGTGCAGTAATTGAACTGAGCGCGGAGTGCCTCTGTGGGCTGATTGTGCTCTCGCCGCAGACGGGCAGTGCTGGGAACAGGCTTTTGCTTTACCGAGACCCGTCTTGACATCTGCTCCCCTAATGCTTTGCCCAGGCAGCAGGGATGGGTGAGCGTGTGCGTGTCTCCTTCCCACCTTGCTGAGTTCTGCGAGGGCTGGCCAGCTGCAGCCCGAACCGACAGAAGCTCGGAGCCCTGGCAGGTGTTGGGTGCCAGCGAGCTTCGGGAGGAACGGCAGGCAGGAATGGGAGAGAGTCCCTGCGTGAGCCTGCAGGGCAGGGCTGCAGTGGCTGTGTGAGCACATCAGCAGAAAGTCCACGTAGGAAATAGATGGTATGAGCACAGTGGAGTACATCCAAGCCAGTGGAGATGGGGTGTGAGCGAGGAGGAGGTGAAGGACACGGAGCCATGCCTGTGGCTTACTGTCTTGAAGCAACTCTTAGGTGGCACTTAGCACAATCTTGTTGTTTTCAACTCCTGTGAACACCAATGACAGCAAACCAGATGGTGGTTGCCATGGTCAAATGCTGCTGCAAATCCTTTTCCTTCTAAACTTTGCACCTAGGACAGAAAGGGACAGTTTTTCTGAGACACGATGAGTGGAACATTGGGAATAGTTTCTAGCGGTGCTTTTGAAAATTGCCGCAGGAGTCACTCCTCATGTTCAGTTCGCAGCGGAACGTATTTCTCATTTGCATCTGTGGCTAATAGCAGTACGGCACAGGAGACTGTAATGAGAGCAGTTACAAGTTTTTACCATGGGGATTTCTGTTCTTGTCTATAGAATCATAGAATTGTTTAGGTTGGAAAAGACCTTTAAGATCATCAACTCCAACCATTAACCCAGCACTGCCAAGGCCACCACTACACCATGTCCCCAAGCACCGTATCTATGCATTTTTTAAACACCTCCATGGATGAGTGTTCCACCCCTCCCGGGGCAGCCTGCTCCAGTGCTTGGCCACCCTTTCAGTGAAGACATTTTTCCTAATATCCCATCTAAACCTCCCCTGGCGCAGCTTGAGGCTGTTTCCTCTTGTCCTGTCGCTTGTTGTCTGTGTCAGAGAGTTGCCCGTTTTGCAGAGCGTGGCTGCAGGCTTTTATTTCCTGGTGCGTTCCTTACAGACGTGGCAGCAAATTAAATTGAATATTGCTGTCTCATTAAACAAGGTCCTTTACAGCTGTCAAGACTCATAAATGGAAGCTCAGCAATAAGAACATTTAAACTTCCACAGAGCCCTAAGCAAATAGTGGGTTACCTTAACTGACTGAGCCTCTTCTAGTAGAGATGGCAGCACAGCCTGGAGCTGAAACCATGACCTCTGCAAAGCTTGTGCTCCAGCCGGGATGCAGGTAGCACTGCCGGCGTGCTGAGGGGCATCTTCTTGCTGTGTTACCCACACACCGTCCTAACCCTGCACCAGATGTCTGCGCATCCTCCACAGGTTTTGCTGTATGAAGTAGTTATGTTGTCTCTCTTCTGCACATGGGGATATCAGTACAGAGCTGGGACAGGACGCAGCTGATGCAGCTGCGTGCTTAACCTGCATTGAATATCAGCTTCCTTGGGTGGCATTTAAGGACCTGTATCTATGGCCCTCAGATGTGACGGGGAATATTCAGCATTTCTCAAGATCAGTTGATAATTTCATAATGTTTGCATGACCGTTTACACATCGAGGATGTGTAAAGAGCTGAGGACTCTTGAGAGTATCTCTTCTCACGCCCTGTGGTTGTTAGCTGGTAGCGATGGTGGGTGCTTGTGCTTGACTTGCCGCTGCATTGGGCAGCTAATACGTGTTCTGCCCGTGCCTGGACAGCAGGAGAATGGGGCATCCACGGTTCCTGGGTTCTTTTCCTGCCTCTGGGAGGAGAGATTAGATATCTAATTAAAAAATGATTCTGGTGTTAGGGTTCCTGAACTGCTCTGTTTAATGATGTCTGCTTGGTGTTTATAAATTTGTGAGCCCAAGTATCAATGCCCTTAGAGACACAGACCAAACATGCAACTTTACATCATAAGTGTTGTTAAGCAAATGGGGTTTGGGCGGACAGCACGGGACCGCTGGGACCTGTGTGGTTTAGGCCTGAAACACCCTGCTCTGCTCTCGGCTCCTTTGATTGTGAAAAGAGAGGAACTACACTTACTGCCTCCTAATTTGCAGTCGCGTTCAGCAACGCGTGTCAAGGGAGCGCAGGATTCGGCTGGTGGAAAAAAGCAAACCGGGAAGTGTTACTGCCCCAGCCTAGGGTACAGCCCCCTGGAAGAAAATGTGTTTGGCAGGTAATGAGGGTAAATTCGCCGCTGTGGGTTGCTTGCGTTGCGTGAGCCATACCCCAGGTGAACGCTGCGTGCAGAAGGCTGGGGGTGTGCCGTTGTGAGGGCTGGAATGGGAAAAAGAATCAAAAGTTTGCATGTGCCAGTGATGGTTTCTCTGTTAAACTTTGTCATTGTCCCTTGGCTGAGCCTGGAGCTCTACGGAAAGCTTTTCGCTGGCCACAGAAGTGTGTCCCTGCCAAATGCCGAGTTCTTCTGTGAACTCCGGAGGCGTGAAAACTGGCTGTGAGCAAACCAACCTGTTTCTGTGTGTGGGGTGTTTCTGGAATTGGAGGATTTGTTTTCAATACATAAACTTAAATAAATTCAGCCCGAGACATGCAGCTGGCATGTGGGATGCCAGCCTGAATTTGTCCTTCAAAATGTGATGGGCTCGCTTCAGAGCTTATAAGCACTGATTTTGGTGCTGATGGGGAATTTTTCTACTGCTGAAAAAAGCCAACATGCCCCATGCAAGAGTTGATTCTTGAACAGATTAAATTCCTTCCCCTCTATTTCTTTCTTCAGTTTGAGTATTTACAAAAGAATTTTCCTCCACAAAATATGTTTAGTAGAATGATATTTTCTGTTCAAGAATACTGACCGCAGCTCTGGACAGCTGCGATCCAAATACTCTCCTTGCAGTATTTATTTAAAATTAAACAAATGCAAAAAAACCCCCAACCTTCTCAAACTCCTTCCTGAGGCTCTCACACAGCTGAGCAGCCCAATGAACAGAATTACTTGTGTACTTAGAGCTTAACCCATACTTGAAGACTCTCGTATCAAGACTAGGCAGCACTGAAATTATTGCTTCTGCCCTGATTTCCCATCGGACTCCACAGACAGTTGTACCCTGTCCTTCGGAGAGAGAAGCCTGCCTGGCTGAGCTGATGCTGGCGTTCCGAGCTCACTGCCAACGCTGGCACCTCCCAGCCTGTTAGGCGTTCGGGGCTGCGGTGGAACGGCTCCCGTGGGCTGGACAGCCTGGCTGCAAGAGCTTGGGCTTTACCGACCTGGAGATGAGGTTCCTGATTCCTCCCTCCCACTTCAGCCCTGCGGTCCTAATGTTGCCTTGGGGTGTCTCTTGCACGCGGGTGTTTGCTTGGATGCCCAGACTTTGCATTTTGATGGAGCTTTAAACCTCTGCTGGACTGAGATCAGAAGTGCAGTAATGAGCTCCTGAGTATGAAGTACCACGTGGAAGGAATAGTAGCGAGGAAGCAGAGGCGGAGACGAGTTATTAGCTTGGAAACTCATGCAGAACAAAGGTAGAACACTTGGTATTTTTCTCTTGTCTGCGGCAACAACAGTCGCTGCCAGCCCAACCCCATCTGCTACTGAACAAACTCCCTTTCCCTCTGCTCCGTCGGCTTAAGTGTCCAATCTGTGCTCCTGCCGAGCCAGATGTGCCATGAACTTTTCATTGCCCTTTCTGATTTATGGCAAGGAATGTGTCTATACTCAAACAGAGGCAGTAGCAATCTTGATATATCAAAAGGGGAATTTACTGGCTTGGCAGACTTGCCTGTACATTTGGAAGCTATCTGCTACAGCGAGGCGGCCACCTCGAGGCAAGCCGCTTTCACAGCCTGCGTTACTCCTGCTTGTTAGCACGGGATCCACGGTGGAGGGGATGGTGTGGGAGGCCTGCTAGGATGGCTTTCTGTGCATCGTGTCCCTTGCCCTGCTTCACTGCTCTGTGTCTCTCTGTTCTTCCCTTCAGAGGGGTTTTCCTCGACACCATCCTTCCCCGTCGGGATGATAACGGGGTCCGGCCAACTATTGGTCAGCGTATTCGCCTGAGTCAGGGGGACATCGCTCAGGCGAGGAAGTTGTACAAATGCCCAGGTAAATATGGCTTGCGGAGGTGGCTCCAGCTTTATTGTAGACACGTGGTTTATCTGGAAGACATTGGAGTTCAAGAGCACCTTAACAATCCCTTTGAAAGAGGCTCTGGAAGTGTAGACCATCAAATGCTTCAGGCTGGAGCTGTGGGAGAACTGAGCTTGCCTAACATGTGCCTTCTGTTAGTACTTTGCCAGCATCCCTGTTTGGTTTGGGGCTTCAGGTTGGTCCAGTGTAGGCTCTGTTCGTAGGAAATTAAATCCAAGGCTACGGACAGAGCGGGGACTAAGAGTTAGCAAAGAGGCAGAGGGATATCTGGTAGCCTGGGGTCCCTACACACCAGCCATCAAACTTGTGTGGGGTTCTTTATAGAGTTGTTGTCCCAGAGATGAGCCTTAAGGAAACCGTAAGTGTATCTCTGTGATGATGGTGTGTTGCACTGAGGCTGGGGAGGTGACATGGAAGAAAGCTCAAAGATGCTCATTTGTGAAACAATTGGGTGCTGGAAGCTGGTGCTTTGGGCTGTTCAGGGGAGGGCGGGATCCCTCTTTCTGCTGCCAAAGGGTTGATAGACTGGGAACAGCTTTGAGAGAGAACCCATCGACGTATGCTAAAGACATACTAAAAACCAACAGTCTGAGTCCTGCTTTATGTGGGGTCTGAAAAGATTGGCAAAAAGAGCATTGGGGTCACAGGTACGACTGGGAGACTAAATTTACCCTTCAGAACAGAAGGATCCTTTTAAATTGGAGATGTTAGGCATCGAAAGTTTAAGCAACAGTTTTAGCTGAATAGCTTAATAGAGAAAATGAGATTTCAGGGAAGCAATCTGCCGGACTTAAGGACAGGTTGGCTGTGAGGAGGTGAAGAGAGGCTGGTGCTGTGGCACGGACTGCGGCGGCTGAGGAGGGAGGGAGCATGGGAGGTATGGAGCTCGGAGGCAGAAAATTTAACAAGCTCTGTTGAATTTCTGTGGGTAGTGAAACATCTGTGAGAAGATATGAGAATGAGAGAGTTGCCCTAATTTTGCAGAATGGCTCTGTAACATTTGTAATAATGCAGGAAGGAAAAAAAGGACTTGTGCAAGCATGGCGCAGGGGTTTATCTGAATGGCTTTGTCTGGCCAGCATAGTGGTGCGGCTGAGAGGGGCTATGACCATACGCCTAATGTGATCATAAATTATTAATCCTCTTGGAATAAGCATATCATAGAGAAAGGGGAGAAGGTGAGGAGGAGGGATAAGTTTTACCAGTATATAGTCACACCTTAAGTGTGTGGCTGGCTAGCACTGCTCTGTGAGCCGTTCCTGAGCCCATGCAAAATGATCGATAGCTGGTGTGCAAATCCGCTGCTTCCCCGTATCCAGCTACAGGTCAGGGGGTATGGGCTCGTAAGGGTCTGGAATAAATTCTGACGACTTCAGGGTCTGTGATATTTGGGGATCACTGCTTAGCTTATAGGGAGGGGTATAACTTTCTTAGGTGTGCTAGTTCTAATTAATTTAATTTTTTTTTTTACCACTCATAGTTGTCTCTGATTCACTTTTGGTTGAACAAGATGTAGTTCTTGGAAAATTATCTCACAGGTTACTTAGAGATTGCTTTGTTTGAATACTAAAAATAAAAGAAAAGTAGGAATGTCTTGAACCATGTTTTTTGATTGAATCAGGACTTAATCCAAGCAGGCTTTTCATTCCCATAGCTGGAAGCATCAACTACAGATTCAGATTTCTCAAGGCAAGCTGAAAGCCACTTTGGCCTGAGGTTAAAGTCAAACTAAGAGCTACAAAGCAGCTTTCTTTAAAATGAGGACCCTTCTGAGTCTCAAGTTTTCTACTTCCAAAGTAGAACTTCTCTGGTTTTTAGATTTTTATTTTTTTTTAATGCAAAGCTTTAGCAGAGGTTATGGCAGTTCAGAACGTATTTGGCAGCAGAATGATTAGAGCTTTAAGCCTACTAAACAGATTTTATTCAAATATCTGTTGGTTTGGTTTGGTTTTCTTTTTTCTTTGCATCAAAATTTGTACCCAGGTTGTGTTTGAAGAGAAGCAGTGCAGTATAGTGTTTATATGTGCAGTATAAAGTTTGATGACATTAACGTCTCCAGCTGCCACTTGAATCTGTAGCTTGAGGAGTTCTCTTCCTCTGCGAAACGCAAAGCACGGGAGTTCAAACCCAAAGGGTTTCAGCTGTATGTTCAAGCAGTGTCTGAACGAGACTTTAGGTTGAGGACAGCCTTGTTCAGTAGTCAAGCTGAGGACTTTTAGGTAAAAGACAACAACGTAATCTAGAAGTTGAATGGCAGATGGTTTCCCTTTTAGAAAGAGAGTCTCCACCTGAGAATGCCTGAGAAAATCCCCCCAAAAAAGCACTAGCGTGGTGGAGGGTGGGTTACAAGCGTGCACTGGTACGAGCCAGCGCGACTGCCGTGTCACTGGTAAGGGACGGGGCTCTCCCACTCGTTGGACTGGAGCTCTTGTGGCTGCTGCAGTTAGGGCTGGCTTAGCTTTTCCATTCTAAAACCAGCTGTTTTAAATTGCTCTTCATTCCCCAAAGATTATACCTGCTGGGTTAAAGTTAGTGCCAAGCCAGGTGAAACCAAATGAAATTTGCCGAAGGAATTTCTGGAAGGCAAGATGCATTCTGCTACATAGTGGCAACTGCTGCATTTGGTGTGGCTGCGTGGTTGAGGATTTGATGAATATAGTCACTACAAAAGGCTTCAAACCAGCACGTCCTGCTGTCCTGCGCTGTGCTGAAGGAAAGGCGGCTGTGCTAACTGTGCTGGAATTAGCTACAAATTGGGACTAGTCCTGCATTATGTTGCCCTATCCAATTCCCTGTGCATCTTCAAAAAGATGCAGTCTACCGGTAACCAGCTGATGAGCAGTAGGTACCGGTCACTCGGCTAGCTTATGTACAAGTGACTCCCGAAGCATTCACCTTTTCTGCTTTGCTTTTTGCCTCTGTTCCTTTCTAGCTGCTTACGTGTGCAACAGCCTCTTCGCCATGGGCGAAAGTCACCTCAGCTCAGTTTCTTGGATCCCGTGAGTACCAAACACTGGTCTTAGGGGACCCGTTGGCTTCTTTGCCACTGAGTGGAGTACGGCGGTGTTGCTTTTCGGTGTGCTCTGCACACAGCTATGCATTGCTGGCTGTGCCTGGGCTTCCCCCCGCCAGCCGTCGCTCTGCCCGGCGCTGAGCGGGCACCCTCGCCCAGCCTGCCTCAGAGCTTCCTCGGCAAGCTCTGCGTGGTCAGCCAGCTCTCCTTTCGTGATGTTTTAGCAGAGCAGGGTTTGGTAGGAGATACGTTAGTACCTGTTCCAGAATTACAGAGTTTTTTCAGGAACTGTGTAAATTACGCTTAGGAGAAGTAAGTCTGGACTGTCAGAAACCTCCCCTGTAGTTCAGCTGAGGGTGGTCATCCTTGTCCTGTGTGGTTATGGTCATGCAAAATGTGTTCCCAGTGATTTAGAGCTCTCTCTGTCATTTCATATTTGTTTGAATAGATTCCTGAGCAGAGAAAACCAACATTTATTAATCTTAGTGAGTGGGAATCCCCTCTTTATTGGTACACCTTGTCAGCTATTGGCATTGCTAGAGCCATCCTAAGGTGGTGGCCACTCCAGACCACGTGTTGACCAGTGGTGATGCCAGAGGATCAGCTGAAGAATGGCTTGCTGTCCTCAGAATAAGTATGCCTGGGGCTCGGCTTCTTCGAGATTTTTATCTGCTGGGGCAGCATGCCTTTCCTGGCTGAGGGTCCTAGGAGCATCCTGGGAGCTGGAATTATCCTAACAGGTTCTGACACAGAGAACAAGGTATGGCATCTCTTTGCAAGAGGTAGAAAGGAAGAAAGTGTATTTATTCTGCAAATAGAAGTCCGGATTTCTTTTGCGGTTCATGCAGGCCATCACCTTTTACAAGCATCTCCCTCCGCCCACCTGAAGAGTACATCACCATTTGGGGGAGGTGGGAGGACGTCAGCTGTTTCTGCAGAACCGAAACTAAAACGTGCTGTGTGATGCTCCCTTGTAGCTGCGTGGTGGCAGGGGGAGTTCTCAGGGCTCCGAACTGCTTGAGAAGGAAGGAGCCAGGCGGAGGGTTTGACCTGTCGTTTGTTTTCTTCATTCCTCTGGGGCAGATGTGTGCGTTTACCTGCCGGTTTTGCTCGGTGGTGCTTTTATTTCTAATAGTTTAAAATACCTTTGGCTTTCCTGACAGGAATCGCACTGCCAGATCCCATACTGACCTGTGCTTTGAAGTAGGTGCTGCTTGTTCCTGGGAGCAGCTGCAGTGTCCAGAGCACCCCTGCGAGCTGTTTGGTCGGGCAAAACCCCTTTATGTGTCCCCGCCTATTGTTCGGCTGCCCTGATCTGCCAAGCTGGGGATCAAACTGCCTCAGGGAAATTAAGAAACTCTGGCTTAGGTGACTCCATCTCCCTTTTTTGAAGATATTAAACTTTTTGAATGGGACCATTCTCTTTTCACCCCCAGCTTCCGACCCGCCCATCGAAATGTAATCGTGGCTGAAAAATTGGTGAGTGTGTGATAGCATCATGCAGAGGCACATCCCCTGGCATTTCCATGAGAAAGGGAGCCAGATGTTCGGCCTCGTCAGATCTTTCAAAGCACTGCTGCTTAACGAGGGATTTTTGGGAGCTGCCTTACCGTCACTGAGGAAACCAAGTTGCAGGTCAAGGGCAGCTTTGTAGCATCAGTGGGTTATAAAATTGGAAAAACAACTGGGAAGCTGGCAAGCCAAGGTCCCTGCTCCTTGCAGTAGGTATTTGCATGTGTCTGGTGAGCGCTCGGAAGGAAATGAGAGCTTTGACATTTGCGATGCTCCCACCTAGGCAGCCAGCTGCTCTGCAGATGTAGATGGTCACTCCTTGTGCCAGCTCAGTCCTCCTGGCTCGGAGAGCAGGAACCACAGTAGTCACGGCTTTCCCAGATGTTGGAAGCTGCAGTTCCCTAAAGGAGCATATGCATGTGCCTATTACTTGCTTCCCAAAAGTCGCTCTGGGATCTACATTTCATCAACTGCAGCAAGCCATGGAAATGGGAAGGCGGAGAGCAGCGCTCGCTGCAGCGCTCGCGTTTCATCCTGCGCCGTCTGACGGCAGGGTGGGTGCTGGACAGCCCAAGCGTGAGGGCAGTGGGGCTTGCCCTGCTTTTGTTAGGATGCTTGAACCCAAAAAAAGACACTTCACAATGGTAACTAAGGAGAAACTCACTGAGCAGCTTGTAATGAAGGGAACACGGATCTGCTGGCAGCAGGCTTGGGGTTGCGCGGTGGGGTGGGGTTAATATTTTGTGTTTGATTAGTGGATGGGATATTCCTCAGCAGGGTTGAAACCTGGACGTGCTGGGCTCTGGAGGGAAGATGAGGGAAGAAGGGTGCCTCTTCAAAAGGTGTTTCCCCTGTGTCCTTCCACTGATCACCTTCTGTTCTGGGAATTCTGACAAATTCACGTCACCCCTGTGGCAAGGTCTCAGGGGGCCGGTGACCTTTGGACGGTGCCGTGACTGAACATCCCTAGAGTACCAGCCACCAGCCTGGGCTCAGCAGCTGTGGGCAAACGTTTTGGTAGACCCTGCTGTCTTTTAGAGAGTCACTTCTTGTCGCTGGGTTTTTTCTCTTCCCCCGCCTTCTCCCGCAGCTTGTGGAGAGACCTTGCAGGACTCAACTGGGAATTTCTCAGCCCCCGGTTTTCCAAATGGCTACCCCTCCTATTCCCACTGTGTCTGGAGGATCTCGGTGACCCCAGGGGAGAAGGTAGGTGCCACACCAGTACAAGGTGCACTCTGCGCTTCCCTCGCCTGCGGTTCTGCCTGTGACAGCCCTGTTAGCAGCTGCCAAAAGATCTCTGCATGCCTGGAGTGTGGGGATGGAGCCTGGAAAGGCTCCTGAGCACCGTCACTGTCCTCCCAGAGACGGGGTCAGGAATGCACGGATGCTCCTAAGGAGGGGAGAGGTGATGCTGGAGCAGAGCCCCCTCCCTGGTCTGGGCTGTGTGTTGGTCCCTGATCCTTCCTCTGGATGCAGGGCTGAGTGTCTCCTGCCAGCCTAGCGCCACCCAGGCTCACCCTTCGAAGCCAGGTGCCACTCAGATGAGTTAGATAAAACGTGCCAGCAGGCTGGGGTCCTGAAGGGAGCTGAGGAGCTGTGAGTGACGTGGGTGTCCTGCCCCTGTCATGCAGACACAATGTCGCTGTCAGGGGACTCCCGCTCCCCCCCGTGAAGCGCCAAGACCCGCCGTGCATCCATCACCCACCCTGTCCGCTTTCTTCCCAGCTCCTTTTGTTTTATTGATCTTCCTGTGGAAATGAAACCTTTCCTTAATCCACTAACGCCAGCACTTCAGGCTTTTCATGCCGTACCAGGCTGCAAGAATGCGCAGGGTGGCTTTGCTGAGGACCACCCTGGGGATGCGCTTAAGACTCGGACTTGGACAAAGAGGGGCAGAGCTCGCTTGTCCTGCAGCAGCCATCCTGCTGTGGGACCCCGTTGTGTCCCCTGTGAGCCCGGTCCCGTGCCGCGCTGGGCTCCTGCCGTTGCTGCAGGCAGAGCTTCGCCAGGGGCTGAGCCGCCCGGAGCCAGCCGGGCTTTGAGACTAAGGCGCTGGGAGTTCTGCGGTGTAAATCTTACTGTAAATTCTCCCTTTGTCTCTCAGCCTCTTCAGAAGAGTTGTGTCAGATAGCACCCGGCGTCTAAATGCTGAACCACTGATGTTAAAAAAAAAAAAATCAAGTTCAGGTTAAATGCTTCAACTTCTCTGTTGAAGCAAATGCAGCAGTTGGTACCAAGCAGCACCGCAGCGGTGAGGCAGGAGCTTAGAGCCGGCACTGGGCTTGTGCTGTTCACCCGCACGGGAGCACGTGAATCTCCCTCCGCTGTCCGAAGTCAGGAAACCGCAAAAGTGTGAACACAGCAAGCGACATCATTGCGGGCTGCGCTCTCTGCATCCAGCCAGGGCTTTGGGGGAGAATATCTGTTTTAATCTAATGACGTTTCTGTGGCAGTCTACAGATGGAAATTAATACGTGGGTCAGATCTTGCAAGGACAAAAATGCTACAAGAACACCTGCTGGTGACATCCATAGGCACAGAGCAAAGCCCGTAACCCATGTTACAGAGGAACGAGACCAAAGGGATACAATTTTAATGCTAAATTCTGCTCAGTAAAGCCACTGAACACAGCTGCATCACGGTGGTGGTGTGAGTGTGATTGTCGGCATGTGGAAACCTGTCAGCAAAATCAGCTGTTAGTTACAAGCATCAGTTATATAGGGGTATAGACCCCAAACATCTGTGTTTTGGGGCAGTGTGTTTCTCTATGATGTTCACATTGATCAAAACCAAAGATTCAATTTTTAATTAAAAAAAACCAACAACAAATTAGGCTTTTTTTAAGTAGCATTTCAGTAACTGAGGAGCAGTGACTGTGAATTACAGCACGGATGGTGAAGTGCTGTCTGCCGTCCTGTATTTCATGGTTTCCTAAAAATACCTTGAGAAGCCTTTCTTTTTTTGAGGAGAGCTGATTAAAATATCGAGCCAACTGTCCAGCTGTCTTTCCCTGCATACTCGCTTAGGCAGCACCGAAGCAGAGGGGGAGCACGCGATCTGTAGGGTCTTCTCTTTGAAAGCCGCTCCCTTCCCAAAGAGGAGTGCGCGCTCTCTCCTTACAGATTATGTTAAACTTCACATCGATGGACCTATTTAAGAGTCGCCTTTGCTGGTATGACTACGTGGAGGTGCGCGATGGCTACTGGAGGAAGGCTCCGTTACTGGGTGAGTAGCTGGTTTGTTTTAATTGCATTTTGTGCGGTGTTCTTAGTGCTTAGGGGGTGGGTGGGGAGAACAGAAACAAACCTGGAAGCAGCCTGCGCCTGCCCAGCGCACCGGCCTCCCGTTAATGTCTCCGTCCAGAGATGTCCATGTGCTGTATTCACGCCTGATGACCCATGCTCCAAGCCCTTTGGTAGCAAATACTTTATCCCTTCCTTTTCCAGCTTGGGAAGTGCGGCAAAGAGGGAAGTGAGCCAGGGGCATGGCTGGGACTGAAAACTTGGTCTCTGGAGTTTTATTACTGCTTTTTCCTAAGACCAGGATGAAGTCAGAACGAAGCAGCCCCACAGCTCCTGGCCCAGGCTCCTGCCGTTATTTCTCACGTATTTGCGTTTACAGAGAGCCAAGCAGTCTGTGCTTTGAGGCTCTGTGCTTCCAGTGGGGAGCTTGCTAGCCCATGCCTAGGGCGTCAGACTGTGCAAGGGCTCTACCCTGCTCCTGCTCCCAAAGCTCTCAGGGAAGTGCAGCTCCTCTGTCCTCCTTGTTCCTCTGCCTCCTGCTGTCCCAACTACAAGTCTTCTGTCACCCTGAGAGGGCAGCCAGGAGTTCCACCTGCTTTGCCACTGGCTTCGACCCCGACTCCATCCCCTAAGCTCCATCCCCTACCCTCGGTGCCCCAGCGGGTGGGATGCTGCACGGCAGACAGCCCCTTCTGCCGGGAAGGCAAGAAGCAGTCGGGTTGCGTGGCCGTGCCGGGGGAGCTGTGCCCCGTGCCGCAGCACGGTGCTGGGCTCGCAGCGTGGGGCCAGTGGGCTTGCGGAGGTCTGGGTGCTCTGCTTGGCCCTCTGGGGCATCCCAGCCCTGGTACCAGGCGAGGTGCTGAGGCTGAAGCCGTCCTGCTCTCTCGCAGAGCTGGCAGCCAGTTTTACTGCTCCCTGCCTGTTCTGGGCTTGGCAGCACTTATTGCTGTTTTCCGCTGCACGTGCGGCAGGTAACATTGCTCCAGCAGCTGCAACTTAGCTCCTCGCTATTTATTTTTTTTTTCCTGCCGAGTAATTTAAAGGTATTTCAGAAGCCAAGCACCTCCCTGTGCCGCTAGTGCAGGTGGACGTGTGAGTGTTTCCATCTGGAGGGAGATGCTGCATGAGTGGCCGCGGCTCCCGCGAGGGGCTGAGCCCATGAAATCAGCTCGGAAGAGGCAGACAGGCGGCAGTTCAGCCGGGGGCGGGGAGGGGGATTAGTGTGAATTGTGAAAGCACGGGCTTCTTGTGGAGAGAAAAAAATACATGTGCGCTGCATATTTTCCCAGGGAAGTGTGTGAAAACCCCGGTCTTTAAATGGTGTATAACTTTTTATGAATGGGCCCTTTATCACACTCCGAGGGGTTTGCTCGTTCTCGTTCCTCATCTGCGTTTCCTCTCCTTGACACCCTTGTTAAACTCCGAAGCTAAATCCGGGAGGCGGTGGCTCGGTGACCCTGGAGGAAGGAGCTTTGCAGTGCTGATGCTGTTTGTTAGCATCCCCTGGGGGAGGGGACGTGGGAGATGCTGTCTGTACGCTGCTGGGCAGCTTGGGGGCACAGGGGTCAGAGTCAAGTGGCCGAGTGAGGCTAGGGTCAGAGATAATGTCTGGGTGGGTGACTCCGCAAGAGAGAAAAGTTGGCAGGGAAACTGCCACTGAAGAAAAACAGAGTTTGCAACTCACCTTTTAATTTGCACCGACTGACCTGTCCCAGAGGCACAGCTCTTGCATCCTTGATGGCCATCGCCTTCCCTGCCGTGTGCTGAAGGTAGGGCAGGCAGAGCCGAAAGCGGCAGCAGCTGACCGGGGGCAGCTGGCTAAGCAGGGGACCCCCGGGCTTTCAGTGCGCAGGCGTCATGCCAACCACTGCCCCCGTACGTGGGAAGAGCCCCCGTGCCTCTGCCTGCCAGCCAACAAGCCCCGAACTCCCCGTTACGCCGCGCAGGGAACGCCAGCCCAGCCTGCTGCGGGAGCAAAGGTACTCTCTTGCAGGTGAGGCATTAACCAGGTTTTTACCCAGCGGAGGGTGTTCAAAGAAGCCTTTCCCTGGTGTCGCAAGGCCAGGACCCCCGTCACCGCTGCTCTGACTGAGCCCAGCCCGGGGAGCTGCTCTCTGCCCCTGTCAGATTCCCACCGGGGACTCGGTGGGACGGGGGCCAAGGCCCCGCTGAACTCGCTGTACAGCCCTGCCGGTGTCAGCTGAAGTGAAATGCCACGTTCGCCCTGGGTGCTCCCCGTTCGCCCTGGGTGCTCCCCATGCATCCTCGGTGCTCCCCGTGCATCCTTGGTGCTCGCTCTCTTTCCCTGAGGAGCATCTGGCTGGAAGAGGTGGAGAAGCACCAGGTTAGGGTTGCTGAGGTTGTCTGGGCTGCCCATGCCCGCTGCAGCTGTTCTCTTTCAGGATTCATCCTGGCTGGTGGGATCCGAGTATTTGTGGGTGCTGGTGCACGGCAGGGAGCTCAGAGCTGGGTGCTCCACGGAGCAGAAAGGCTCTCGGTCTCTTCCTCTTGAAAGAGATGGAGGGACTGCAGAGGTTTAGTGGGGCCAAGGTGGGCAGAGGATAAGGGGTGTTTTCTCCTCCACATAACCTTGGTTTGACTTGGGCCATTTGCTCTTGGCTGTAAAATGCTGAAGGAGTTTCTGGGGCGTAGCAGGTGGAAAGGACATTCCCTGATGTCTCACCTCTGGAAGGACAGGGATGGTTCCCTACCCTTGCAGCTCGTTTGTCCAATTATGTGATCAAAACAAGAGCCCTTTGGAATTTTCTGCATCTGTGACTACTGGATTCTGCTCCCAGCTGAAGAAAACCTTCATTAATTTAATACTTGAAGAGAATATGAATCGGTGGGAGGGGGGAAGCAGAAACTCATTCAAAAGCAGAAGTGGGGGGAGTGAAAGGGTGTTTGACACAAGCACGGCTCCTTTAACCGCCGACTCTTTACTTCCTAGAGCCCGGCTGTCTGCTCCGCTGTGCCGCCCAGCAGCCAGGAGATCTTGATCGTCTCTTTCCTGCCTTCCAGGTAGATTTTGTGGTGACAAGATCCCTGAACCAGTAATCTCCACGGACAGCAGGCTGTGGATCGAGTTCCGGAGCAGCAGTAACATCCTGGGCAAAGGCTTCTTCGTGGTCTACGAAGGTACAGCCCTCAGCCAGGGCGCTGTCACGTTGCGTGGAGCAGCCGGGACGGGGTGCAGGGCTCTGTGGGATCAGCAGGACTCCTGCCGCAGCCCGTGGTTAGATATGGCCCCTGCTCTGGTTGGTTTTTACGGGAGCTGTCAGATTTTGCTGGCTGTTTCAGGCATGAATCCTCCGACTAGAGCATCGCGTTCCTGGGGCACAGCAGGATGGCAGCGCAGAGCCATGGCTTGCGTTCCCAGGCCAGGTTGTCTACTCTGAGCAGCCCCTGCAAGCAGCGGTGCTGGGTGTAGCAGGAGTTCCTTCCAGGAATTTTAACAGGCAAAGTTCCATTTCAAATCATAAATTCTGTATCACTTAATGCAG
>JAVJGI010000065.1:0-21862 GCA_035590275.1 Ibycter americanus | reverse complement strand
CCCCCCCCCCCCCCCCCCCCCCCAAACGCAGAGATTGTTCTTTGGTTTCTCCCTTGTATGTTACAGAAGATTAGGATTTAGCATGTCAGACCTTCTGCCGGTGAGGTACTTTGGAAGCTTGCATGGCACTGGGATGCTGAGGCCACTTCAGGGGAGGAGCAAAACTGCCGAAGTCACTAACAAATCAGTAACATCCCTTCTCTGCATATATGCTTATTTTTTTTACAAAAACGATTCTAAAATGTATTAAAAGCCCTCATTGCTCGCTGGGCAACAGGCATTTTCTTAGAAGTACCAGTGCTGGCAGCAGTATTGAGGTTGGCTGTGTGGGTACCGACGTTGCATCGTCATCTTTCTGCAGCCGCAGCAGCAAGCGTGGCACTGGCAGCCCAGCGCCCAAATGTCCAGTGTGCTCAGGAATAATGATCCAACAGAGGGAAGAGAAGAAAACACGGGACTGTTGGGGAAGTGCAAAATAAAGCATGTGAGGATTTCATAGCAGTGTGGGGCTAACAAATCTACTCCACAGGAGAAATACCTGGTTTCTGCAGGAATTGGTGCCCCAGTGACAGAGGTAGCTTGCCTGATTATTGTGTTTTTTTAACGTTTCTCCTGAGAAGCAGCTGTTGCCTGGACCCTGTGGTGTGTAACACCCCTTTTACGGTAGTTTGTTGGAATTAGGAGTGATCAAACTAGTCTGTCTCTATTAGACTATTTTATTTTGGCTTGTTGCTTTGGTGGACTAGTCAGCTCAGTTCTTACAGTGGGTTATTCCCTAGTGATGCCTGCTCCAACTTCAAAAGGAAAAGATAGAAGAAAAAAAAAAAGCAAGGTGAGGAATGTTTCTGGGGAAACAGCTTCCCTGTTCTTCATCATGTGTATTAATATGGCATCAGGCTTCATATTGCTAAGCAGTAGTGAAGGAAAAGAATTTTTACATTGGCTACATGCCAAAGTCACTTTGCAAAACTTCCTTTTCTCTTGATAATTTTCTGTATTTCCTGTTATTTAGTAAATGAGCGCTAAAGGGTCAGTAAATATGAGCAATACTTGCTTCACTTGACTTTTGAGGCGAGCAAATGAGAGTGGAATGTACATCTAGTGGTCAGACTTTGCATCCCTCCGGCTGTTCGTATTTTTCTGCCTCTCCAAGACTCTGCCCTTCCATGTAATCCCTTCCTGCAGAAACTCCCCGCTGGAAGGTCTGTGGCTGAGCCTTACAGCAGGCACAGGGTATGGCTGGTGGGGCCAGCTTGTACCACAGGAACAGCGGTGGCCCATTGCATAGTTCTGTTCCTAGCTCAGCCTCCCCTTGCCAGAGCAGCAGGTGGTGAGATTATCTGCATCTCTCTCCATAATTTATTTGCTGAAATGGGAGAGTTTCAAAAAATGTCCCCTGATCCCTCTTTTCCTCCGATGCGAGCTCCGGTAATGGTTTGTGTCTTTCCTCTGTTGTCAGGTAGCTTGCTCAGCGGTTTTGTGACTTCTGTGTCTAGGCAATAGGGTATTTTTTATTTCCAGGAGGGATTGCCCTTACATGTTTAATTTGCTATCAATTTTTGGCCAAAAGCTCTCAGTGTTGCTGTTAGTTCCTCTTTTTCTTCTGCATTCTCGTCCCTCACGTACTGAAAGCCCCAAGTGGGTTTTAGCACTGCCGCTCCATCCTCTGCTTTAGTGAGAGTGCATGTGAGCACGGGTGCACCTGAGCCTTGCTGGGGGCTCTGTGGGTGAGGACTCCTTTTTGGACTTGGATTCCTCCAGGTCTTGGCCCTAAAGTGTTCAGCAGATGGGAGGAAAGAGGCAGAAGCAGGTAGCCACATGGTGGGAGAATTACTTGATACTAAATGACAGTTAATGTAGTGAAAGCGTCCTCATAGCTCAGCCGTGTTGTCCCTTCTCTTTAGTGATGGGAAGATGCTGGTGGTTTTGCCCTGCAGCGCTGCTGGCAGCCCCGGGTTTGCCATCGCTGCACCTTCTCAGGCTCCATCAGCAGACGTTCATTCCGTTTTGCAGTGAGGCTCTTCCAGTATACTCAATGCTCGGCTGAATTTTGGCATGAACTACTGCAGTGGAGAGAAAAAATACTGTTTGCTGGCTGACAGTTTGATGGCTGTTAAAAAAAAATGGCGCGTTCTCTGCTCTTGCAGCCCTCTTTCTGTTAGGTGGGGGAGAGGCACCGCTAATGGGTCCCTCAGAGGTTCTCCCCAGCACCGCTTGTAGCTCTGAACAGAGGAACTCGGACTCCAGTCTGAACCGTGCTCTGCAGCTGGATTTTGGGTGCAGCTGTCTGATGGTGCCTTAGCACGATTCTCCGACTCTGGGTCGCAGGCAGACACAGGCAGCTAACAGGGAAACCCAAGACAGTGTCCCCAGCGCGAGCAATTTCTAGGATGCTGTGTGTTGTGGGGAGACCCCAGGGGTGGAGGTGGCTGAGGACTGGCAGGTGTCACTGCAGTGCCATCCCTTTTGTATGGTCAGTGCATTTTATTTCTTTGGCTTTAAACACAGCTGAAACATTCATACGCCTTCTGTAGACGGGTGTATCGCGCATCGAGAGGTAACACAGCCTTTAGCCTGTGGTCTTACTTTCATTTGTCACACAGTCTTGCGGACGATTTTGCTGAACCGCTGTTGTCTTTGAAGTCTCTGCTAGTTTTGTATTAAATTTAGTTTTTCAGTAAATTTTCTGTTCTCGGTCTTTAAACTTACTCGCTCTTACATTTCGCACAAAACTGAAGTTTTCCTGCCCAGCTGATGTTCTCCTGGTGGGCAGCTCGGCTCGTGCTGGTTAATATTGCCATCGTGTGGCTGGATCAGATTTGCAACCTTGTTTTATCTGATTTTTTTTTTCCCCCCAACTTTTCTTGATCCTTAGTGCCTGTAGCAGGTTTTAAACAGTTATGAAGGTGACCAGGAGTGTGAAAACCACAAATCCCTAAAACCTCTGTGTCCCAGTGAGTTCACCTTCTAAGGAGGTTGGTGCAGCAAGACAGGCAACGCTGTCAGTAGGACAAGCTGTTAGCTTTGTAAAAACCTCTGTGACTTGCGTGTTGCCTTTGTGTAACACGCGGTGTTGATGGAGACCCGAACAAGGAAGAAGGCTGTTCATGGAGCAGGCTTTGCCTAAGTGAAAAATCTGCAATCTTGTGGTTTTGCTGTTTGCTTTTCATGAAGCTATTTGCGGTGGAGACATTCACAAAGATGTTGGCCAGATCCAATCTCCCAATTACCCAGATGACTACAGACCTTCCAAAGAGTGCATCTGGAAGATCACTGTTTCTGAGGGCTTTCACATAGGAATCACATTCCAAGCCTTTGAGGTGAGAAATGTCATTGTATATTATATTATGGATATTATTTTGCCTCTGTAGGTCCTTTACAATTAAAGTGATGTAAATAATAATTTGGAAAAAAATATTCTTTTGAATAGTTCAGAACATCATTTCTCCTCACTAGAAGTTTGCTTAGAGATTTTAAAGCCAAGTTTTAAATACAATGAGTTTTCAAAAGCTGTCACTCTAGACAGAAAGAATTAGAAGGGACACAAAATTGCTGATGGTGTTAAGTAGGGACCGACGAGTCCTTAAATTTTCACTCTGGTTAAATGAAATTGAATGGTCACAATCCAGGCAAAAACCTCTTGTTGGTGTTTCTGGGGCTTGGCAGATTGCAGGGTGTTTGTGGTTCTCCAAAGAAACATCGTGTTCCCGGGTGGCAGGCAGGCTCGGAGGAGGTTTTCTCCTACCGGCTATAGAACATCTTGCACTCGTAGCTGGGTGCCCGGTGAGCTGCTTCTGACTACTGACCTGCGAGTCAAACGGGACGGGATGAGACCTGGGTTGGTGCATAAATCCCATCTGTCCCGTGGGCTCCCGTGGCTTGTGCCCTGGGAAGGGCTGACGCCGCTGCCTGCTAGCCGTGACCCCACAGCTGCTCCTCGATCCTTTTCGCCTGTAGTTGTTCTGCTCTGTTCCTTACTGCTTCCCACGGAAAAGCAGCTTGTAGGCAGTCAGGTTTCACCGGAGGATAGCCGTGAAACAGCAGCAGAACTGAGATGTGCCGGGGCGATTTCAGCTGCGGGAGGGCTCGGTGGCAGCTGTGAGGCAAGTACCTAGTTGTGAGCTTTGGGGTTTGGGTTTGGGGTGCTGCTTTGGAAGCTGATCTCTGGCAAAAAAGCCTGGCGGGGCAGCCAGCCTGCCTGAGCGCGCTCATGCCGCCGAGCTACAGGCACACCCTTGTCCCCTTGCAGATTGAATGGCACGATGCGTGCTCTTATGACTACCTGGAGATCCGAGATGGCCTCACCGAATACAGCCCGCTGATCGGTCACTTCTGTGGCTACGAGAAGCCAGAAGATATCAAATCCAGTTCAAATAAAGTATGGATGAAGTTTGCATCTGACGCAACCATCAATAAGGCGGGCTTTGCCGCAAATTTCTTTAAGGGTATGTGATCTAGTACCTCTCAACATCAAAACTGGGGACCGTTTATCCCTTAACCTGTTGCCAAAGGGATCAGTGACCAGTGTATCTACTTGTAGTTAAGAGCCGTTAGACTTGTCTGTACGACCACCAATATCAAGTTTATATACAAATTGCTTTGAGAGTGTAGAGGGATTTGATGCTGAGGCATGAACGCCACCACCCTAAGGCGGAAGGCAAGCCGCCGGGTCGGTACCAGTGACCTCCATCCATCCATGCCAGGGGACACGGACCTTTTCAAAGGAGGTGCTAGTATGGCACAAAGAGTGTTAAATTCCAAAAGAAACCTCTTAGAAGGGGGTTAAATTTGAATGTAAGCAGAATCCCGGGGAAAACTGCTGAGTGCTTTAGGAGACAAATGTGTTCCTAAACTGAGGTCCTCTTCAGGGAAGTGTGAATAAGACTTAAGGTTTTTCTTAAGAGCTGGACCCAAGACATGGTCCTTTACCAGTATCCTGGTGACTTGGTAAAGGCAAGAACCAACTGTCTAACTGCCTGGGAAAATGCCGGCGGAGCTGCTGAGAGGCAGTCGTGCTTCTCTTAGGTTGCGACAGTGTACAGAAATAATAGCTGCCGTGCCAATGTTTGGGTTGCGTAAGTCCTTTGTTTATTTCTGCTTCAACTTTTGTCCTGCATTAAGGGTGTCACGGTCCATTTGGATCTCTCAAATCTACAGAACAATGTCCTCGGTGAATTAAACTTGATTTCGTGAGCTCGTTAAGAAATACAGCAAACACAACACGGCAGGGCTCAGTCCCCTTTGCTCAGGCTAGTCTGTCACATGAATTCACTTATTCACCATCCAAGTCATAAAATTTCATAACTTATAACCTGTAATTCTTAATCCATGCACTTAGGTGCGAAAACAGGAATTAGTCAAATAGAGTTTAATTCACAGAGTATGCTGTCCTGTGCATTTGAGAGATGCTAACGGAGCGTGACAAAGGGTGATTGCACGATCACTGGCGAATGCTGTGATGTTTAATTCCAGTCCCTGAACAGCTCTCGCAGTGCCCACGCTCTGGTCCTTCTGTGGAGGAGGACCAGAGGAATGTGAGGGGGTTCGGGGGGTCGGGCAAGCGTGACTTGTGGTTTTCCCCTGACAGAGACGGATGAATGTTCTCTGCCAGACAATGGCGGGTGTGAGCAGCACTGTGAGAACACGCTGGGCAGTTACAAGTGCACCTGCGAGCCCGGCTATGAGCTGACGGCTGATAAAAAGAGCTGTGAAGGTGAGTAACCTACAGATTGAGGCATCTGTCTATAGCATGGGTACCACAGCTGATACCGAACCTGAACCATCCTGGAGATTATTTTCCTTGCCCCTGCATCCTCTTTGTTTCTATTTCTCTTCCCCCACCTGAGAAATTTCTTTTTGTCAACAACTGCCATTGAAAAACAGGTTTTGATTGAAAAACTGAAAATACTCTGATCCTCTAGTGCTAAACATCCCTAAAACTGGTTGTTCTTCATGGCCTGAGATTGCCATTTGGAGCAGATCTCCCGCAGTGCAGCGTGAGGGAGTGTGGGCGTTACAGCCTGAGCATTGAGTGGCCCAAAAGGCTGAATTTTATTTTTTTTTAAGAAATTTCTTTTGTAGAATAAAATATCAGTGTTTTGCCTGCATGCAAAACAGATGTTCTCTATACTGAGGACTTAATTCCCTTCTTCTGTTATGGGGGGGGAAATCCCCGTGTCTCCCATAGAAACTATTTCTGTCAGCTTTCTATTTGTACAGTTAATCTCTTGCAACAAGCGCTTGCTCCCACCAGCGCTGCGGCGTGGTGAGAATCCGCCCGTTGTTCTTGTCTTGTGGCTCTGCCTTTCAGCTGAGGCGTGTAGGGAGTCTCAGAGTTGCCTGGTTTGCCCTGGCCTCCACTTTTGCCAAACTGTTTGGGGAAGGCTGCTGTCGACTCGGGGAGGACAGAGCTAGATGTGTGCAAAAGACTTTTGGAAGCTTTGGTTTATTTTTTTACGTAATTTCTTTGCAATTTTGAGCAAGCTGGTTGGTACAACTTGGCAAGCGTTTTTTGAACTTCACTTGTAACCTCCTGTTTTAAACTTCATTTGTGGGCAATGCAGGAAGGACAGCCTTTGAAATCGTAGTGATGCGTGTCAGAGTAAATTGCTTTTGTTTCTCCGGACATGCTTGCTTGCTACACTCTTTGTATTGAAGTTTTGTATTGAAGCTGCTCCCTCGAGTTAATTCCCTTAATGCAAAGTGGTGCTGGGAACAAGACACAGGAAGCTTTTATCCCTGTGGGTTTTGGAGATCTGGCCGTGTCTCATTACTCCCAATAAAAAGCAAGAAAAAATTGCTTCATTGCAAATAGAATTTTGCAGCAAAAGAATAAACTGAGGTTGATTCCTTTGGGGTAAAAGCCATGCCGTCCCACAAGAGGATGAAGCTAAGATGTCCTCAGTTTTTAGAGGAAGTGGGATGATAAAGCTACATCTGTGTCCTTGTCTTCAGTTTTCCGTAGAGAAGATGCAGTCCATGTATAATAATTCGCTGAAGAATTGACAGGGTGTCTTCCCTAGGATCCCGTTATCTTCTAATTATTCCATCAGTGATAAACTTGAAGTAGTCGGGTTTGTAGGGCTGAGCGGGGGTGAATTTGCCAAGCTGGCCTTTGCAACCGCGCGGGCGTGCCACGCCAGCTGGCCGGCGGTGAGCGCAGGGCTGGGCAGTGGCAAGGACAGCAGCCCGAGGTGGTTCAGGTGGCTCTCGGCGCCACAGCCTGCCCGCGGGTGTTGCTCTGGTGGTCCGTAGCAGGTGAGCGATCTGTCTTCTCCGCAGCTCCCAGCGTCCGCAGCCTGTCCTGGGGGGCAGGATGGGATCTGTGCTGTCCCCCAGGATCTGACTCATTTCCTAGCTAACGGTGTGGCCCGCTCTGTGTGTCTGAACGAACCAAGTAAAACTTGTGTTCATTTATTGCCTCTCCAGCTGCCTGTGGGGGCTTCATCACCAAGCTCAATGGGACCATTACTAGCCCTGGATGGCCCAAGGAATATCCTACTAACAAAAACTGCGTCTGGCAGGTGGTAGCTCCAGCCCAGTACCGGATCTCTCTGCAGTTCGAAGTGTTTGAACTGGAAGGCAATGATGTACGTAACCGGTCCCTGCGTCTCAGAGGTGTGACTCTTGGCTAACTGGGAACTGGATAAATCCTTGGGGCACAAGGAAGAGGAGACTCTGTCTTACTGGTGGAGCTTCTGGTTGTTTCCCCACCCTTGATAATAATAAGCCAGTAACAGTGATTGTTCGCCTTGAAGTCTGGATCTGCTGTCTCTGTGGAGTGGAAGGATTAAACTGGTCTAAATGGGCTGCTTTTCTCTGCCGGTTTGACGTATTTGTAGGTGTTTTCCATCCCTAATAGGTGTCTCACACACACGCGCGCACACACACACCACCACCACCACCACCCCCGCCTTTCCCCAGAGCTGCTTTTGCAGGAGAATAATTAAAAATGAACAATGAAGTAGAGTTCTTCGCGGATAAACAAAGCAGCCGGCCCGAGAGCCTGCTCTCCGCCCTACAGGCAGGGTGCCATTGGAACAAGGCAGGGGGGTCTCCCTTTCCCCGCCGTAAGTGGGAGCAGCGGCTCTCCCGTAGTTCAGCAGGCTGCTGGAGTCCCTTCAACACTGTCAGGTTCCTGATAAAGTGGGAGTAATTAGCTTCATTAAGTGGAACCTTTGCTATTCGGACAAACACAGCCGTGCTTTGGGACCAGGGCAGCAAGGGAAGGGGGTGAGAACACTGGCAGGGGAGAATCTGGGGCCGGCAGGAGTGCGTTTGAGTGTAGGGCTCTTTCTGCTCCCTCTCAGTCAAGCCTCTGTCCCCTTGCTCTGTAACGCCCCGTCCCAGGGTCGCGGCGCTGAGCGATCTGCTCTCTCGGCAGGTCTGTAAGTACGACTACGTTGAGGTGCGCAGCGGGTTGGCTTCTGACTCCAAGCTGCACGGCAAATTCTGCGGCTCGGAAAAGCCCGAAGTGATCACGTCGTATGGCAACAACATGAGGTTGGAGTTCAAATCGGACAACACGGTCTCCAAGAAAGGCTTTAAAGTTCACTACTTCTCTGGTACGTAGCTGCGTTCGTTCACTTGCTTAGCTGTCTCCTCTGACTGAACCTCTTGATTTTGGTGAATTTTCTTCAACCTCCTGTCAAATCAGGCAGAGCCTGGCATGGTTAGTTACATTTAAAAAGCATGGTTGCGCTGTCCTGTGTCACCTTTCGTCTTGGTTTCTCAGTGCAGCATACGGTCCGGTTTCATAGCGTGGTGTCAGCAAGATGCATGGATTTCATCAGTGCCTCCAGTCCTTCCACAGCAGGAGAAGCAGTGGGGAACCTGAGCCTAGAAGTTCTTTCTGTCCTTAGCATCATTAAGGAGAAGCTTTTTTTCTCTGAAACTAGAAGATTTAGAAAATTTCCAGAAGTCTTCCGTATAGCAACCCTTCCCATCAAAGCACCGCGTGCTAGTGGAAGTTTCTGATCCTCTGTCCTGCTCTTGTAGCTCTTGGTGTCGGTGATGTGCCTCGTTGGCAGCAGTTCTGCAGGTTAACCGTACATTGTGCGGAAGGGAAAATGCAATTTCATGCTGTGTTTTCAGCAGAGACCGAGGAGTATTAATGTTTTTGAGGAGGGTGATCAGGCAAAATGGCCTTGATTTAGGACAGTTGCAGAGCAGAATCAGGGCTAGAGGTTTGGCTTATCAAATCTATCAAGAGGGACTGTGAGCAAGAGTATGTTTCATGGAGAAATACATTTGGGAGTGAGAAGACAGATGAGGTTAATGAAGTCCAGGAAAGGCATTCGCCCAAGAAAAATTGGAAATAAACTGCTCATAAATTAAATTGGACTGGAAACCACGAGCAGATCCTATGCCCAGAGCAGTGAGATTCATGAATGTATATAGTCCTGAATGCACAGGAGTGAACATCCCCTAGGGCACATTTCAGCTTCAGGGAGCAGCTCGTACCTTAGATCCTGTTCTCCATCTGGCTGATTGTGCTCTCGGACAGAGCTATTGGAGGATGGAGGCTCATCAGAGTGTGTAGGAACTTGAATATATGAAGACTGGCCAGTAGATTTTTGCCTAGGCTAGTGAATTTGTGATGCTTTTCCTGGATGCTATTCTAAAAGAATGAGACACTGCTATGGGTTTCTTTTAGATAGGAGTCTTCAACCATTCAAAACCTACGTTATATAATAAAACATATTTGTGATGCATTTTATGGAATGAAAGACAGTTGCAGAGGATTGTGTCTGGGCTGAAAAGCTGACTGGACTAATCCGGCAGCAGAAGTTGGAGGTTTGTACCAGTATCTGCCAGTCTGGGTACGGGGCTCCCAGCTGGTGGCTGTGGTAGCCTGTTTCTCACTGTCAACTCAGTGTTTGTCGGTCTGATCCTGCCCAGACAAGGACGAGTGCTCCAAAGACAACGGTGGTTGCCAGCACGAGTGTATCAACACCTTTGGGAGCTACGTGTGCCAGTGCAGGAACGGCTTCGTGCTACATGAGAATGGCCACGATTGTAAAGAAGGTAAGCCCCCCGCCCCCACCCTCGGGAAGGATGGGGTGGTTCAAGCACACTTTGAACCAGGGTGCTTCCTGCATGGTGTTGGAAGGATGCTGGAGCAGCGTACCGGGCTGGGGCACTGGAAAAGCCCCAGCTAGCTGAAAAAGTACCTAGAAAAAGGAAGAAGGGGGCTTGTTTCCAGCTGGATCCATTCTGCAGCCTGGCTGTCTCTATGGCCATGGGGGATGAGACAGGGTGGGTGTAGGGGAATTGTAGAGGAATTTTAGAAGGTTAATTAACATTGATTATATACAGTTGTGGGCTTGCTTCAGGGGCGGTGGGTTGGCTGATGTGGATAATGTACAGCTGTGGCTTGTTCAGGCTAAGTAGCTAAATAGCACTGAGGAGCGTGGAGCACTGGTGGAAGGGAGCACTGGGTGGAGAGAGGGAGAGAGGAGACTGGCTGAAGAAGAGCCCAGGGATGTAGGAGAGGCGCTGGGAGAAGCTGAGAGAAGAAGCAGGCCCAGCTGAGGAGAGGCTGGCTAGTTTGGTAGTGCTGCAACAGGTGGGGGCAAGAAGCTGGCCTGGCAAAAGGTGGGACATGACTATTAGACTCATCGCTGCTGTTTCATTTAATTATTGGGTTTGAGTCAAGAGAAAGGATGAGCTGATCTAACCGCTTGCTGCTGCCAAAATCACCTTTCATTTTGCATGCCTACCCCTGCTGAGGGCTGCCACAGTTTCCCTGTATACGTGCTCTGGTCCTCGTCTCCATCAGCTGATCCAGCTTTCCAAGTCAGCAAAACAACTCAAGGCTGAGATAGCAGCAGAGTCAGCACGGCGGGGGGATTGGGCACCTTGTCACTGGGAACAGGGCAAGCGAGGTGGAGGAGCAGGGGAGTATGTTTGGGATCAAGGAAGTGGATGAGGTTAACGAGGAACAGGGAAACGAGGTGGTCCATTTCACCAGCTGCCCAGTTGGGTCAAGAAAATATAGGGCAAGCCCACCAGAACTCTGTGGTGATACTAAAAGCTCTTGTTCAGTGGCTGAAGCCTGCCCTGTTTCTGCCCTGTTGAGGGTCTCAGTGGGCAGAGCGGAGCACGTAGAATGTTACGTGGTTCCCCTCTGAGACCTGCCTTGATGCCTCCATCTTGGGATGTCTCTCTCTCAAGCTGGTTGCGAGCACAAGCTGAGTGGCGCGGAGGGGACGATGAGCAGCCCCAACTGGCCTGACAAGTACCCCAGCCGGAAAGAATGCACCTGGGACATCTCTGCAACGCCTGGCCACCGAGTGAAAGTAGTGAGTAACCAGCGAGCAGGAGCAGGAGGGGAGAAGCAGGCTGCGTTGTGAGGAGCTGGAGTGGGAGGCTGATGCCCGTAGCTGCTGTTTGGGGAGCAGGCAGGAGGGCAACTCGGCAGCCTGCCCCCAGCCTCCGACAGGGCGGAAGGTTTCGGAGGGACACAAGGCAGGGGCTGAGGCAGCTTGGAGGAGATTGCAGCAGGGTGATGACTGTGGAGCATTGCTCTTGCCGTTAACAGCAGGTATAACGTGCCCTGCCGCCCAGACCCCTCCTTGCAAGCCGCTCTGTTGGGACCGTACTGGCATAAGGGGGTGGCAGGGCCAGTCCCCAGCCCCTCTGAGCCAGAAGCGTTAGGCACGGCTTGATGCATGCGGTGGGACATGCCCGAAGCCGTGCAGCTGGGGGCAGGAATGCCTGGATCCCTGTGCTCAGTGGAAGTAATGCTGAAGAAGTGCCCACTGAGTGTGCTAGGCAGGGTTTCCAGCAGGGAAAAGAATGGCATACAAGGCTTGCAGGTGAAAACTGTTGTCGTGCACCCATGTGAGGCAACAAAGCTAAGGCTACACGGCACACACATATGAAATTCTGAGCTTTGCCGCCCTGAGATCGCTCTTGCCTGGGAGCACGCTATTCTGGTTTAGTTTGTGAGAGGAGTGGGACAGACATAACGTTTGTCCTGGTTCTTGCTTGGCGTTTCATCCCCTGCTACACTG
Source organism: Ibycter americanus (assembly GCA_035590275.1). Classification (NCBI taxonomy): domain Eukaryota; kingdom Metazoa; phylum Chordata; class Aves; order Falconiformes; family Falconidae; genus Ibycter; species Ibycter americanus. The sequence continues at coordinate 9,845 of JAVJGI010000065.1, read as the reverse complement.
TGCACTCAGATTTACAAATGTCTGTCTTAACTCTCCTTGTTCTTGCCGTAGACATTCAATGAGTTTGAGATCGAACAGCACCAAGAATGTGCCTATGACCACTTAGAGATGTATGATGGCCCCAACAGCAAGTCACCTATCCTTGGCCGCTTCTGTGGCAGCAAGAAACCAGACCCCGTCGTGGCTTCTACCAACAAGATGTTCCTCAGGTTTTACTCTGATGCTTCTGTGCAAAGAAAAGGTTTCCAGGCAAAGCACAGCACAGGTAAGCTGGTTGCCTGCCAGTACCCCAGCGTGATAAGCTGTCATCAAATCTCTGCATTTTTTTTTTTTACCAGGCAAAACCAGACACGCTTTGCTCCCAGATAAGCTTAGCCTGAATTTTAGGTGGTTGTATATTGTGCTAACCATTTCCCAGGTCATTGCTGGCACCGTGCCGTAAGTGCCAGCTTTCTTATCAGCTCAGAGGTCTCTTGACACCAGACATTCCTGCTGATGCTGTTTTGTTTAAATGGGAGGCGCTTGGCTGAGCGGCAACCCCCTCTGTTCCTCACCAGCTGCCAGAAGGGGGGTGATGCAGCTCAGCCCATGTGCTGGCCCACGCAGGGACGGGCCCGTCTGAGGCTGCGTTTGGATGGAAGCAGAGACGTGCTGTGGGCAGGCACAGCTTGGTCCTCTCATCCGTGACAGTCCAGAGCGGAGCGTGTTGTACCAGGGGTCACTGTTGAAATCCCTGGTGCTCTGAACAGGTGAAGCGCATGGGAGGTGGGTGAAGAGGCGTCTTCCCGATGGGCTGCAGGCACTCTGCGCCATAGCACGCGTGTTTTGCACTGGCACGGGGCTGCTTCTGTGCATTGTGTGGGCAAAACAGGATTGGTTTGCTCCCCAGCTTCTTAACATGATTCAACTTCCCGCTGGCAAAATATTTGGGGCCAGAATTTCAGCTACAGGACAAGCGCAGAGAACATGTTAAGTCTTCCTTTGAGCAATTGCTTTCTAAAATGCTACAGTTTTCCAGAGTATAACGTGGCAGGAACCCCATCCTGTCAGTGTTAACCGGTCGCCTCTTTCCGTGCATGTTCTGCACCAAGAGAACCAAGCTCGCCTACGCTACGTGGGTCACTGGATCCATGGGTGACCAGAGGATTCACTGGTTCGTGGTTAGTTCGGTGCAGTGGCTAATTACCTTCCCTGTTGTACACAAACTTCAAGCCAGAGGGAGGTCTGCTCTTCTCATGGCTGGCCCAGAAGTGGGATGCTGAGCCTTTGTTGTGAGCTAAGGCCTTTGAGAGACCGATTTGTGCTCTTTTCTTCCTCCAGAGTGCGGTGGGCTCCTAAAGGCTGAAGTACGAACTAAGGAGCTATATTCCCATGCTCAGTTTGGGGACAACAACTACCCAGGTCAAACCAACTGTGAGTGGGTGATTGTAGCTGAAGATGGTTATGGGGTGGAGCTGATATTCCAGATATTCGAGATCGAGGAGGAGGCTGACTGTGGGTACGACTACATGGAGATTTATGATGGTTACGACAGCACTGCACCCCGCCTGGGACGCTTCTGTGGCTCAGGGGTAAGCCGGGGACAGCGGGATTTCACGGGGCTGACAGGGGTGGCGAGGAGGGGTACTCTCATACCCTGTTTGGAGAGGGGCAGCTGTCACAAACTGGTGATGAGAATGCCTTGCGTGTCTGGATTTTGCTTCTTCCCTATTGCTAGAGACCACAGCTGTTTTATCTGATGTGCAGTTGGTCTGAAAACCTTGCCAAGTGACTTTCCCTCACTAGCCCACAGCCACGGGCTGTGGCACGGGACCGCCGCGCTGCCGTGCCCCAGCCCTGCTGCGGAAGCCTTGGATAAATGTGGGAAACAACTTCCAAGGGCCAGTTTCATCCTGGGTCCCTCCCTGCCTGAAGCAGAGTCGTGCTGCGGCCACGGCGAAGGGCGGGGGGACTCGTGGGGCAGTGCTGACCCCAGGGGGGCTGGCTGGTGGCTGAACCTGTTACCCATGTCCCCGTCAGCCGGGGTGGCTCTGTTAGCCTGGGCACTGGCGTGTGGCTTTTAAAATCCGAGGGTCTATGCTCGATTTCTCTAGGACTTCAGCAATTAAATGGGGAAGGTTCTTACTGAATTTAAAGAGAGACGATGGGGGAGCGGGTGCGTGGGAGCAATGCTCGCAAGCAGGGGGAGCGGTGTGGGACACGAAGGTGGAGCAGCTCGGTGTGAAGTTCAAGGCAGTGGGGCAGTGACCTGCCTGCCGGCACACTGGCAAGTGGAGACTGGCTGGGAAAGCGGGGGTCCCGCAGAGAAGCACGGGGAGGTTGTGGCAGGTCGTAGCAGTGGGGCAGATAACCACAGTTGTCATGTAAGATAAGTTATTCTGCTGCTCATGAAGCCTGGGAGAGCTTCAGCTGCCAAACAGGGTCCGGTTCAGATTGTGTCATTTCCTGAAAAGATCAGGAAAAATCAGAGCAAACTCAGAAGACTGGAACAAGAATATCCAGGGAGTCCTGTGAAAAAAGAACTGGAACAACTGGGATTGTAGAGTGGGCTGGCATCAGTCTTCAAACATGAAAGGCAGGCATGCAAGGAGCCAGGGAATATGCTCAGGGAGGCAGAGGCAGAGCGGGGCAGGAGGTGCTGAGCGCTCAGTCTTCATGTTTGCTGGCCAGTCTGTCTCCACTGTGAGCTTATGCTCCAGCGTTGCAGCACAGCCAGGCATTTCACCTGCAGACCTGACCCCACTGTGTGCTGTCTTCTTTCCTTTTCTGCAGCCTCTGGAAGAAATCTACTCTGCAGGGGATTCCATCATGATTCGGTTCCATACAGATGACACCATCAACAAGAAAGGCTTTCACGCCCGATACATAAGTACCAAATTTCAGGATGCATTGCACATGAGAAAGTAGTTTCACTGCTCCTCACAGACATTCCCCATCTGAAGACTGAGACATTTAACTGTGATCTTTGTCTTGTTTTGGTTTGGGGTTTTTTTTGAGCTTCGGGTGCACCTGGCCAAAAGCAGTGTACAGTATTTTCTGTTACTAAAACTAAATCCAGTCTCAAAGGTTTGCCTCTGCAATTATTAGCATGTCCCTTTCCTGTTAACATACCCAGGACCAAAAACTGTCTTCATACCTGCCAGGGCATAAACATTGTATTTTGCACAGCTTGCCGTGGGGCTGAGTGAAGACTGAGCTTGAACTGAGAGAAGCCTTCATCTCTTGCATGTCCTGTTTCTAGGTGACATTTCCCGAGCATCCTGTACACATGAGCTGTCTGAACATGTTTTCTGGAGCAGGTGATGTGGACAGCAACCCCATAGGACTTTCTCAAAGGACTTTGTGAGCCACCCACTCTCCCCTACCAGCCCAAAATACTCTGTGCAATAAGCGAACAACCAGATGGCTGGAACTGCATCGCTCCTTCTGTCCACTCTGTTTGTTGTCTTGGTTGTCGTGGGTTGGGAGCTGGGCAGGGGCACAGGGACGGTCTCTTTAGTGCTGCTAGCTACTTGGATCGCAGTGAACGAGAAGGGTCCGGCGCCAGATTTGCAGTAATTGTCACGGTATATGTTGAATGGAAGTACTTCGATGCGGTGGCCAAGGTGGCTGGCAGGGAAGCGCTGTGGCGGGATGCGAGGCACGACTGGGTGATGGTGGCACGGCTTAGCAGCGGGAGGGCTGGCGGCGTGCCCTGCTTACACCACCAGGCAAGGCAGCTCAGTTTAAGCCTTATCTTAAATAAGGAACATCTCATCCTCTCTCCACACACGTTTGCTTTCTCAGCCTTCTTTCTGCTGCTTCCGTCCCGTAGTACCGCTTCCCTGCGAGCCCTTCCTCTCGCAGCGGGGCGGCCCCAGCCCCCTGTGCTCCGCAGCGTGGCATCGGCTGCCCGCAGCATCTCGCCCAGGGGAGCGCTGGGCAGGGGGGCCAGCCCATGCTGCGGGGCGGCTCCGGTGAGCGCTGCCAGGCATGTGCAAGCACTGCTGGGGACTACGAGCGGGAGAGCTCTGCTGGGTCCTGCTCCCTCCCTGCTCCTCGCTGGCCCGTGGCCCGGGCCATTAACTCCATGGCAGGGGTGCAAGTGAGGTGGTGACTTAAGCACTTTGAGCTGTAAGGCTCAGACATGCTCCGTGTTGCAGTTACTTATGTACGTGGAAGCTACCAAGCCACGGGCTTGCAGAATTAACAGGTAGCTCAGCACTTCTTCGGGGAAAAAGTAGGGAAAACTGTGCTTTTGGGGGAACCACTGTAATTGAGCTGTTGATATGGGGGTGGGGTGGGGGAGGAAGAGAAAAAAAAAAAAAAGACTTTATTCTGAATGATATCTCATTAAGGCACTCATGGGCAATGATGAGCTAAAAGCTGAGGTACGTTAGCTTTAATAAAGTATTTATAATCCAAGGATTACTATGTTTACATAACCAATGTACTGTCAGGCTCCGGGGTGACATCTCCTCTCTGGTGTATGACTGCGGAGAAGTGTGGGGCCAGCGCCACGGTCGGGCACAAACGACATTCCTGGAGACAAGGGTGTTTCCTGATGGGTAATGAACAGACCCAGCCCTCTCCAGAAGTCCTTGAACAGAATATGGTCCAAGTATTGTGAATACTAGGAGAAGCAAATGCATGAAAGTATTTTCTTGCTTAGAACAAGAAAAATAAAGTAATTTATACACACACACACACACGAGATTATATGTATATAAAATGCGCATGTAGAAGACCACTAATCAAAGCCTTAATAAGTGTCATGTGAACAATACTATACCATTGACTATAGCTTTATTGCAAGCTGTATAAAACCATGTTATTTCTGTTTTGGTTTTTTAGCTCTGTTTTGTTCCTCTTTTCAAATTGTATGGCCTTTTTACAGGCAAGACTTCTGATCTCAAGCTGTTTGACCACACAGGTCTGGGGAAGTGAGCTCTGCTGGATGGGGTCTGTGTTTGTCCTCTGCCTTGCCCCCCACACAAGCAAAATCACAGTGACTCAGGTCTGGAAATAAAAGCATGATACCGATCCCTGTGAAACAGAAGGAAAGTTCCAGGTGGCAAGCACGGGTTTGAGTTTCCTGGCTCTCTAGTGGGAGCAGTGGCTGGAGGGAAGGGACTGTAGCAGCATCCTGAGGACTTCAGCATCTCTGTTCTGCGTTCTGGTAATTTCCCATCTTCCCCAGCCTGGCTCACTGCAGATGCTTGCAGTGTGGTTTGTCACATCTACTACCCTTGTTAGCAGTCGTGCGGGTGTCCCCTGTGACAGTGTGCTCACAACTGTTGTACCATGCATTTCAGCCGATGATCTATGTAGAATATTTCTGCTGTACTGACTGAGCTTAACAGTCAATAATTCTAAATGTGTGGAAGTTTCTTAAGAAAAATGAAAAACAATGTCAGACCCTCTAGTGTGTGTATACATATTCTGGTCTTTGTGTGGCTTTGTTTCATTAACTAAAATAATTTTTTAAGAGAGGGAGGGGGAGGGGTGTGTGTGTGGACAATCACAAATGTACCTGTGCCCAGAACGAGTCTCTGCATTCATTAAAGGCTGTGGATTCAGTTGCAAGTCCTGTTGTGTGCATGCATTTACCGCTTCCTCAAGGGGAGGAAATTCCTTAATACATTCCTTGTTCTGCCAACTGTTGTTTGTGTCTGCAGCTAATGCCAGGTGAGACTTACTCCCAGCAGGAAGCAACTTTCCCTTGAGCCTTTAGCTTTGTCTTGGCTTTTGCAACCAAGCATTTAATGAGTGAGGCAGAGGAACAAGCTGGTCAGCCAAAGGGCTGCATCTTTGCTTTGTGTTCTGCACTCATGCTTCAGTGGGCTGCAGTGCACATCTGCAGCGATAAACGTTAGGGATCTGGACATTAGTCCATAAGCAGACTTCCAAAGAGGAGGCTCATTTACTACACCACAGGGTGTAGCCTTCAGCAGCAGGTCCCAAAGACCCTGGGACGTGAAACTGCCATGCAAAGGACAGTAGGATGAGCATGGGGCGGATGTTCCTTGCTGCAAAGCTGTGGTCCATGTTCTCACTGTGGCAGCAGAATGTTCAGTAGCTAGACAGCACCTAAAATGTTTTTTCTTCCTCTTTCTGTCCACTGCTTGATGTCTGCCCTGCTTGCTAAGGATCGTGTCTGTGTTCTTTCCCCGACGTGTACGGAGCTCATGCGTGTCCCACCACCCAGAGCGTTTCGTGTTGGTGTGTGTCACGGCCACGCAAACCTTCGTGGTGACTAAATTTCCTCCCAGCCATTCCTAAAGGCACAGCAGCAGCGGAGATGAAGTAAGGAATACACATCCCCATGTAGCCTCCTGCACCAGAGCCCACGGCACAGCAGGACCCTGTAATGAGCCTGGAGGCTGACAGTCAAGTCAGCAGGTGGACATCATCTCCAAAACGAGAGCCAGGAGCCTTCAGCCACACAGTGAGTTACAGCCCAAAGCACTGCTGAAACATTAGGAATGATGCAGCCCAAGTGAAGCTGGTGGGAAACAGGAAGTAAAACAGGAGGTGGAATGTGAACTGGAGTTACAGCTGTTAGAGAAAAGCACAGATGTTTGCAGTCACAGTGAGATAGATTCTTACTGTGTGCATGATCTATCTGGTGTATGTGTAGGGACCTTTTGCAGGCTTCCATCTTCCCGGCTGTTCAACTATAATGTTCCCTTAATGTCTCTTTCCACCCCGATTGCCTGCCACCAGTGCTGTGTGACATGGCGGGTCCTCATTTTCTCTGCTTACTTCTGGAAACAGAACCTCATTTTCCAGCAAACGCCCAAGGACCATCCAGTCAGCATGTGTGAGTTCAGAGGGAATATCTACTGTCTGCCAGGAGATTCTTCATCCTTTAAAAACACGACTGCCCGGTGGTACAGCTCACTGCAGGCAGAGAGCAACGCCTCGGACCAGGCAGGCTCGTTGCTCTCAGCATCGAGGCAGCAGAAATCCTCCACTTTGTCCCGGCGTTTCCAGCAAACATGCCCTGGCAGACAGGTGCTAGCCTTACAACAGAACGAGGATTCCCCTCAGGCTGATCTGTGGCACATATTAAACATGCTGTGGGAGCCAGGGGCGGTTTTCTTTGCCGCGGGGCTGGCAGAGAAGAGGTGGAGTCCCCAGCGCCCTGAAGCCCAGCTTCCCAGCTGCCTGCCAGACCCTGCCCCTGGCAGGGACCCGGCGCTGTCGGGTGTGCTGGGACCCAGCCAGGTTATCTCCGTCAGCCCGGGAGAAATGCCATCGTCTCTTCCTCTTTGCAGGTCCACAGTTCGGCTTTCAGCAGCAAGAGAAACTCATCCCAAGAGGAGCACCGACCCTGGCGTGGGGCAGCCTGCCGTTGGTGTGCGCAGGGATCCTTCAGGGAGAAGAGCGAAATGGTGAGTGGGAGCGTCCTGTTGAGTCACTTGGGTCTAGTTTGGATGGCAGCGGCGGGGGAGGTCAGAGTGTGGGAGAGGTGAGGCCACCAGACCACTTACCTGTTGGATGAAAACTCCCTGGGAGTGTGTAACCCTCCCATTCCCTGCCCTCAGCAGATCAGTCCAGCTGGCCCCTTGCTAGCTCTGCATTTCCCTACCCTGCAACCAACGCCTTCAGCCACCTGCATGGATTTTAGCATCTGCCCAGCTTTTCTGTCCTGGAGGTATTGCCTGGTCTTAGGGTGGTTGGAGCAAAGAGGATGCTTATGCCCTGGGTCATGCTGCGGACCCTTCTTGAGATTCCTTCTCCTGGGAGATGGGACCTACCAAAATGGTACACGCTGTCTCTTTAGGAACGGCCAGGTGAGAGCAGCTGGGAGCAAAACCTCCTTCCTCCCAGAAGCTATCTGGCTCTGAGGCTAATGCAGTTTTCTCCTCTGAAACGTAATAATGAATTAATTCTATGAGCATTCACTGAAAACGTGCTCTCGGAGGGTCTTGCACCAGCAGCAGAGCTAGGGGACTGCAGCACAAAGTTGCTTGCAAATGGCATGCAAACAGAAGGAAGTAATAGCTTGTGGCTTTGGTCTCCCTCACCACTGTTGGTCTTTGTTCACTTCCCCATATCGGTCCCCTCGGGATCTCCCATCGCCTCTTCCACGGCCCTGCCCAGGGAACACCACATAGCCTGGGCCAGCTCCATCCAAGAGCTGGCCAGCTGCTACCCTGCACGGGATAGGCACGGCACAGGAGCTCCCTGCCCACGGGCAATCGCAGTCTGAGCAAAAAACCAAGCGAGTGTTATCCATATGTTGGAGGGTCGATGCTGATTTACCTGTGGTAAAGCTGAGAAGCCAGTCCAGAGCATCTGACCTCTGGACGCTGTGTTAACTGCATCCGCCTGCGCCCCCAGCTCCCTGCAGGGAGAAGCTCGCTGCACCGAGCCGCAGGCTGCCCGCGAGGATGTCCCCGGCTGGGGAAGAGGTCTTGTGGTGGCCTCTCCTTCTGTTCCCAGGTTTGCAGAATGCTATGAGTTACGGAGTGGCAAAAAGGGAGAGGGAAAAGTTTGCAACGCTTATGTTTTTTACCTTGGCCGCGGTGTAAGGCTTTCTCTCACCCAAAATGTGCTCTTGGCAGGCAGCCGATGCTGCGGTTAGTGCTGCTGGGAAACCTGCCTGCCTGGCATCAGGGTCACTGGTGCTCAGAGCCCTGCAAACATTGCTCTGGAGTGATCGGGGCAATCTATGAGCAAAAGCAGGGGCCCTGCAGGTGTAGAAAGATACCACGATATTGAATTGCATTCACTTCACGTTTAGAAACTTCAGGGCAATGGTCAGGAGTCTTAATCAGGAGGATTAGAAGTGTCCTTCCTTTTTTGAAGTAAATAAATCGAAAGTCAATAGTAATTTTCATGTAAAGGACGTGCTTGTCTCTCCTGACATGGCTAGCATACAAACCTGCATGCTGATCCGTTTTTGCAAATGACTTGAGACAATGGCTTTAAAGCACTGCACAGTTAAGAGAAACTGTGAGAAACTGCCTGTTTCTCCATGTCTTGCTAGGACTTTCTGTATTTACGTGCTAGTGGGTTAGACACTTCAGTTTCCAAATACGACAGTCTCAGGATATCCCAAATTTTGTAACTAAAGGCAGTCAGAGGAGAGTGCAAATGCCCAGTGCCCTGCAAGTCACCTGTCAGAGATTGAAGTGCAGAGCCAGGCTTTCCCTTGAAATAAGGGCTTGCTTTTATGGTCTGTCCGCTAGTGTCCTGCCTTAAGAAACTGAGCATTGAACCCTGCTCTGGAACTGTGGTTGAAGAAGCTAGGAAAAGCATTTCTACTCAGAGCAAGGGCTACCAGTTAGGTTATTGGAACAGACCTCTTCCTAGCTGGCAATTTAAATTTGCAAATAGTCAGTTGCACACACAAATATAATTTCACAAATAGCTTGAGCAGAGAAAGGTGACCGTATGTAAATATGTTACTCATATGGCTCCTTCTATTCAAACTTCCATTTAACCTGCATGCACAGTCCTAGAAATTATAATGAAGGGTGTTAAGTGAACTGTCTTTAACCAAGAAGAAGGGAAGGAAATGAAATCTACATCTTCAGAGAAGAGGCAGATAGGAAAATCCAAGCTCAGACATTAACAGGTCAGCTGTGCACAGAAGTGTGTTTGAGCCAGTCAGTTCAAGGAGGGCTCAGTAGAAAACGTGGGCAAGAAATGTCTGCTCGATTTCGTTCCCAGCTGGTGGCCTGGGTGCAGCAATACCTGCACCCCACCGGTCCCGCTAGCCAAGCTGTTCGAAGGGTGCGCCCCAGCACCATCTCCGCAGCCTGCGTGTGGCGCCACGCTTCTCAGCCAGCCTCCGGCTGGTGTCCGTGACGGGAGGATGGGTGCTGTGTCTGCCGATAACCTCACCCCCTCTG
>JAVJGI010000064.1:65498911-65559604 GCA_035590275.1 Ibycter americanus | reverse complement strand
GACCTGGCGCGCAGGGTGCGGCCCCGCCGGGCCCTTTCCTCTCTGGCCCCAGCGATGCTGCAGAGACGCTCCGCGGCCCCGGTTCCAGCCCGCAGGTGAGCAGACTTCGCCTGGGTTCTTCTGAGGAGCAAACTTGCTCTGTGTTGTCTCCAGATCACCGTCAATTTTACTGCATCGCATGTGGTGCACATGAAATTCCCATAGGCTGGAGGCTGTCCTTAAAGAGCTCCCCCATAAATTTGGGGTTGTTCTTCCTCCCTGCTTCCTGAAGGAGAGGACGTGCCTTTCCAAGAGCATCAGCCTCCCAGAAAAGGTTTGGGGTCAGTTGGGCCCGGCTCTGTGACCCGGCTCCCACTGGCACACATTTCTGACGTGCAGACGTGGAGGCTTTTCTGCTTGAAGTAAGAGAGAAGTCCCCTAAAATGCTACACATCTCTCTCATGCTTAACCAAGGCTCTTACAAGAAATCGCTGTTATGACTTTGTCTTGGTAGCACTTTCAGTGTGGGTAGGCTTGCTCTTTTCAGAATACAAGATGCCCCTTCCCATTGGGATAGAGTATTAGTCTCATTGTGACAGCTGGAGGCTTCTGTTTTTTCCATACTAGAAGGTTAAGTAAAACTTAGGGTTGGTTTTTTTGGTTGTTTTTTTTTTTTTTTGTTCTGTGCAAAATAGATGTGTTCGCTTACAAAGACAAATCTTTTTGTTGTTGCTCTCGGAAATGATAGGTACAAATAAGCAGGTCTCTTCACTAATCATCTTTCCCATTGGAGTCCTGTGTCCCTGACAAACATCTTCACAAATGTCTTTTACAAAGGGATCTAGCTTTGTGTCCAGTTGCCTTGAGGCTGTGAAAATTGGTGACAAAATATGTTGAAGGACACTGTTGCGTTGCTCTTCAGTGACTCTGTACCTGACCAATAGGCACAGTCCTGGTTTCCTTAAAGAGAAATGTGTAAAGCTGTTGTTTTGCCAGATCCTGCTAACGCATCAGACAGACACACAGCAGACAGCACTGTTGCTCTAGAGCATAACTCTGCATGGTACTGTAGAGATTAGGGAGTCAGGCTGTGCCCCAGAGGATTTATACTGCTAAAGACAAACAGGTAGCGGAGGCCCCACAAAACGAGTGGTGTAACTGGAGTGTGGAATCAGAAACCCGCGTGTAAATAAATACACTTTTATGTAGCTGTTTAGAAATTGCTTTTTTTCCCTTACCCTCTGCCAGAACCCTGGTATTTGTATGTGTTGTAAAGTGTGTTATTGCTGAACTGGCTCCTAATGCTTGTGTTGCTCCAATAAACCCTGCAAGCTGTGAAACTAAAGATGCGGATTTGGTATTTAAGTGAAGAGGAGATGAGAGGGTGAGAGAGCCTCTCTAGCATTAAATGTATCAATTTTCTTTCCATACATTGAAACCTGTTGTGTGTATGCATGTACAATCAATGAGTGCACCATGTGCCAGCAAAGAAAGACTTGCAGTGAATTCGTAACTCTAAGGACTAGTGCTGGGTACAGGATCCAGTGAGTGGTGGAGGTAGCCTGTAGAAATTCAGAACAAGCTCATTTAATCTTTTAAATTATTGGATTAGGAGGCAGTGGAGGAGAACTGAGAATTTTACAACTTGACAGTTTGGGGGGTGTGTGTGTGTGGTGGTAAGGGTAATGTATTAGCGGATTTTGTTACATAGTTATGCGGTCCCTGTACAGCTAAATGTGACCTACCGTCCGAGCATGCCAGGGTCACGTAGCCCCTGCTCTGGAAAGTGTTACTAGTGTATTGACCTGTGTGTAGGAGCAGCACTGTTGAGGTGTGGGCACTATTTGAATGTGTACATTATTTGTAGGATTCTCTGAGTGTGTGTATTTTGAGAAAAAAAGGGTGATGGTTGATGAGGATGAACTCAGGACAACGGAAATTGGTAACTGAGTTTGAAACCTGTGTGTTTCTTCTTCCACCCTGTTCCGCAGCTTGTGCTGCCCTGCAAATTGGAGGTGCTGCCCCTGCACCCCAGCAGCCTCCTTTGCTGCAAACTCACAACCCGTGTCCATTCACTAATACATGCAGTGTTAAAAGGGTGTTCAATGGCATAGGATTTATTTTCTAAAGCTAACTTTCTAGCACTTGTGCTTTGTTCAGGCATTAGATAATCTGATAAAAAATAGCCTGTGATGACGCTTGTCGATGCATGTGGCAGTCTGATCTAACACACTGAGGAAGCACAGCTTGATGAAGAATAAACCTAAGACTCCAGAGAAGAGATCTCTGCTTTTCCAGCCCCTTTCTGTCAGGAGTGCAGGCTGGGGCAGCGTGCGGGAGCCAAGCAAGGTGGGCCAGGGCAGACTGCTGGTTTTGGTTCCTCCTCTGTGGACCAGCTGATGGGGCCTTGGTGGTGGTGGGAATGGAAGATATATGGGAGGAAGAAAGGCTGTAGCATGCCCTGGTAGTGTTATTCTGGGTGGTGCTGCATCCCAAAAAGGGACACTGGGTGGCTGTTGTCGTTTAGACCTGCCTTTGGGAAAGTTAAACAGGGATGTTGCTGGGATTAGGTGGCTTAAAGTCTTTTGAGGATAACCCCTGGATTGTGAGTTCAGTGGCAGAACTGCACGTCGTCCTTAGAATAGAGACTAGCCTCCATTCTGCAAAAAATAGCCAGGCTTTTAATAGGTTTATTTACACTGTGTGTTAACAGAGGCATGCTTTTTACTTGAAGCATTTGAAAATGTATGTGATGTGTGTGAGTAATGTAAACCCACCTAGAAAAGGTAGGTGTGTTAAGTAGTGAAGATGTGCTCCTTTTTAAGTGATAATCTTCCTGTTCACTTGTTAAAGGTTTACATGGATCATGAATCATTTTGTAAGGGGAGTTGTCTATGGGAAACATAAGGAAGAAAGATTTTGCCATTTGTTTGGTTTTCTTTCAGTGAAACTGTAGAAGAAATATATTTCTGAAGATATAATGTGAATACAGTCTAAATCCGTGAAGGACCTCAATACTTATTCAGTATCTGGGAAAGCAGGGAAGCAGACATCAGTTGCCACCTTGTGCTTACCTTAAGCTTCTATTTAATTTTTCAGTTGCAAAGGGGCTCACAGACTGAAACTAAAAGATTAAAATATACCAAATCTTTTAATGTCAGCAGTTGGAATTAGTGATGTTAGTGGCTATTTGTTGCCTTGGGGAGGCACTTGTATGCAGAAGATGTGCTTGCTAAAGGTACAGGCAACTGATAAGAAAGGAAATTTTCAGGGTATTTTTTTTTTTTACATTTTTTTTAAATTTTATTTTCTTGTTTTTTGTATTCAGACAAGTAGAATAGGAGGTGTCAATTGACACAAAAACAGTAAAGAATTTTTTAAAAGTTGCGGAATAAAATCACATCTCTTGCACAGCCGCCACTCTGAGGTTCTGCTGCAGCTGATGGGGCCACGTGCATTGTCCGAAGTGGCCCAATGTGCAGCCCGGTCTGAGATCAGGTGACTAAAGTCTTGCCGTTTTATTCTGAAACACCCGCTTCTGTAGGCAACAGTACCTGTCAGGTGAGTTTGCAGGGTTTTAGTGATTCTATGTGAAAAAGTAATTACAGAATTAAAATGCGTTCTGTCTCTAAAACTCAAAGGACTCAGGACAGGCAGTGAAACAGTAGTAGTCCGGTATTATCCCATAGCTAGTGTAACAGGAGAAAATAGCCTTGCATGCAACCTTTGTAATAAAATATTATCTTGGGTATCAGGATTGCGCTGGACTCTTAGTTGGGGGTTCTTTGGTGACTTTTCTCTCATCACTAAAATTCAGTGGGGCTCTATCCCCGTCTGGGAAACAGATGTAGGAACAGTCCCTCAGGCCTTTGGGTTCTTAAGCGGCTCACAGGAATGTGGTACCTCTTTATGTGGTCTTGACAATGTGTCTTAAAAGTAGCCATACCAAAAGCAAGTTGCAAAGGTTCCATGTGTATGTGAATTCTGCTTCTTTGCCACTGGGACTAATGAGAAAAAATCAGTATTGAGGTGTATCCATTCTGTTCTCTTTCTGCTGCCTCTTGTGAAATTTCCAAATTTGATACATGGTGGCACAATGGGATTTTTTTTCATTGAAGGTAATGTAACATTCTTCGTATGATGGTTAAAAAAAATGTGATATTTTAAAATGCCTAAAAGATGCAGAGTTCTTTCTGTTATGTCTTAGTGTCCAGAAAAAATGTTAATCTGATCCTAAATATTATGGTATGGCCTTACGCTTTAAGTGTGGGAAATTTAATTACAGCTATCTAAGATTAAAACCTACTTCTTCTGCATTAAGACCTTGAATGCTAAAATCTAAGGACGGTCTGTAGGCACAGGTTTGTGCTGGCCCAAGTGCTTGTTTACGGTCTGGCCAGACCAGTATAATTCCCCGTTTGAACAGAGGCAAGGGAATTAGATCAGCGTGTTTCCCAGAACTGAGGTGTATTTCCATGTTGTCAGGCCATTAACTGCAGTGAGTCAGTGAAGAACAGCATGCTCGTGAGCACGGGTTGTATTTTGTTGGACACAAAATACGTTTTGATTTGCGTTTTTTACCTTGGTAGCTGGGAGGATTGTTGCAAACATACCCTTCAGGTGGATGCTCCCACTGGTTTCTGGTCCTTGCCCCATGCATCCTACTGAGTGGGTGTAGCTGTGTGCTCACTGTGTGGCAGGGAGCTGGTCCAGCTGCGGGGGGGGGGGGGGGGGAAGGTATTTTTTGGGACGGGGAGTGGAGGCATGGTTTTCAGTCCTTTATTAAAATGAAGGAGTAGCTCAGGTTGGCAGGGACCTCAGAAGGCGCCTCCCAGAGCTGGGCTGTGCTTGGGGCCCTGGGGAGAATTGGTTCCCCGGCACAAGGCTTGGGCAGGAGGATCAGCATCTCACCAGTGTGGGGAGAAGCCAAGACAGGGTTTGCTTAGACAGCGTGACTGCCAAGCGAGTCACCTAAAAGCTGCACAGCCCACCCCATGCTGTGCCTGAGCACAGGGAGCTGGAGTAAACAGCGCTATTCGGGGCTGTCACTCTCCTTTGGTTAAATGAACTGCAAGTGCCTATGCGAGAAAACAGTTATTTGCTTGTCAAGTAGATGGCTGATGAATGTGGGTTGACTTGTGTAATAGCTTATCATTATTCCTGCCGATTAATAAGCTGATATTAAGTTATAGGAATTTGCAACAGCATTGGACAAAAGTCAGGATTTCAGATTGGGGCACATTTAAAGTGAAGCTTAAGTCAATAGAAATAATTCTCTTCTTCACAGTTGAGAGCAACTTTCATCTACCTCCAAAAGGCCAGAGATAGGGAAGGAAAAAAGTAAAGGGTGTTGCAGTGGGAATGACATGTAAGCTTTTTGTGGGCAGGCTGTTGCCTTGCTCTGGGGTACTCTCAAATTTAGTGGAGATACACATTTTTATTTATTCATATTTTTTTTAACATTTGGCTTGCAAAGGTTATGATTTCATTGTTCTGACAAAAATCAATCCTGACACCTTTAAAAAATAATGGATTCTCTTTCTGTCATTAGCCTAAATAGCTGGCTTTTTAAAATCTCAGAGAAACCATAGTAACAATAAAAATGAGATCTTCATTCTAGAATTCCTGTGTGGGCTTTCTGTGCAGTTCTACTTTGTGTGCCCAAACATAAAATAAGAACTGAAGTGCAGTAAACATTGATGATGTGTGGCTGAGGTAATACGTTTACTGATGATACATTGCGAAGGCAAAGCTTGTAGTAATGCTGTTTAGTGCAAAGAATATTTGTATGCAGCCTAGGACTTGGGGCAAGGGGAGGTTAAAAAAAAAAAAATACCCGAAACTGTGTCAGCAGCCCATGTGATAAGTGTAGAAAATTTGGAAGAAATAACAAATACGTTTATTGGAAATGCTTTCTTCAACATTTGCATGGAAATATTTTGAAACATTTTGTAAGTTTTGAACTTAATGCTACTGTGCTGCATGTATAAATGTGATACATCTCAGCCAGGGGGCAGTGGCAGACAAAGGCAATGTCTTGCTCAGAGCTATGCTTCCGATGCTGTTTTTTGGAAAATAAACGTCCCAGGATCTTACCCTGTTCGATCAGGCAACTTTCAACAGCCAAACTTTTGGTTTAATAACTGTATGCGTTGCTGTAAAGACTAGCTTATTTTTTAATGCCGCAAATACAAGAACCGTGCTTTAAAATCCATCAGTGAATCAAAGAAAGAATACCGCACAGCCTCAGCAAAATAGACTGAAGTCAAACACTGCTTTAATCAAGTTCTCTGGCTTTTGACAACTCTCAGCAGCGGCCTGAGGGGGAACTGCCTGCAAGCCTGAGTAGCCCAGCCTTCCTTGTGTGTACCTGGTGCTGCACGGGGCAGGTGGAACACAGGAGGCCACGGCAGTGGAGCAGTGGGGCCATGTGAGGCCTGATGAGTCATTCTTCCTGTCACATAAACCCTTGCTGCTTTGTTAATAAGCACTGAGTTGAGTTTTAGAAGCCTGGAATCATTAGAAGGGCTGGCAGGCATTTGTGTACCTTGTCCATCAGAGGAAAAATCTGTTTTCTGTGACTGTAGGTTCCTACAGCCTCTAGCGCAACCTTAAAAGGTAACTGTGTTTTTTGTGTCATTACCTGAATTGTGATGGTTTGAAGGCAGCAGTAAGTTCAGCTTGGTTTCTCCCACATGACATTGTTGTTAAGATACATATTTCTTTTTACTGTTGGAAGAAGAACAGTGTAAGAATTCCAGTGGTAGAAATTAATATTACACTTATCTGTGTCTTCTTTTGTTTCATCTCTTCCAGTGTTGTCATATCTAGTGCTTTCCTTCCCCCTCCTTGGTGTTGTACTTTTAGGTTGTATATGTCGTCTTTCTTAGAAACACTAGCGTTTTAATTTCTGCCACCCCTTACTAAGAGAGCAGGTAATGCAGAGCATGTGGTATCCAGAGAGTATCCCTAGCATGTCAGAGTCTTTCCTCCTTCGGTAATAGACTGGGTGCTGCGTAGGCAGAAGAAAAAAAGGGGAGAAGTACTGAATTTTCGTGGACTGACTGATAATAAGCATGGTAGAGCATTTTCTGAGAATTTATAGACTGAAGAGCTGGGAGACTGAATCAGCTAATTTCACTCAGGATTTTACTGGATTATCGCTTAGGTTGCCCCTCTTGTGCTGTGTGCAGGCTGCTCTTGAATTTCTGCAGCAGTGCTCTCTCTTCTTTTTTTTTTTTACATCTTTTTTTAAAGCGTATTTTAATAGGCAATTACTTCACAAGTTTGTATTTTGTTCTAATGACTCAACTCCATGGGGTTTATAAAATAAGGCGTTTTTGTTTCTTGATAAGGGTTCGTGCTGAGTTAGCTGGTTTGAAAAAGATGAAGATGCATTGCTGTTGTAGGAGTTGCTGGAGCTTACCGTGTTAATTGCTCGGCACCCTGAGGCTAATTAAAGCTGCCGCCATCGAAGCAGGTACCTGCCACCTCCGAAGCCTCGCTCCTGAGGCGCAGAAGGGATTGATCTGGTATGGTTCACATCTGGCCGGGAGCCAGCATTTTAGATGCCTCCTGCTGACAGCCACAGCATCTGTGCTAGGAGGTGCTTTTGGTGTAATACGGATTACATTTTCATCCGGATCACTAAATCTCCCCTTCAAGGAGGTGGTTCAGCTTTGTGCCACATGGCGAGTTCTTATCTAGAAAGCTTGGGGCTGACCAGCTCCCTCTTTTGTTTTTTTTTTTTTATCACCTCTCCAGTTTGGAAAATGTGAATGGGGAGAGGATGGAGGCTTGCTGTTAGAGTAGCAAGGTGAGCTTTGTCCGATAGTGAAACAGAATGCAGTGCTGTGATGTTCTGTTGTTTTGGTACAGCTGGACTGGGTGACAGTGTTACTGATTTTTTCCAGTGCTTCCTATTCTGGTTTCTTCCCCTTTCTGCTTCTCATCTGACCCCTTGGACCTGCCAGCAGAACTGTTAGTGTTGTCACCTGCTCACACAACCAATTTAAATTATTTTTTTTTTAAATTAGTTTTAATTTAAACTGCTAAGTTAAACTCCTTTAACGGCAGGTGTGTTTAAAATCTTTCTGGCACAAGGGGTGCAGGGAGCTGTGACACATCAGCTATGCTGGCAGGGTAGGGAGGAAGGTGGCCACCTTCCCAAGGAGGTGAAAAGCCAGCGGGGACCTTGTGTCTGGCGGCGGTGCAATGAACCATGGACTTGCAGTTACTCTGTGTGTGTTCGCAGTTGTGCAGCTGATGGAAGCGTGCGGCTGTCTAGTTAATGGCAGAGAAAATGAAACGATTCACGCTCTTCTCAGCAAACTTGTAGGACTTGGATGTGTCACGATTCAGACAGGCAGATGTGGATTGGATACAAATGTCCAATCAATTGCACTTAAAACATCTCAAAAAAGTTTTGGCCTTGACTTTCACAGAGGACATGGATGTAGTCTGATCTTTGATCTTAGGCAGCAAAAGGAATAGAAACCTGAGACACAGAACAGTTATGTATAAAACAAGACCTTCCTTTAGAAATGTGAGCCGATTTTATTTTTTTTTCCTGGTAAGTAAAACAAGAACATTTCTCCACCCTCTCACCCCCCTGCATTAAATGTTCGGAAAGGACTTGAATGGCAACATTCCCCTCCAAAGAAAAGAAAGCAAAATATCGTGGATGGCTTCAAGAATATTAGCACGGGTGTGTAGGAGGGATAGTTCAAGAAGATGTTAAAGAAGTTGCAGGGTTGCTACTGTTTAGTGGTGATTACAAAGGAGGAGGGTAGTACCTTTCTGTTCGGTCCCAAGGTGCTCTTTTGAAATGAGTTGTCTTTCTGCATACAACCTCAGCATCTTTGTTGATGAGGCGATGAGAAATGGAAAGAAGAAAAAAAAATTAAATGACAGCTGATTTGTAAATTCCTTTCTGGTGCATTCTACTTTGAATGCTTCTGGCCTGGTGTTGCTGGCTTCTCTGATCAAAGCCTGGTGCGTATACCTGCTTCATGCATGTGACACTGTATATCTGATGAGCTGTTTGGTTATTTTTACAGAGCCTGTGGGAAGCACAGTGCACAAAATAAACTTTCTCCTTTTCAGTAATGCAGTGTGAAAGTTTGACGGGAAATGCCAAGATGCATGCTTGTATGTATTATTATGTAATGTCTCCATGAAAAAAAACATTTCTTAGCAAAGCCGCAGGCAGCAGTGGAGTCTTTTGTTGGGTATCTCATGATATTTCTTTGACTAAAACAGATGCAACTGCAGCTCCTAAGCAGTGTGAGCTGAGGAATCTGAGGAAGTACCAGGGAAATGGAAAGGTACCGAAAAGGTGTATGCTGTGCTTTGTTGAAGTCCAGGTGTGTGAGGATGCAATGTAAAAACACATTAAAACTGAGGTGGCATATTTATTGTTTAAAGTGGGAGTGCTTTGGAGAGAAGCTGAGCAACTGCTCAGATGTCCTATGGTGTCATAGAACAGTCTTCTTCCAGAAGAGTCTGTTGTGTGCAAATAAAACTGTGAGGGTAATTTCGCAGAACTTTAGAAACCCCATTAACCTCTCTTGTGTGTGGGTCTGTTCAGCTGCAGAATGAAGAGGAGCCAGGCGAGTCTGCATCAGTGGTGAATGACGCCCCTCCACCTTACAGCAGCATTTCTGCAGAGAACACAGGTAAATTTAACTGCAAGGAAATAGCTACGTTTGCTCTGTTGTTCTTTCTTACTTGTTGTCCTTATTGACAGATGGCATTGCAGCATCGTTACCAAGGCTGCGAAGGATCAGAATTGATCCGGAGAGACTGTTGTTACTTGTTTAGAAGATGCATTTTGGCTACATTCATCTGATGTCATCCCATCAAGTGGTGTTCAAGTTACATTTCACAGTGTTCTTGGTAGATCGAAGACAGTTCAAAATCAAAGTGCTATGAAGATTTGTGGTTCCCCTCTCATTATCTGGCATTTGGATGATGCTGTGCTCCTTCCAAAAAGGACTTGTTACTTAAAAGGGGTTAAAGAATTCACTCTTCCTGTAGTTTTCAGCAACTGAGTACTTGGTCGTAAAGATTATACTTATTCTGAATCATCATACTGTCGTGTCACTCATAGCTTTTAGCAGACCAGCTTGTTTTGTGTGGATTATGTATCAGAGTATTTTGGCTGAGGTAAATCTTCCAATTTTGTTTTCCCCTCCAGTGCTTTCATAGTCAGCTGTTCAAATAAGATTTGTGAATCAAATGCAGCATACTGTCAGCTTCTCAAATAGCCAGCTGGCGTTGGATAGAAGTTTGAATACCGTGTTTCTTGAGCTGCCTGTTGAGTGTCTGCCTTGGCACAGTAACCATAAAGATGTCCCATCAGTTCTGGCTCCTTAGTGTGTGTCAGCAAGTGGGGCTCAGAAATGCTATGTTTGATTTTTGCTCCAATCCCTTTCCCCTCCATCAGAAAACAGTTTGGAGTCTGTCTCTGGACACATTGGTCACCAGTGGCCTGAGGCTTGCCGTGATCCTTCTTTGACTCACTCAAACCACTTGGGTTTGAAAATATGACTACTTCTGTTTATTGAAGTCAGGAGAGACACAGCATGTATCACTGTTTTAAAAATAAGTACAGCCAGGCATGTTAAAGTAGTGCTTTGCATATTACTTTATATTATAAGGTACTCCTGTGTTTTTCACTTTCTGTTTCAGGATGGCAAGAGGCTAGAAGGGTGGGGAGGGGACAGAAGGGGCAGGCTTCAGCAGTATGGGATATTGGGGTCTTTTGAAGTCATCTGAAACACTTCTCATTCCCCACGTGGTGTTCTTAAGGAACTGATGAGTTACCTTCTATATAACGGGGTTTTTTTCAGCTTATTTTGACTACAAGGATGAGTCAGGATTTCCTAAGCCTCCATCTTACAATGTGGCCACAACACTGCCTAGTTATGATGAGGCAGAGAGAACCAAGGCTGAAGCCACAATTCCCTTGGTTCCTGGAAGGGTGAGTATGCTGGCTGTATCTCCTCCACATTTCTTCTGTAGAGTTTCTGGTTTGACTCCTGCTGATCAAGTGTCATGACTTTTTTCTTTGTTGTTTTGGGTTTTTTTAAGCTTTCTGGGGTGGTGATATTGCATACTCCCAAGAGTTCTGTGGCTAATTTTTTTTTTTTTTTATTCTCCTCTGGGTGGCTATGATGATGTAAGACATATCAGTAATGCCAGCATGTGCTATCCAGATTACTTTGGCAAGCTGACAGAGGCACTGTACTGTATCCCAGTGCACTGTCACTGATTGGATTTTTTTTTTGGTTTTTGTTTTTCTTTTTTTAAAAGATTTAGGATTAATTGTTCACCATCTACCATATCTACCCTTGATATTCCTGCTGCTTGCTTAGTTGACTTTTCCAGAGGTCAGTGTAGCTGGTACAAGGATGATAAAACCATTCTGTCAGAATGATTATTTTTTTAAATTTTTTAATTTCTTTTTGTTTTTTTCAATATTGTCTCTTGTTCAGCCTCTTCTTCCACCCCTGCTAGCATTAGATGTCCACTGCTCATTGTAATTCTGCGTAGAAGCCAAATTCCTTGCTGAGATGATAAGTTTAATTTTTTTATGAGTAGAGGAATTCCTTACAGTGAGAACAAGAATATGCTGGATCTTGACTACCTTAAAAATAAATAAATGAACACATAAAATTCGTGTTATGTATATAATTCATGCCTTGCCTCATCTCAGGATGAGAAGCAGGAATTTTTCCTCCTTGCATTTGTAGCCTTTTGAGATGTAGGATTCCAGGCCCCTGCCCCATGGGGGAATTCCCTTAAATGTAAATAAAGCATTTTGTATCCCTCCATTGTACACTGCTTTTTGAAGGCTATGCAATTTGCTGGCCCTTTCTTGAAGAGGCACATGCGGAACTGGATTTGCCATATGGGCTGGACTGATACAAATCCACCCGTGTCTTGTCTCCCTTTAATTTGCAGGATGATGACTTTATGACACGGGATGACTTTGATGACACTGACCAGTTGAGGATAGGAAATGACGGCATTTTCATGCTAACTTTCTTCAGTAAGTACATGGTGGAACTTAGTGTTTTTAGGGAGTGACCCAAAATAGCTAGAGTTATTTTCACACTTATGCTTATGTAGCACCAGGAAAAACCTGTGTGCAAGGATTTTATGTTTGTTTATTTTTTTCCTTTGAATGTAAAGAGGGCTTGACCTGCAGCTTTTATCCTACTTTTTCAGTGGCATTCCTCTTCAACTGGATTGGATTTTTCCTGTCTTTCTGTCTGACTACTTCAGCTGCAGGACGATACGGGGCCATTTCTGGATTTGGTCTGTCTCTTATTAAGTGGATCCTTATTGTCAGGGTAAGTTGTGTAGTGCAAAAAACCACATACATAGGTGGTGGTACTCTTTTTTTTAAAAGTATTTTATTTTATACTCCTCCTCCCCCCCCCCCCCTTCTTGTTTTTAATGTTCCTTATACTGAAGTTAGTTATAAATTTAGCTGTTTATAACAGAGTAGATTGAGCCCCTTATTTACTAAGAACAGAGGTTTTTCATCATTCTGGCCTGTTTATATGCTGGAACGATTATCATAAGTAAATAATACTAATAAAAGAGAATAAAGATTGCACACCCAAGTATGGTGCTGTCTGATAGAGCCACTGTACTGGATCAGAATGTGTTTTATGTGTTGAGCAGTAACAATGATCTGATCTTTGTAAAACATTTTTCCAGATAAATCAAGCTCTGCTGTCAGCACAGGGACGTTTGTCTCCAGTACGCTGTTCCTTAGGTGCTCCTTGAGGGGGGGGGAATCTCTAAAACGTGGGATAGCGGATGAGGAGAGGGAAATAGGGACTTAAATTAGGAGGCGTGAGGTTTGCTTTTCGCTGGAAGAGGCAGCCACCGCTTTGTCACACGGATGGGAGAAGCCCACTGGTGCCCTCTGGTGCAACGTGCCTGCAGCACAAGCAGGAGAGGATCAGGAGGAAGCACGCTTTCCTGTTTTATTTCCACAAAAACTCTGGGCATATCCAGGCTGTTAAAATATCCACTGTGCTCCCCTCCACCAGATCACACAGGGAGAGGAAGGGAAGGACTGATCAGAGCTAGTTCCAGAGAAACCTTTCTGGAAGGGGTGGGTGGGGGGTGAGGGCGGGAGTGGGATATAAACGTGCTGATGCCAGAATGAATGGGGAAGAAAAGCCAAAATAATTTTTGGAGGGACTGGGAGAAAATATTTCAATCAGAAAAGCTTTGTCTGGGGCCTGTGAAAATGGCAGAGATCCCAGGCTGAAAGTTTGAATTTCAAGCAAAAAGGCTCGTTAGCTTTGCCTAAGTAGAAGTAGAGAGCGTTAGTGTTAGGGCTGTCACTTCATACCTAATCTTTGGGGCTAGGAGTTAAAATTTGTAAATACAGCATCTGTTAACTGTTTATGTAGAAAGTTAGGCTTTTTGGGGTCATCTTGTAAAAGTGGTGTTAAGAACCATTTGCTGGACTAGGAGGTGTGACAGAAACAGGTGACCTTAACTGGATTTGATTTAAACTTTGACAACAAGTTTACCTTTTGTTAGGTTTTTAAGCTTGAGTAGAATGAAAACAAAAAAAATTACACTGTATTTACCACTGACATAGTGAACTTCAGTGCTCTAATAGTGACAGTGCCTTTCATTTCAATACGCAGTAATATTCCCAATAGAAAATCTTGTCAGAGGGTTCCACAGATGTGGGATTTCTTTTTCAACCGTACTTTTTGTTTGCTGTCCAACCTTACAGTGTTGTAATTATTATGATGCACTGCTGCAAACCTGGTCTTCCCTTGCAGAAACTGCAACTGTGGTTGTATCGGACACACGAGGGAAAATAGGAGTATTTGCCCAGTAGTGTTTGTCTGCTCCACTGATTGCAAGAGTTTGTGGCTGGGTGTTGAATCTGATCCATTCCCCTTGTTTAGAGTTGGTCTGCTGGGTGTAGAAAAACCTTAAATGAAAGTTTGTGGACGTAGCTTGTTCCCTGCGGTCCTCATGCCGTGTCTTGTATGCAGTGGGCTTGATCTGGTTACTGCTGAAATTGGTGAGAAAAGTTTTTTGTTTTTGTTTTTTTTTAGTTCTCCACCTATTTTCCTGGTTACTTTGACGGCCAGTATTGGCTTTGGTGGGTCTTCCTTGTACTAGGTGAGTGTTTGTTTGGGGCAGCGAGAGGGAATGCATGCTTAAAAACTGTAAAGTGCAATTTGGGCTTTTGTGAGCATAGCTTTACTGGCTATTAAAATATGTGTGTATAGATGTAAAACTGAGATGTAACCCTCTCAGTCCTGCTCTTACTGAATGCCTTCTAGGTTTTAAACGTACACAAAACTGCTGTCCTCTTGTTGTCCTTTCTTGGTGGCAGCATCCTATTTATCACCCGAAAGAAGTATAGAACAAACAATGCTTGTCTTCAATAGTAACTGATGTTGTATCTGTTCTAATATCTTAAATGGAAGAGTGGGTTATGGTCTTTATTTTTTTTCTTTTCTTTTTTCCTCCCTTGGACGTGACGTGATCTCATTTGGAGTCAAAAGTTTTGTGATTACCTAAGGAAAGTTTGTTTATGAGATTTTCTGAAACTGTCATTGATTAGGTGTTATCGATAGCAAAAAATTTTCTTGTATTTAGTCAGCTGTTGTGCGTCCCAGAAACTTAGGTCCCTCTGTACTGGTAATGGTGAGTTGAACCGCTTCCTCTCTAATTGAAGAAGCAACACCTGTGTTAACTGGACAAATGTGTTTCTTCCATCCAGGTTTTCTGCTGTTCCTCAGAGGCTTTATTAATTATGCAAAGGTTAGGAAGATGCCAGATACTTTTTCCACTCTCCCCAGAACCAGAGTTCTCTTTATTTACTAAAGGTAAACTTTCTACTTTTCTCAGTTTGTTCTGTTTTGGTTTTTACTCTACTTAGTGACTCTTTTAGGCTAGACTTCTCTTTGCTTCAATATTTTTAGAAGACAGGGCAGCAGAAAACAGTTGTTTCTTGGTATCCCATGCACAGCTGCTGTTTCCACAGAGTCCAGACTGCCTTGGTAGAGAGCAGAGGAATACCTGACATTTCTTCCAGAGTTTTTGCTTTGAGGAGTTGTATATTCATTAGATTCCGTGACTTGAATTGTAAGAACAAAATCTCTGCCCCTTGGTATGGCAATGTGTTTGGCAAGTGTGTCTTTCACAATATATCACGTGCCTGAAACACGTGGTATGTCCTAAACGTGAGTAAAGGTCACAGAATATTGTTAGAAGATTGTGCCAGTGTCTTTGGCTTATGTCCCAGAAAGAACAATTTGTCTGAATTTTGCATGCTATTTGAATTTTCTGCCAAGTTCCTGAAGAAATTAAACTCCGGCACACCTTTGCTCTTTGAACACCCCTCCCATATAGTTGAGCATACCATCCTGCCTGAATATCTCTCAAAAATCTTAACGCCTAAAAGACTTTCTCTTTAAGGCTGAACCTTAACGTTTCTGCCTTTTTAATGGGACTTTAAAGGAGGCTTAGGTAGTTGAACCCTTCTAGCATAATTCCCTGCTTACAGCAGATAATGACTGTGCATTAACTGTCCCTCCCTCAGGGGAAGGAAATCCTCTAATGGTTGCTTCCCAGATGGTGAATGCAACATGATGCTCCCTTTAGAAACATCATAATAACACTAGATTTCCCCAAGACAAGATTGAAGCAATTGCAGCTGGGACAGTGGTATAAAGAAACCAAACAAACCCCAGCTTTAAACTGGGGGTCATTAAATTGTTCAGCTTGTAAAACAGAGGCTTGATTTTTCCAAATGCACTTTCCTTTTATTAGAAACTGCAGATTGCATAAGATTCTGCTTCATTTCTAGTCTGTATGAGAACATGCTACACAAAACGGCTTTTGTGCAGTGTTTTTTAGCTTGAGTTTTCCACTGGTGATAGCATGTAAAAATAGTTCAGTCAATTCATTGAAGTGTTTCAGTTCCGTTTAATAAAGTTACGGTTTATGACCTCCTCCAGGATTTGTAATATCCTCTCAAATTCCTGCTGAGTCACTAAAGGGTTTATTTCCCCTGGTAGTATGGTCATGTAGTGTGAGTGTTTAAGCATCAGCTTTACCATCAGTTTGTTTTCACTGAACAATTTCCTTTTTTTTCTGCTTTACTGAAACTTATTTTTCATTTATTAAAGAAACTGTTTGGTTTCTTGTTGCACAGGCTTGAAATTTTTAATTTTGGAGACCTTGCTTGTGAGGATGGAGGTGTAAAGTGTTTTAAATTTTTTTTATTTATTTGTTTCGGGGTTGTTGTTGTTGTTGTTGGTGGTGGTGATGTCATTTTAGAGCTTTCAAAAAGCACTCTCTCTTTTATATATATTGAAATAAATGTCCAGAATACTTTCTAAATATTACAACTTTGGCACTTCCCCTGACAATAAATCTTTAATCCTAAATTCTGAGCAGGGAAACCACAAAAGACTTGGGTTTTCAGCGTATTATTGGTCTTAAGATTAGATTTCCTCTGTGGGGCATAATGAAAGGGGCATGGTGAATGGTCATTTTCATTTTAGACCAGGGATAATTTTTAGAAAATTAGGAGGGGAGGAATAATGAGTGCAAATAATATTTATGCAATAAATTATGCAAATAAATCAGTGAAAATAATAACAGGTAAAGATTAATCTAATTGAAAGGTTCATGTTTACTCTTCAGTCTGTGTGTGCTAGTAATGGGCATTATCCTTGGCGGTCTCTCAGCAGAGTACATCAGCTGTATGACAACTGGAGGTGGTTTATGTTGGATCTCAGGTTTAAACAGCTGTAGCCAGCATGGCTGGAATAGACAGTATCTGAGAGCTGATGTCTTGTTTGTACCAGAACACTTGACAGGAAGATACAAAACTCATAATCATCCTGGGTGGATGCAGCAACTAACGACTGAGTCAGATTTTGTTTTCATAGTGTAAATGCACTTAATTCCATGCACCCATACGTTTTTATGCCAGTGTCTCTTAAGAGCATCATCTGGTTTAGTTTCTGTGTTCCTTAAGGAATTTTAACTCTTCAGAACTGTAAAATATGCAGAAAACTACAGAGCGTTTTGATAGAGTTATGTCATTGTGTACTGAGATGCTTGATAAGCTTTAGACATCCTGCACTCTTTGTGAACTACATCCTTCTGTTATCTAAAATAACAATCTAACTATAGTTTCAGTATTCAATATCCTTCTCTGACAGATGTTTTCTGGAAAATGTCTTCCTGCATTTAGTGAATACTCCCTCAAGAAGCAACAAGACACCTGCAGGAAGTGAATCAAGACTCTGGAGCAGAAGAAAAAATAATCACCTGCTTTAAAATAAACAAACGTACTGTTGGAAAACAAAACAAACCAACCAACCACAAGAGAAGCATTTCTTTCTATTTGTTTCTAGGTGTAAAATTTTAATAATTAATGCAGAATTCTGTAATCATTGAGTCATTAGTGGCTAATGTTTGAAAAGCTATTGCAGTCGAGTCTGTGGCGTGCTAATAAAGCCTTATATAGATTGTTTCTGTAGTGATTTCGGTAGCATGAGCCATGCCCCGGAGCCAGCAGGGGCCAGGCTTGCTTTATTTCCTCCTCCATCCTGGGAGCCAGTTTGGGCTCTGGTCTGTCCTGTACAGCCTGTGTAATGCTGAGGGCCCAAAGGGATGATCTCAAAAGTTGAAGTGGCTTTGCAATGGTTACACACCTTTCTGCTGTGTAAATCTGATAGCATCTGCGCCGTCGACGGGTGAATGGAAAAAAATGGGTCTATGCGGTACAGATTCTTGAGGCGTAGTTGGAGACAGTGTTATTGGGAAGGTGGCACAAGTATTAATTTTTTAATAGTCTATATTCAATGTTGTAGTATACTTTACCTTCATACTACCTACCTTTTGGGCTATATAGGGATTTTCACAGTACACATTGGTAGTGTAAAAAAGAAAGATCACGTTGCAACTTTGTATAAAAAATTACCTTGCAAAACAAAGGCTTTTTTTTTTTTTTTTTTTATTCTTTGGCTTGGGACTTTTGAGACAATTCCTAACATACCTGTAATTCTTGCTTTTGTAATTTGTGTTAGCAGAGACTATGATAGGTTATAAATGTAGATTTAATGTGCACTTCTGTGCTTTCTGCCAAGTGGGAATTCACTTTGGAGTTTTATTATGTTGAAACTGTAAATATAGCAGAATGTTAATAAATATCACTTATGTAGCAATTTTTGCTGTAGAGCAGTGTTTAATTTAGTTTCAATGCTTTGTTGCACCTGGTTATCGATTACATATGCAGATTATCTGTGGGATTTTCCATACTTTTCCATAGCAGGTGTACTGCAAATTTCCACTTCAAGGTGTCTTTCTTTTTGTAACCAGGTTTTCAAAACCAGAGGCAGTCCTCAATGTCAGTCTGGTGGGTCAGGAAATGGTGATTCCATACATACGTGGATTGCGTGTGTTGGATTTTTTTAATAGTTTCACGTATAGAACTTGTCTGCCTCATGACATGGTTTGTTCATGGTTTTCATTCATGGCTGAACTTCTCAGATGTGTAGTCGCAAAAAAACGGTTGGGGCTGACAAAGATAGACGGAGGTTACACAAAGACTTCCTTTTTAAACAAGAATAAGTGTGCACAGAGGGAGTTATTAAGTTTGTCCTGCAAGGCAAAATCTGTAGCATTAGGGAACTCTGAGTCACGTTTGCCCAAACTTGGTACATGAGTGTTGTGTTTACTCTCTTGGCATCTGGGCCTTATTTGGTCTTGTATATTCAGAGAACTTGAATATTTGGCATTCCTCTTTCTCTTCATTGGGTGGCCTGAAGCTGCAGACACCTACTGCTCCATCCTTCCTCTGCAGACAGCAGTTCTGGGAGCGCAGGGGAGGGATGTGTGTGCTGCCAAAAGCGGATAGGTGACAGGGTCTGAAGAAATCTGTGTTTGTGTTCAGTGTGGGTTAACACAGACTCCAAGATCAAATAATTATTTTGGGTCTGTGACAGCTCAGCCACTTTATACCATGTAAGTGGCAGGTCTGTGGTCATCTGCAGTAACCAAATAAATACCTTTGGCCTTCCTGCTTGTGTCTTGTTAGCCAGGTTGTTTCGCCTTCCAGCATTGTAAACCTCTGAGCAGGTTCATACAGAATTCAGACTTAATCTCCCAGAAACGTATTTCATCTTTTGATTGGGGACCGTCCTTCTCTGGAGAGGGGAGATGGCCATGTTGGCTCAGCCCTTACAATGGGCAATACTTGTGAGTTCCATGGAGGTTCTTAAATGTGCTGCCTTACAGGGTGACCTTTGCAGAAGACCCGGCAATGTGATTTTTTTTCTGAATCTTGCTTGGGTGGGAGGGTTTGCACCGCACCTTTTGTACTGCGTGCGCCTGAAGTAGCATTATATCGCTACTCCCCTTTGCCGCACACACACGTGCACATACACACACCCACCCCCCATTTTAGATTAGTTTATGTATAACCCCATGTGACCACCTGTATGAGTCTTACTTAGGCCAAGCTGTGTTTAGCACAATGGCATGTTGGGGTGCAGCCTCTCAGTGAGGGAGTGATCAAACAAACACCGAACCTCTTCTTTGGCCATTGGCCACAGAGGGGATAACAAGAAATGCTAATAGAGATGGAGATTCTGTAGCAAATCGCTCTAAATTTAATAATCTCACCATTTCTATGCAAGAAGCATTAAGCTGTCTGGTATTCCTTTTAGCTAACAGTGCCTGGAAGAGGGATGGAGGCTTCACGGGCTGTGGCAGGGCTGCAGAGCAGCTGTGCCATGGTGGGAAGAGAGGTCCAGTAGACACAGGCGTTCCTGCCCTGCATTAGGGCTTGCGCTTGGCCCTGGCCCAGTGCTCACTGTTCCTTTACAAAGCCAGCACTGAAACACTTTGGGGGCTTCCAGGTCTCTCCTGCAGTGGTGGGCTCTTTGCAGCCATCCTTGGGCAGGATGCTGGGGTGAGCAGGCTTCTCTGCAAAAATGACAGTTGTTCTCAACGAAGGCAGAGGCTGGTGTGTGCAAGGTGGGGAGCTGCCGGCTGGGACGTTGTGGCTGCTGGCATGGGTTGTTGCACAGCAAGTCTCAAAATGGTTAAACTATTCTGCATCTGTAACAGTCTTATGCAGAAGAGCTCAGCTGTGTTAACAGAGGAGCCACTTTTCTTTGTCCAAATACCAGAATTGTTTATACCAATGATTTTTTTAAAAAATATTTTGCAATCATTTGAAAGTTGCTCTAAGGTTATTTTTCCAGGTATTACAGGAAGCACATCTTGAGATCTTATTTCCAGTTCCCATGAAAGAAGGAAAAGCAGCCCAAGGGGAGAAGGATCAGATAAAGGGAGAACAGCATGTGCTGGAGGAAATCAAATTTGCCTACAGAGAAGGTAGGACTGCCACAGAGGAAACAAATAGGATCTGTCCATTGTCCATGCTACTCCGCCCGCTCCAGTGGGAGCTCAGCCTCCAGTGAAAAGATTGGTACTAATTGTCCATGGCATCCGTGTGAAATAGAGGATTAAGCTGAGGAATAAAACCACTAAATGGGAGACCTCCCAGTTACTTAAAAAAGACTTTCCCCTCTTCTCTTGCTCTAGCTGATACATCATTGTATTTCCAAGAAGTTGATAAATTCAGCTAGATTTAGGAATGATTTCTGTAAACCTTTTTACTTTACTGCAAAAATCCTTTCTGACAAGAAAAATGCTGCAATGAATTAATTGGTTTTTGTTTTGGCCACATACAGCCAACAACTGAGTCATTTTCGGTGTCTTCGTTAGTGGAAATGATTCAGGGGCTGGATTACCATGACCTCTTCTCTGGGCTGGGGCACTCTCCTCTTTTAAGATACTTGTGACGGCGGAGGGGATGGCCCGGAGATCCTGAAGCAGAGGGTGGTAGGAAGCACCTGAAAGGATCAGAAAACATAATTCAGTCAAAAGCTCCACCACAGCACATTTTGTAGTGCCTCCGTCTACCCAGACCACGTCTGGAGAGGCTGTGGGATTTGCTGCCGTCTTTTTACATAATAAAGTAAGTTTTCATAGTACCTACTGTTGTTCTCATTGCCTTGTGTTTAAAAGTTGGCATAGCTTTAATTGGATTGAAAGAGAAACAAATGGATTGCGAAAATACATACAATAAGCCAAACCTGGTAGCAGTTGGATTACTGAACCTTTTTAAAAACTCCTTGAACCCTGAACATTTACAAGGTTGTTTTAGTGGTGATGCTTATTACTCATCACATAAAAACATTTCACAGTGTGGGTACTGACAGGGTTGTTACACTCACCCAGCCCGGTCCTGTTAATGCCCGAGTCCATTCACTGCTCCAAGTAGGAAGTTTACATCGGTTCAGCATCTCTTTCTCAACAGTTGGTCAGTAAAGTTGTATATGTTTTCATTTTAGGTATCTCCTTTCTTGAAAGGGTCATATTAGGAGTTACCCTTATCACACGTATTGCTGAGAAGATACTATGGTGAGAGTTACCGTGGCCTTGGACTGTGGGGTTTCTCTCTCCTGCAAATAGTTCTAAGCTGGTTTCCTTGCAAAATAATTGTATATCATTTTTTGGATAATCTCTCGTATGTAAACACCAATGAACTTTTTGGTGTTTTGTGGGGTTTTTTAAGTGCAAACCGACAAAAGTCATGCTCAAAGTGTCAGCTGAGTGTGTATTTTTGTGATTTATCCAGTTGGGCATGTTTGTAGAGCAGCAGAGCTCATTGGGAGCAAGGAGAGTGCATCGGCTTTGTCCCCATGGCAGAGCATGCTGCCTGCATGCAAGTGTCTCAGCATCAAGTCTGAGTGCCCTGTGCTCTGTGATTAAACTTTATAATTGATATCCTAGGCTTGCTTTACCTCCATGAGTCTCATAGATGTATGAAAATGCAAGAGAAATTCAAAGGAGCGTTCACAGTTTTCTCTTTTTCTCGTTAACTGTTGGGTCTCTGCAGCAAGTTCCTGTTCACGTGAGGTCCTGGGCTTCCAGAGATGCCTCGAGCCCCAGCACAGATGTCTCCATCAGTGTTCCCATGGGAAAGGCAGAGTGTTTTCCAGTCGATCCCAGCATCCCCAGAAGCAGCTTGGGGCTGGTACAGCTTCCTCCTGCAATGCCTTGGTTGCCTCACAGCATCTTGTGTGCGAGCATGTGTGTGCAATAACCACTGCACATCTGCACCGGGGCTTTGCCCAACGCAAAAATTAGTCAGCTGGCTGCAAAGGCATGGCTCCGGACGAGAATTCGGCTTACAGAGTCTGGGTTAATGGAAAAGGGGTGCAGGAATGATCACTCAGAGACTTCCCAATATGACAGTGTTCCCATCGTGTGGCTACCAGAGGCAATTGGAGACAATCCAGGTGATCAAACCAGCTGGATTTTGCTGAGGTGTACAGTAAAATGTAAGGCTTATAAAAGCACTACACAACATGGCTGTACTTGTAGTCAACCTGCCTCAGGCTGTGGTTTGCTTACAACCCCATCCCAGAGCCACGGATCGGGGCACAGAGCGTCTCCTGCCATGAGACTCCCCTGCCCTGCTCCATCTCTGCAGTAAAGTTCCTGTGACGGCAACTGGGGAGGCGAAATGAGGTGCCAAAGCATAGATTTAATCCACAAGCAGCGAAATAACCCAGTCTCCTGGTAACTGGGACTCGGACTATGGTGCGAGAGCCATACCCAGCTGGGGGCAAATTCCTCCAGGCGTTTAAAAAACGGCATACAGCCTGTGCATTTGTCTGGCCTTTGGATTTTTTCTCTGCCTCAATGAACTGAATCTCCCAGGGAACAGGGAAGGGCTGCAGGGTGGCAGGTCAAGCTGCTTTTGGGCATCCCCAGGTAAGGGAGAAACGGGTAAAAGAAAGCACCTTGGGGAAACATGACCATGGCACTGGTGCTGCTGGAGAGGGGCCCTGCGGGACCGTGGCTGCTCTGACCCTGGAAGGATAAGCTGTTCCCAGGAGAGGTGGGCAGGGGAGCTGCCCCCATGGGACCCCTGCACTCAGCTGCTTGTACCTGTGCTGCTGCAATGCTCAGGATGAGGATTTCATTTTGCTTTTTTTTTTCCTGACGTTTTTGGGAAATGGACAGAAACCAGTCGGGGAAGGAACATAGAGCGCAAGGGTTTAGTCATTGTTTAATGTAAAAAATCAATCACAGGATGTATCCTGCAAACTATTTCTAAATTGTAGGACTTAGACACAGGCCCTGTTTTGCCAAGTTTAAAATACATTGATTAAACCTAATAGCAATGAATACAAGAAATGAGGCAGAAAGTGGGGATCTCTACCCAGGGTCAGGAATGTCAGAAAGGGTCCGTGCCAGGAGCAAAAGGTGCTGTGGTCCCAGGGCAAGTAAAGCACCATCAGTGTCCCAGGGCCAAGTGGAGCGGAGTACAGGAGCTCTCTGGACTGCATTTTAAAAAAATTGAATTACTCAATAGAAGTTACACAAGGTAAGAAATCAGTATTTCCAAAATATGCATCGTCTCTCAGTGAGTTCTAATGGGCCCCTGAACTGCACCCTTGGGTGTTTGTCGGCTGGAGCCAGTGGGCACAAGGAGATGGGCCTTGGAGCATCTTTTGGGTGCCAGTGGGTGGTGTGCTCGGGTGGTGGGCAGGGACACTGTGCCTCCTGCCCATGGGCATTGCCCCAGAGTGGTGTTGCCTGTGGCAGCTGTGGGGTCCAGAGGCAGCACGAGGGGCAAAATGCCCCACACCCACAGTCACACAGCACACAGACAAAGTAGGTGGCAGATCCGATGAGAAGAAAAGCCCATCTTGGACCAGTTTTTGTGTTTGTTTTTGTTGTTGCTTCAACCAAAGTGGCTGGAGTGCGGTAATTAAAGGCTCAGTGGCTCTAATTGGAATAGGTTTAAACTGGAGGTCAAAATCCCTTCTGGCACTTCCTCTGCCTAATAACCATCAACAGAAATCAAACAAATCCAACTGGCTCCAGCCCCTAATCTGCAACCAGTGAAGGTCGCGGTGGTGATAAGGGAGCACAGCAGCTGCAAACAGCCCTGCGTGAAAACACAGACTCCAGCGGGTCAAACAGCTGAGTGCTGAGGGGCACAGTGCCCAGCCCTGCCTGGGGTGGATGGGGATGGTTTGATGGCCACATGTCAGTGCTGGGGGATGAGTAAGGGCAGTCCCTGGCTGCATGTGATGAGTTGGACCCCGTGCTCCCCATGGGGCATCTTGTGCATGAGCGAGTGGTGCCAGTGCAGTACGTGGGAGAGGGACGGGGTTGGCGCTCAGCAGCACTCAGCATGGCTATTTCACCGAAATGCCTGTTTTCTTTGAGCAGATGAAGAAAGTGAGGCTGTGATGGGGATTAGAGAAGGAGCTTTTGCAACCAAGTGCTAATTTTGGGGCATCCGGCAGGTGCTGTGCACAGTGCGGGTGTGGGGCTGCACCCCGAGCCCACCCACGGCTGCAGGTTCCCACTGCTGCCAAAGGTCACTGCCCTCGCCAGGCCACCACTTTAACTGCTTTTCTAATTATGCCCTAATCTGGGGACCTTTAAAGTGATCGGGGGAGGGGAGAAGAGAGAGAAAAGAAAAGGTGTTGCAGATGTGCAATGGTCAAGCACCACAGGGCTGGGATGCAGCTGGCTGTCCACGGGGCCATCCCTCCCTGCTGCAAGTCTGCCCATCCTTGCTGGGATGCCTCCAGTAACTTTTGCCTACAGATTGCATCGTTTTAATGTTTTTGTGCTCATTGTCACTGCTCCCCTCTCTGCCAGCCCACTCATATGCATTGCACTGGCTCAATTAAAGGGATCTGGCGGTGAGTTACTGCATTGTGCTCTACGTTTAATTTGGAGGGTTCACTTTCCACGCAAAGACAGCACCTGCACTGCAACCAGCTGAAAGCTGGGGCTGCCCCAAGCTTGCCTCAGTGGCCATTTACCAAACACACTCCTGCATGGGATGGAAACACAAGGTCCTGGGCTGGGAGCAAGGTGGTGGCTACCCCAGCTGCTCTGTCAGGGTGTGGCTTATGGCTCCCCCATGCAGCACTGTCCTGCCCCAAAACCAGCCACTCCTGCTGCCGGGTGTCAGGGGACTGAGAAGCTGAGGCCGCCCTTCCGCTGCCACTTTGCGAGAAGCTCTGGTGCTAAAAGGAGCACGGTGTGGTGCTGGGGCTGGTGCTGGTGGGCAACACTGCAACTACAGATGTGACTCCTGCCACTGGCTTTACCACTTCTGATGGGTGCACAGAGCAGCCAAAAAACCAGCGTGAGAATGGTGCTGCCATATGAGGCCATGCAGTGCCGTAGGAGGCTGTGCAGTGCTGCAGGGTGCTGTGCTGGCCACGCTGAGCTGCAGGATGCCATACAAGGCTGTGCAGTGCCATGGCTGGCAGGCAGCAGCTGCAGCCACCCCAGCTGAGCCCGCAGCACTCCCTGGGCAGCAGCTCTGGCCGGAGGTGCCTGGGCCCCACGGGAGGCTGCAATGCAGCTGCAATCGCTGCTGACTCCCTCCCACAGATGCGACCAGGGCGGGAGTGTCCAAAAGCCATGGCCGTGCCTGGGTGTTAACTTGCTTTAGTGCTTCTGTGCTCGCAGCAGGTGATGGGAGCCCTGCCGTGGGGAAAGCCATCTCCCCTATGCTCCAGCCCTGCTCTGGGGCCCCCAAATAGGCTGTAAACTGCAGCAGCACCATCCTTTGCCCTAGGGTGTGCTCCTGATTTGTGCAAGGATGTGCTTGAGTTACTGCTTTTTTTCTCTAAGTTGCATAGAGGTAAGTGGGACCAGCACAAAATCTTACTGCGAATGTGGAGCTTCGTTAGGATTTGTCCCTCTGCATGGGAGCTGGTTTGGGTGGTGAAGCTGTTCATGGGGCTGGGTTACTGCTGGGGGGAGCAACTTGTGGCAGCACACCACAGCTCAGGAGAGGGGCAGCAGAAATACATTAACTTAACTGTAACCAAAGCCCTAACCTTGACTTTGCAAAAAAAAACCCCACCTACCCACCCAACCCCCAACTTGACAATGCCCAGCAAATCTAAAGATTGGTTGAAGTCTGCAGCTGCAATCAGT
The DNA here is from genome assembly GCA_035590275.1 of Ibycter americanus. Taxonomy (NCBI): domain Eukaryota; kingdom Metazoa; phylum Chordata; class Aves; order Falconiformes; family Falconidae; genus Ibycter; species Ibycter americanus. The sequence goes on along the minus strand of JAVJGI010000064.1, from coordinate 65,533,549 downwards.
AATGCAAAGAATGACACAGAGCTCAGCTTTGACAAGATGATGTTTTAAAACTCCCCAAAGAAAAGTAAATTCAAACCACTGAAACAGCTGTAGGTTAAAATGTGAAGTACAGGAGTGCAGTGACTGCAGCGATACTGCTAGAGCTGGGGTTCCGTTTGGAATAATTAGCTAATGTAGACATGAGCTGGTTCTCCTGAGTTTGTCTGGGAGCTCATCATGCCAATGCTCTGGGTCGTAACTGGGACTGGTCTCTCCTCAGGCTAGCCCTTGGTTTCAGGATCAGGGGACTGGGCACAGGTGGACTGCAGAGCCTGGAAGGGTAAATCCTCTTCCACCTGACAGAGGATAGAGATGCAGAGTGGGATCTTGCACCAGCCAGTGCTTGGTTTGGGCTGCCAGAGCAAAGCTGTAGCTCCTGACAGCCTCTTGTTCTTCCCAGTAATGTTGCTGAAGGATGCTTCTGCAATTTCACTAATTCTTTGTTTTCAGGTGCCTCTGCATCCCCATGAAATGTGACAGCCAGGTCCCAGCTGTGGAGGCTGCAGACCTGCCGGGCTTTGCCAAATCCTACTGAGCCAGTGAAGGTGAGCACAACACTGATGCAGAGGGACCTACATGTCTTGTTCATACCTCAGGGCAGTTGTCCCTGCTAACGCCTGCACTGAGGCAAATTAGTTGGCTTTAAGGCTAGGGTTTGAGAAAAGTGGAGCTACAGACACTGCAGCATTTTGCGAGTGCCCAAGGTGAGTGAGAACCGGTTGCTTCGGTGCAATGACGGATCTGTGGTTTCTAGCCAGGTGCAGGACCCAGTGTCTGCAGCTCTGAGCTGCCCTTCAGGTCCTTTGTGAAAATCCATTTCTCTACTCCATCAAGGCTGGGTAGCATGAGTTCGGATGTAGATATTCCTGATTAGGTGAAATGATTTTGTCTGTTATAGCGGAACACTTTTATCAGGGAACTGAGAGGCACATTCAGGTAAACTGTATCATCACCGTTCCCCAGGACAAGAAGCTGAGGCACAAGCTGGCACAGTGAGGCAGGGACAGTCCCCATAGCCTTGTCCAGCTGCTACTTCCTTAGCACAGGGCCTGCAGGGCGTCGGGGTCAACAAGCAAAGGTCTCAGTGCTGTTTCCTAATGGCAAGGTGGTTCAGTGTGTGGGCAGTGAGCGCCCGGGGCAGGGGCTGCCCTGGCTGAAAGGGGCTGCTGCTCAGTGTGGGCAGGAGTTTCAGTTTTAAATGGTTCCTGGGGAATGGTTTTCCCGTGGTGTGGGATGCGGAGCCCTGTATCCAGGCTTCTGGATGAGCTGCTTGTGCTTAATTCCTACAGTTTGTGTGGGTCTTTATGACTGTGTCCTCATCTCTTGCTGGTTTTAGTTTGTTTGGAGCAAAAGCTCCTAAGTTCTTGGAGAAATTTTACTGCTCTCTCAATCTGCAGCTCAAAGGACACAAAGCAGCTCCAAAACACTTGGGATATGTCCAGTGATGGGTTCTGGCGCAGGGCAGTAAAGTGGAGAGCAGATGTATCGGGTACCAGCAGCCCCTTATCCTTTGGTCCTGCCAGTTTTATGGAAAGGCTTTTATCAGACATTCCAGACCTATTACTCCAAACTTTCCAGCTGGAAATGGGGGCGAAGAAGCACTTTACAGGCCCAAACTTCCTGAAACTGCTAGGAATGACCTTATCCATACGTTCAGCAGAGCCTGAGCCGGATGACAGCAGGTGAGAGCAGTGCAGGCAGGGCTCTGCCAGGAGGAAGAGGAGGCTGAGGAAGGCTCTGCCTGCTGCCTTTCCCCTCAGTGATCTCCTCTTTGGCCCCACGTGTCCACCTTATTGGGACGCAGTTTAAAACTCCCTCTGTGCCTGTGTTGCTCTGCTGAAGGTGTGTTTGAACAGCAGGCAGGACTGACTGACAGCCAAAGGGTTATTTCAACCCATCTCTCACAAGACAGGCTTTGAAATTTCAGCAAGTGCCACGAAGACAGATGCAATTAAGGGAGCTTGCTTTTTTGAAGATGCAACACTTCTATTAAGCAAGCGCTCTGTTTGTCCTTGCTAATTGAAGTAAATTGCTTTCTGCAATCAAATTGGGAAGTTCCTCTTTTGATCACAATGCAAGTTATGCTTTACTACATGATTTCCAGTATTTAGTCTGCCTTTAGTGTTCTCCCTTTAATTAATTTCATGTATCCAGTCGATTTCTGCAAGCCTGCAGTGGTGGTGTTTGAAGGGCTCTGTTGCTTTTTAGAACTGAAGGGAAACAGGAGGGATTTCTTTGTCTTGCATTTCTTTTTCTTGTCCCCCGGCCTGTGTTCCCTGGTGCGTCACTGAGGTAGAGCTTGGATAATTTTGAGGCTGGCTTCGTTCACCTATTAAACCCAAGAAGTGGCTGGTGCTCTCAGTGTGGGCTGCTGGATCCCTCTGGGCTATGGGCTCAGCAGGAGGAGAAATATTTTTAATCTGGTCCAGCAGAAAATTACTATTCCAGATTAGAAATTAAGACCATCAAGTGGGCATGAGTCATCTATTTGCTGTGGTCACAGTTTTTCCTCTCATTAATCTTACAGCCTGTTTTCACTGCTGCACTCTGAATGGGAGAGAAGACTGCTAACCATAATGTAAATGCCATCTCCCCAGTCTAGCAGCTCTCGTCTGCTGCTCCTCGGGCCATGCGCAATTGCCAGTATGGTTTTTTTTTTTTTTTAATTCTTTCCGTTCTGTAGAGTATCTCAGTGTTGTCCCGAGTGTTTTGCAATAACTATGTTGAAAAACAAGACTTTATCTACAAGCAAAAGCATACCATTTTAATTTAACTAGTGCAAAACCCCATTTCAGATGAATACTGTTTTATTTTAGTTAAATTTAAACCGATTTTGTACTTAAGACTTAAAGGCATAAGACTTAAAGGAAAAAAGCACTTGACCTGAGATAAGAAAAAGCACAAAAGACTTCACACCTACACAACTAGATCAGTTGCTTTTGCTTCTGAAGATAAAGTGGTGTCTGTCTCTGAGGGTGCAAAACCCTGACACAGATGGACTCAGCGGGGTGAACCATCTTGGGGGAGCAGCGAGACCAAGCCATGGAGGGGACAGTGCCCCAGCCCATGGTCCTCCAGCCTGGGCAGTGGGGCACCAAGACATCAGCACGGTTACAGGGGTTTGCAATAGCAGCAAATAAACCAACAATAAAGTGTATTTAAAACATGGTAAATGCAAGCAGGGTAGATCGGGTCATGCCTGCACCCTGGGCAGGACTCAGCCTGACACGCCACGGAGACTGGCCAAATGATGCAGAGCCTTGCTGAGCCCTCAGCCGCCCTGGCAGTGCTGGTCCTTGGGTTCACACAGGGGGACACCCAGCTGCAAGGTAGGAGCCACATGTCTTGGCAGCATCAGTTCCATTAATAGTGCTGGGGGGCTGAAGGGTGCCCATAACAGCATCTCCAGAATCTCAGGGGATGTGGATATGGCTGTCTCACTGATCCAGTAACAGGCAGGCATTCACCTGTCTGTCCCACAAGCAGCTCTTCTTGGAGATTTACACTCTTCAGTGGGTAGGATAATTTAGAAAAGGGGCAGGGCAGTTTGCTGGGCTGGGGTCAGTTCTGCAGGCAGTGCTGGCTTTGCGGCTCTCCTCTGGCTCTCTCAGCTCATCAGGGCACTTGTGGAGCCACATGAGATCTTGGTCTGCCTTACAAAGCAGGTTCTGTGAATTGAGGAGTTTGGTTTTGTCCTGCGGTTTTGAATTCTAAAGCCAAATCCATCCCTGAGACAAGCCCACCGTAGGCATTGATGCTGAATAGGCACATCCCAGGTTTTTGCTTTTGCTCGCAGTATGAGCAGATTTGGGTTGTTTGTGGTGACTTGAATTACTGTCTCTGTGGCCAGTAGTCAGAAGAGAGGAGCCAGTTGTATTCTGGACTGCAGCAGCTCTGTACTGTGATGACATGATCAAAACATTAAGGATCCTGCTTCTTGAGGAAACGCAGGAATCCAAAACATCTGGTAAGTTTGTTTGTGCTTGTGTTGCCTTCCTTCGTGCCTTTGTTCATCCCTTCCAATTACTGTTTCTAAGTATAAACTTAAAACAGAGACTAGGCTGAGTTTGTGGAGAACATATGGACAAATGGAAAATAAACAGCACAAGGAATTCCTGCCTAATGAGCTCTTGGATGATAAGATACCACCAAAAAAAAAAAAAAAAAGAAAAAAGAAAGAAAAAAACAGCGGTCTGAGCTTCAGCTCTGTTGTATCATGAGAAGAAAATTTCACTAATGATGCCCAACAACACTTTGATGCTGTGCTGCGGCATATCTCTCTCTTATGGTCTATTGGGCTCTAGCCTGCTGAGGACACTACTGCCTGTTGCACTGGACCCGTGCTTGGAGGCTTGTTCCAGCCACACAGGGCCACAGCTGGATTCAGGCCACGGAGATGGTCTTCAGCCACCAGCTCTGCTGGGCCAGGGCCTCCAGAGCTATGGCCAAGACGATGGAGTAGCCATGCCTTCCCTGAGGCTGTCCCACCAGCCCCAGCTGATGGCATTGGTTCCATGCTGGCTTTCCATGAACAGCACGTGTTTCCCCTTTTGGCCTCCCTTGATACATATGCAATTAATTACTCCAGCTGAACAGCAGGAACCCAGTCCTTCCTCCTCAAGTTCAAGGTTTGCGTCTCTCTTTCTTCCTGGCAGAAGAATAGATGTTTCCTTACACTTGAGGCAAGAACCACCCTACTAGCTTTGCTATTTATTTGTGGTTAGGTGGCTGCTCAGATTATTTTTGGTTGTAGGGTTTCTGATTACGCTCACTGCAAGTCAAGGTGTTCATCTTTGCTCAGCTTAGGCACCCAGGTCTGATCCTCAGTGATTCTACAACTCCCTTGACTTTCTCTAATGGTCATCAACAACTCCTGGAGCAAACTGAATGCTAACACTTCCCATCTGAGTGTGTATCTTGTTTTTCAGCACAGTGATTTATACTGACAGATTCTTTCTAAGTTCAAGGAAACAACATTTTCCCATTCAAACATCACCAGGGACGCTGGAGGGGACAAACACTGGGGCCACACGGGCACAAGTGCATCACCTGCAGGGTCCCATGTCCTCACAGGGCGAGCAGGGACCACTGCCTTGCTGGGTGTCACTGCTTTCATTCCCAGCAACTTCCGCTGGCACCCAGAGCTTCCACGGCAGGTAGTCACAGACACCAGTGGAGAAGGCTGTCCCTGCAGCTGGATGTCTGGCTGCTGGGCAAGGGGACGGCCGGGATGCTGCCCACAGGCAGTGGGGAGAGGAGCTGTCGGACAATGGGGAGGGGGATTTTACTGGGGGATAAAGGGGCAGAGGATGTGCACGGGAATGTGAGCAGGAATCCAGCAAGCAGGCGGAGAGCTGGGCAGGGAGAGGGAGGTCTTAGAGGGCAGCAAGGGAAGACCATGGGCAGCAGGGATCAGAGCAGGTGGCACAGCAAGTGGAAAGGGGAAACAAAAAGGCAAACCCCCTGAAAATAAAAGCAAAGAAGCACAGAAATGTTTCCAAGGAGTGTGTGTAAGCGTTAAGGAGTTTTTGCCCCGGCAGCCGGTGTGGGGCTGTAGGGCTGTGCTGGGCACCACTGGGAGGCTGGCAGTGGTTTTGGGGAGAGGTGACATATTTCAAGCTGCTTGTGTGATCCAAAATAGCTGCTGTTCAATAAATGCAGCACTAGACTGTTTCCTTCCAGAGGGCAGGAATGCAGTTATAAATGCCTCTAATACTCTTTTCCCTTTGGCCAAAATACTATTTAAGCATTAAACCACACTGACCAGAATGAGGTGGCAGGTTTTGATTCTACTCAAAAACAAATAGTTAAAAATCAAAGAAGCAAGCGCATTGTTTGTTACCGGTTTAAGCTTTTTTCCAGGGGAAATTGGGATTCTTTAATTGGCTCAGCTGGAGAAAGAAAACCTGGATCAAACAGTGAGTGAGCTGGAACAACAAAGGAATGTCCTGGTATTTCTTTTTCCAAGTTTAGAAATGGAAGTTAGGGCAGCCTTGGGATTTGTGGAAATTCCTCTGTGCATTGTTAGGAGGTAGAGGAAGTGGTTTAAAGTTTAGCTACTGGATTCTGCATTGCAAAGCAGGGGCCAGTTTCTACTTAGCCAACTCAGGTTGCCCCTGGCTTGGCTGGCAAGGCTGCAAGTGGCTGCCTGCTGCTTTGCAGGCAAGATGCTGTAAACATTTACCTCCTGATCAAGACAATTGTGCAAGCACCTGGGGGGGGGTGTCTTGCCATGCCATGCCCCCCGCCCGGCTCCAGGGGGTCTGCAATGGCAGAGGGCCTAGGAAAATAAGCGGAAACATTTTTCCATTCCTGCTGGTGTGTCTTTCTTGCAGCTGCTTGGCACAATCAGAGTTGGAAAAGGTTGTTTTCAGTCCGCTATCAGCTTCTCAAAGAATTTTTCCCATTTCTGTATGAAGCTGTTCATGTACATACAGATTACCCTTTTAAATTTGTCTGTCTGTTTCGCAAAGCCATTAGGGTCATTAGATAACAAAAAAGCCTACAAGACCTCCAGGTAGATTATAAATATTTTGGGGGGAAGGGAAGAGAAGACAGATCCTGGTTTAAAGCACGTGCTGTTCATTTTCCCCTCTTACAGTATATTTTGTTGGTGGGTTTTGGTAGAGTTTGTTTTGTTTTGTTATTTTGGACAATGTGCCCATGCAGCTGGAGGGTAGAGCCTGTTCTCTGCCAGCTGGGCTAGAGTCATGTGTGGCCAGGAGGCAGGACATGAAATGGGATGCTCTGGCCCCATGGCCTTGGGGTCCCCTGGGGGAGAACATCCCCCCATCAGGCAGGAAGCGAGAGCCCCATTGGCTCCTGCCAAGAAAAACCTCTCCAGAATGTCCTCCCCACTCTGCTGAGACCAGATGATTTTCACTCTGCCATGGCCCTGCGGGACAGGTGCTATTTTCCCATGAGGGCTGTCCCCAGGTCAGGGACAGGGATGGCTCATGTCCCCCAGGCCATGCTGCTGCTCTGTGTTGGGGGGGTGTGTGGTAGCTGTTGCCTCTTGCTGCTGGCATTTAGTGGGGTGATGCCCTGGGGAGCAGTTCCCAAAAAGTGGTCTCCCTAGGTGGGGCACACCAACCAACCGTGGGGCACGAGGGGGTGATGGCCTCAGCCATGGGGCAGGAGGTGGTGAGCCACATGGGCTGTGCCGGGCTGTGGGATTGTGGTGGATGGGACCATCTCAGCACTGCTGCCCTCATGCCAAGTACCAAGTGGGCACACTAGGACAGGGAGCGGTCCCCTGGCCCCGTGGTGGGGACCTGGTGCCTTTCCAGGGTCCTGTCGTGGCGGCTTGGGAGGCAGGGGAGATCTTGGGTCTGCTGAGTCAGCTGGGGCCAAAGCTGCAGCATCCAGCAGCTGCCCGTGGGGCTGCCCGCAAAGAGCAGCCCTGGCCATCACTACGTTATCCTTCCCCGCATGCAGACACTGCCTCCTGCATTGGGGCTGAACGTGCTTCCCACCTAATCCCTGCACAAGCTCTTGGCGAGGCTTTTGCCAGACCAGGCAGGGTATTGGCATGGCTGTACCACTGTGCCAAGACTCATGAGGGCTCCTCCGTCCCCATGTGCTCCTCAGAGCATCTCCTGCCCTGAGATCTGCCCCGGCTTCACAGCCCAACCTCCCAGCTGCAGTCAAGTGAAGCAGGAGTGGCTCAAGAGCATGAGCCCTCTGGCCAAATAAGGGCTCAGGATGAAGCAGAGCTCTTGATGGATGAGCAAGGGGGATTTTTGTCTTTTTTTTCCAAATTTCTTGTGCTCATGGGCTCTGCTGGAGGGCAGCGGTGTTGCAGCTGCCAGAGTCTGTCTCCAGATCAAAGCCACCCTTGCACAAAGATGCCCCAAGAGCAGCTCTGCCCACTACAATACATTTGCTCATTGTCAACTCGATAACAGTGCAAGATTTTTAAGTGAACATTTTTACATATATATTTTTCCATACGTAGTTGATTTTTTTGTTCTTGTGCTTTAATGCAGTTTCTTCCTACAGTCAGTGAAGTGCTTTGGAAGTTAATATGAAACAATGTTACATTTTTGTGTGTTTTGGGTTTTTTTGTTGAGGCTTTTATTAGGCTTGTCATGCAAGTCATCATGCAAAAATGTGAAACTGTGTGTGTGTTTTCGTACTGGGGACCAGACCCAAGACCCATCAATACATGTCGCAGGGAATTGTTCTTTGTTTCTCAGGGAAACAAGTGCCGGTATGAGGAAGCCCTCAGGGTGATGAGTGGTACCTATTGTTTTATTCATGCTTTCTGTCAGCCCTGCCTTTCCCAGTGCCCACCACATGCTCTGCGTTACAGAGGTACTGAAACTGGGATGTGTCTGATGCTGCGTTTGAGAGCAGCTTTGAGACACCAGCAGATCCCAGGGGACCCACATCAGGTTTTTTTCGACAGGGTTACATATAAATCTGGGACTTAGGAGCCAGTTTGGCCTGGCCAGTGCAGGCATGGCCAGCACAGCCTGTGGGCATGGCCCTGGCATTGATTTCAGGCTGGCCCAGGGATGGGGCAAGTGGCACAAGCTCGATGCCTTGGGCAAGGGTGTCCAGCAATGCCACCCTCATGTCTGCCTCGCATGGACGATGCCATCCTCTCCCTTGCTGAGGAAGTAGACGATGCATTTTTGGGTAGGCAAGATTCCTGGCACTTCTGCTGTGGGACCAAATGCATGATCAGCTTTGTAGGAAATAGGAAAAAAGCAAATAAAAACTAGAAGATGAGGAGCAGGGTTGTTTTGTGTACAAGTAGTGCCTCAGCTCCCCTGCCTCTGGCTAAGGCTGGGAGGTGAAAGAGGAAATCATTTTGTTCCCACACCTTAAAAGTAGGTGGATGTGGCAGGAGCTGCTGGTAATCTGATGCTCGGTGCCGGCAGGACAGTCCCTGCTCCAGGGAAGTGCCCACATTTGCTGCTGGTGGCCAGAGACAGGGCTCATGAGCATGCCTGGCCTGACCTTGTGAACCTGATACTGAAAGAACATGCCTGTTACAATGCCCCAGAAATTGCAACTTGTGTGGATGCTGAAAAAATTGTATTATTTTGGTTTTATTTTAAATATCTCTTTAATATTCTTGAGGTAATGGAGAGGTTTCTGTAGCATTTCCCAATAACTGACAGTCTATATCAAGCTGAAAGTTTCAAACACCACTGCTGACTCTTTGGCAAACGTGCGTCCGCAGCTGCAGCACTGCTCATTGTGTTGGGGCACCAGGCTGGATGCCAAGGCTGTTTCTGCAGTAAATCATACCCACCTAGGAGCTCTCAAGCTGTGGTAGATTTTTACAGTGTATATATGACAGAAAGAGACTTTCTTGATGCAAAAGGTACAACTTGATGCTGAATGATTCAATGCGAACAAAAAATTCAGCTCCAGGCAGCCATCTCACAGAGGCACTGTCTTCGCTTTGGATACAGTGAGTTTGGTGCCCATAAGATGCTCTGCTTCTTCTGCAGCCATTTGCAGTGGTACAAAATAGCTGTAAAAATCCTGGTTTGGTTCCACTCCATATCTCACACTGTTATTACTGAAGTCTTTTTCTGTTGGTGCTTTTAGGCTTGCCAGCAGCGGGGTCCCTGCCTATCCCCACAGCTGCCGCTTTGGGCACAGGGCTCCTCAGGCAGGGAGGCAGGGGAGATGTTACTGGTGATGAAAGGGACTGCTGAAGCATGTACTCTAGTTAGCACAACATAAAATTATAACACTTATGGTTGACATTTCAGGGTTTTTAACTCTCTTGTTTTTTCCTAAGTATGTAATTTTGGGGGTAGCCTTTTTGTTGTAGCATAATCATTATTATAATAATTTTATTTCCAGTACTTGTGGCGTGGAAACCAAGAAATCCAGAGGGAGCAGGAAAACCGTTTTCTGAACTGACAGAAGGAATTGTGTGAATTGAACAGAAATTTCAGTGAAGGTGTGTTGCTGAGAGCTCCTGACTCACGGGAACTGCTCCAGGCTGAGGAAGCAGCACAGCTCCTGCTTCCATCTGTCCTTCCATTAAAGCTCTAGAAACTACATATCCGGTTAGTGGCCAGCAGTGTTTTCTCAGGAAAAAGGCAAGGAGGGAATTTTGACACTAAAAATACAAGATTTAGTCTCCCTCGAGCTTTTGGCGTTGCTCAACACCATCATGTTGAAGTGCTGTGCAGGGTTGTGCACCGTTCTCCCAAAGGCTGGGTATTGCATTTTAGTACCAAATACCACTTTAGAGCATCTTACAATCCTTATTTGTATTTTTATCTCTACACACAAAGCTGGTACTGAGAGACCCAAAATAAACAAATCTGTTCAGCCAGTGTTTTACTTGTCTCTTGGATGAGCTGTTCAAGGCTGGTCCTGGTTTGAGTGAGTCTGGGTGGCTTCTCTTGAAGACATCTGAGATACTCTGTTGTGTGAGGCTTTCACATAAAAATAGAAAACAACTTGCCGTTCCTGGTTCTAGTTTGTGTATTCCAGTTTTAGCCAGGAAGCATGGGCTCACCCCCTTCTCTCGGGTTAAAGAAGGCATTTGCACAGGCTCTGCCTGACCAAGGTGTGGTGGTCTTTGCTATTGGGAGTACCTGGGTGCTAGAGCAGTCTCTGTCCTGCCTGAGGGGTGCCAATGACTGCACCATCCTGCAAACCCACCAGCAACTCGGAGGGGAAGACTTGACTCTGAAGTCAGAGCACAACTTGGGGTGATGATGGTAGTGCATGGAGGTCTGATGCAGTGACTGGTGTCCCAACATCCCAGCGTCGTGGAGCACACTGGATGGATCAGAATAGGCATGTTGGGAGAGATTAGAAATGCTAAGATTAAAAAACCTATATTTAAGAAAAAAAATCCTCATTTGTTGAAAAGAGAAAGGAAGGAGGATGGGGACAAGTTGTTTGTTAATAATAAAGAATGAGCTTTTACAAAGACCTTGTGTCAAAACTCTAACTTTTCCTGGCATTTTCCATCCATTCCATTGTTAAGCCCTCTGCTGTTGGAAAACAGTGCCAGGCCCAGGCGCTCAGTGATCTCATCATGAAGACTTCTGCAGTTGCCTCTGTTTATGTGCCTCACAACATTATTTGCTCCTCAGATTTGGTTTCCTACTTTGAAGAAAAAAAGAAAGAAAAGAAAAGAAAAGAAAAAAAGAAAAGAAAAGAAAAGAAAAAAGAAAAGAAAAGAAAAGAAAGAAAAAGAAAAAAGGAAAGGAAAGGAAGGGAAGGGAAGGGAAGGAAAAAGAAAAGAAAAGAAAAGAAAAAGAAAAAGAAAGAAAAAAACCATTTGTGCAATGGGCTGTCCCTGCCCCAGGCACTGGGGCTGTGAGGAAAATAGCACCTTGGTGATTTTTGAAAAGAGGATGGACCACAGCAGATTCCCACAATTTATAAGAGGAGACAGGAAGGTCTTAGTGAGTCATAAACACTAACAGATTCTGTGTATGAGTTTCTCTTTGTTGTTTGTTATCCTTAATTTGATGGTTTTCCTTCTTTTGAGCGTGTTTGTATATTTTAGACGATGCCATCATTTTGTCAGGACACTTTGCGTGTGGTTCCCACACAGGAGCAGTGCTGTCTGTCTGATGGCTGTGCTCAGAAAAATGAAAAAAGCAGCCAGTGGACACCCCTGAGGGCTCCATTTGGTGCCACATCCTGACATGTGAATCCTGGGACAGTAAGACAGAGCAGGAGGGCTGTGTCCTTGGTGTGTGTCAGCTGTTGCTTTGCACCGAGGGGGTCAGGACCTCGTGAACAAGAGCAGCTCGGAGGCTTGCGCTCAAAGCTCCCCAGCTGAACAACTCTAAGTCTGTCACTCCACGGTAATTCACATGGCGCTGGGAGGGTAAGGGCACCGTGACCAACACGAAGCAGGCACTTAACCATCCCTCCTAGGATGGCTGTGCTCTGCCACAGCTCCTGGAGCTGTACCACATCAGCCCCAGCTTCTCTGAAAGCACGTGAAGGTTGGGTACATCTCTGTGTGCTCCCAAAGGCTGGATGGGGAGGTGGTTGTCCCAGCAAAGATGGCAGAGTTTCCTGCTTTATTTTTCAGAGGGATGGGATGAGTTTCCCTTGAGCAAGGAGGTCTTTATTGCTTTGTATGGACATTTGTGTTGTTGGGTACGTCCAGCCTTAGACAGGGTGCCCGTCTTCTTTTCCGCTTGCCCTCCCACCAAAATCTTCTGCTATTGCTACGTGCATGAGTGGATATCCACACTTTGTCTCAGAGCTGGAGGTAGTTTAATCCTGTGCAGAAGCCAGCATGTTATAAGGCATGTAGAAGCCCCTTTTCAGATGAGACATTTCATCAATGCAATGTATTATTTAATTAAGTGACATAGCTGTCTGCTGTTGGGATCACTGAGCTGCGATGGGCACATCCCTGGGTGTTAGGAGCAGCTCTTGGCCACTGATGTGTCTCTGTGTGTGCAGCAGTCTGAAAGGCCTTTTCTCCTCTGGACTTGTGGACAATAACAGCACAGCTGTTTAAATATGCTCAAAATTTCAGAAACACACAGTAAGCACTAAACTTTCCCAAGGTGGCTGAGTAATCTTGTTTGCTTTAGCATTTTAGTTCCCCAATTACCCAAGCTGAGGATATTGCCTCTTTAAAAAGAGTTCAAAAAGCCCAAGAATTTTTTATAAATAGCTCACATCCTCTTGATAACAACCAGGCTGCTATTTATTGCCCACTTCCCCTCAGACAGACAGGTTGGAGTATTTAAAATCGCACTTCCCATGAAATCCATAGGAACTTGGTTTTTCAGGTTCCTACAATTGTTTGTCATTCCGGGTTTCCTTTGCAGTTTACAGCGTATAGCCAGGCTAACCCTGAAAAGGAGCTGGCCGAGGGATTGGTAAGATACATTGCTGCCTTGCTGGAGTCCTAACTCACATTTTCCACTCACTTCTTTGGGACCGGCAGAAAAGCCCATCACTTCCCAGCAGCACGGGGTCTTTCCAATTCTTTTTTTTTTTTTTTTTTTAATCTTCAGACCTCAGTGAGCGCTCTCTGGCCTTTACAGCTCCACCTCCTATTAGCTCAGAAATTGTGCAGACAAAACTCTCTCTCGCCTGACTGGCAGTGGGTGGGTGCTACTTCCTGATGATCACCTGGCTCCGGCGAGGAGGGAGCGCTGTGGGTTACAGGGACCTTGCCAGGGGTCCCACGGCTGCCATGGTGCCGTTGCTTTCGTCAGAGTTTTAGGCAGGTCTGTGCTGGTGAGCTGGGATTTGTTCTGTTCGTAATTCACAGCAACTAAATGCCACCTGGTTAGGCACAAGTCCTTTGCTGCACTTCAGTTGCTTTGAAATATGGCTGGAGGTTCCTTAGCAGTGGCTACGGATGCCCATGTAAAGGAAAAAAAATCTGATAGTTGTGTTTCTAAGGATTATTTACAGGACCATCAGGACAGCTGGTTCATGCCTGCCTGGAAGCTATTTGCAATAGTGCAGCAGCGTGATGAGGCTGCTGCAGAGGGAAGGGGCAGCTGGCGAAAAGAGGATTGTATCTCCTTGTCCTCAAACATGAGAGAGGATAAAAATTTGATTTTGGTGGAGCCCTAGACTCTTTAGAACATAGACCCCTGTTTAGACCCCTGTATGATCTAAAGTGGCGAATCTGTGGTAATAGCTCGCTTTGTTCACAAAAAGCAATTAAATACTGTATCAACAATAATGGATTTTTTATTCATACATCCATGCTTTAGCATCTGTTTGGATAAGAGAGCTCCACTGAAGAGGCAACATGAACCGTTCCCTTCCCAGCTCAGAGCAGGACACTTAGTGGAGGATTTTGCTGTTCCACACACAGTCAGACACTCCAGTGTGGTAAATGGAGCGAAGGGACGCAGTGCAGAACGTCCCAGTTTCATGCTCCAAGAATATTATGTTTCTGATTAGGAAAACCCAGTTACATAACTGCATCACATAATCACAAACATACCTGGCATTGAGCGGGACTTGGTTTTATGATTTATTCATAAGAATTTCTTCATGCATAAACTTCTATTTATTCCCAGTTGTAAGGGGAGAAAAATGTCAATGAAAACTGCAGTGCTGTGGAGCAAAGTGGTAGCACACATTTCAGTCTTCCCTCTGCCCAGGTATACTGAAAAGTAAGTATTTTCAGGCTTTTTATTGGGGAATTCCTGGACTTTTGTGCTTGGGATCACAAGCTCTGCTTGGCTTTGCAGAGCCCAGCCAGGCTAGGCAGGGAGTGGGAGATGCTGGAGGGATGCCCACCCTGCCTGGTCCCTCGCTGGGGCTGCACCCCAGGGATGCTGCCCCACTGTCTGTGTAGGTTGGTGGGGTAATGGTCTGGCAGAAGCGAACAGAAACCTTAGTGGCTTGAAATCCTGGCTGGCTCATTCAGAAACTGTCCATGAAACTGTCCTCTTCAACAAGCTGCCCAGGGAGGTGGTGGAGTCGCCATCCCTGGAGGGATTTAAAAAACACATAGATGTGGTGCTTAGGGACATCGTTGAATGGTGTGCTTGACAGTGCTGGGTTAATGGTTGAACTTGGTGATCTTACAGGTCTTTTCCAGCCTAAATGGGGTCCCCAGGCTCTGTTTGGGGTGTGGGTGGCTCTAAGACCCTCCACCCTGAAGCCTGTCAAGGCTGAGACCCGAGCTAGTGTGGGGTGCAAGAGGAGGGATGAGACCTGCATCTCCCTGCTGAAAGGCTTTGCTTTGACCTTTATAACCATCTCATTATTTCCCTGAAAAGGAAGCATTTGCTTTGTGCGGCAGCACAGGTGCCCTCTGAAGAGTCGCTGTCCTTCTCAGCTCTTAGAGGACATTCCCAAAATTTTACGGCACTCAGTGGGGGTTGGAGTGGGCAGCCCAGTGGTTCTCTGTCTCACATGGGAGTTTATTATCATTAGGAAGTAAAACAAAATGTAAAAGCAATTTACCTTTGTCCCGGCCATTTGTCTGCCACTCACAAAAGGCCAAACTTCATCCATGGGTGACGTGCTGGTCTTTGGATCTCCTGTAAGGAGCCAGCGCTTCGTCTGCGCGGGGCATGGGACTTCCCTGCTGGCACAGCCCCCATCAGAGAATCGTTTGGGTTGGAAAAGACCTTTAAGATCATCGAGTCCAACCGTTAACCTGGCACTGCCAAGTCCACCACTAAGCCATGTCCCTGAGTGCCACATCTACACATCTTTTAAATCCCTCCAGGGATGGTGACCACCACCTCCCTGGGCAGCTGGTTCCAGTGCTGGACAAGCCTTTTGGGGAAGGCTTTTTTCCTAATATCCCATCTAAATCTCCCTTGGTGCAATTTGAGGCCATTTCCCCATTCACACACCACTGGTGTCTAATCCCCACAACAGAAATTATTGCTGGGAAAGAAGTGCTGTGGGAGGTGGTACCCACATGGGAGCAGCACAGCCCTCCCGTGCCACAGCCGGGCCTCTGCTGGCCACACTTGCCTCAGCATCACACCTGGAAATTCAAGAAATGAAAGGAAAGCTCCTGTATCAGCAGCATGATCATGGATGTGGATCTGTTGACTTCTAATAGCTGCTTTTTTTTTTTTTTTTTTTTTTTTTTTTTTGTAAAGACAGACCAGGCCTTGAATCCCTTATCTAGTTTCCATGCAAACAGAACAGAAGTGCTTGCTAAAGGGCACCAAATAATCCTGCTCTGGCTCTGTGTGTGCATGCATCCATACCTGTGCACCTGCAGGCATGTGTACACACAGTGGGAAAACATTTGTATAATTGCAAAGAATTAAAAGAAATCCTTTACTGGAGAAGTTTGGGCAGGCTGGTGTTACAGGCCCTGAAGAGCTGCGCATGGGGGACAGATTCTGCCTTGGTCCCAGGGCTGAGAGTGAGTGGTGCTGTGCACATGGCGAGGGCTGGATCCTGCTGGGTCCACCATGGCAGGGTGCTGAGCCAGCCCTGCACCGCCTAAGCCTCAGCTTTCGAATTGGGCATCTGATGCCTGCTGCAGTTACTGCCTTTTCCTGGATCACATCGTGTCTATTGTTCCCCTGGCTCTTGCAGAGAGGTCTCACCATGGAAGAATGCATCCTGCTCCCCATCCAAAAAAAACCCAAAACACCTCAGAGCTTCCAGGGAATGAAAAGCCCCATCTTCAAGGCTTTATTTCATTTTCGGTGTGAAGCTGTATTATCGCAGTGTTTCTCTTCAAGGATGGATGCAACTTTTGCCCAACACTGCTTATTTGCTGTCCCCATCCACTCCTCCCAGTGCTGGCAATGCTGACAGATGTCACATCTCAGCAAGGGTGTATTTTAAACCCTTGGAAAATTCTCAGCATGTTTATTAAGTACATATTTTAGCAAAATAGTTTTAAAGGAAATTTCAAAATTAGCTTTTTACCTCATTTGTATAACTTTCAGCCCCTTCATTCAGAACTAACAAATTGCTTAATGGGTGTTTTGGATGTTTTAGTTCACTAGAAATTCTCTTTCTGGTCTGACCTCCAAGAGCTGTGGTTGCCTTGGACCTGATAGTGAACTGGGAAGTCTGTTATACTTTCAGCTCTGTATATCTCTTTGCCATTTTATAACCTGTGCTCATGGTGTTGGAAGTGATTTCCTTCACTGGTCAATTATTGAAAATGGTGTAAAAAAAAGATTTTAAAAAGGTGATAATTCTGATTTGAAAAAAGATTACTTTAACATCTACTAGTCAAATCAACAAGAGTGCTCTGGTTTGCTTCCAGCAGAGAGACATGAACACCAAGTTGATATTTTTAAAGCTTCATGTGCAAGACATCAGACAGTGTTGCCAAACTCTGATTTAAATTTATACATCCTGGCTCAGTCTGTTTAAAAAAAACCCAAACCCATGACCAGCATAACAAATTCAGCATCTTTTCCTTACTGCAAATTTTTTTGCATCAGATGTCATGATCTGTACAATGCAGTTGTGGTCTCTTTATCTGATCCAGTGACTAATTCAACATTATTGTTCCAATAATATTATTTCAGGCCAGGTAAAGCACTTGGGTTACCTTTGCTGATGACACAAAACATGGCATGTCTTTTAGTGAGTCATAGCTCCATAGTGCATGCAAATAAATAACAGAATGGTGAGGAATAACCAGAGACTTTATTTTTAGCAGTCTAATGTGATGCTGGTGACACATGAGGCAGCAGCCAAAGCTGGGGAGGGAGGGGGAAGGGTGGTGTGTGCGTATGGATGGGAGCTGCGGGGGCCCCAGGATGTGGCGCGGGGGCCCCAGGATGTGGCTTGGGGGCCAGGCAGGGCAAGCAGGGGCATCTCTGACTCGCACAATGGCAAAACACCACCAGTGAATTGGTCCTTACCAGCTCCTTGTGCTTTTCCAGACCTCTCTACTGTGGGGCATCAGAGAGTTTTGGTTGCCCGGAGGTGTGGGGTCTTGGAGAGACCTCAGGGTGGGCTGGCCAGGGCTGGAGGATGCTCCGAATCCAGCCAGGACCCCAGCAGTGCCTGTTGCTGGTGTTGGCAGCACAACCCCACCTGGGTAAATCACACCATAGGAGCAGCTCCAGCTTCTTGTCTCTAAAAATAAAAAACTGAAGGAAACAATGCCCAGCTCTTTGGCGAGGCGGCTGTAAGCAAGTGGCCACTTGCATTCGCACATGAGTTACTCAGTGTTGTCCTTGGCATGCTCTGTGCTTGGTGCCAGCTACTGCATCCTACCCTGTGCCACCAGTAAACGGGGCTGGGGTTTGTATCCTGCCCTGCGTTGCCCTCCCCAGGGAGGAGTTTGGGTCATGGCTGTAGCTGCAGAGAGCTAACATCAGTGTCAATGGGAAGAGTTTCTAACGACTTGGGGAAACAAGGAGGGGTTTTCAGTCCCCTCCTGCTTCATGTGTGTAGAGGCACCCTGAATCGTGGGTGTCCAGGGGTGGCAGGTGCAGGTGGGCAATGGGGAGGATGCGCTGCTGTGAGATGTGGAGCCCTGCAGAGCACTGCACAGGCTGCTGAAAGGTGTGCAAACACTATAAAGCCTGGAGCTCCCCTCCCATTCTGGAGACTCATAAATTATGAAAATTACACCTGCCTGAGGCTGAGTACTGATTGTGTTATTAACATGTGGATGAGCGCAAGGGAAGGTAGCTGGGAGGGGAGAGTCCTCCTGACCTTCTCCTCTGACCTCTGTCCCTGTTTCACACGGTCCATCCGTGCTCACCACCATCAGTGTGGCTGTGGCATTTGAGCAGACTTTATCCCCAGCTGCTCAGTGTACAAAAAGTGCAGGCTCTGTTCCTAGAAATGAGAAGCAGGACAGCAGGGTGCGGGTCTGAAATGTCAAGGGAGAGTCTGTGGGACATGCCTGTCAGCAAAATCCCTCTATGCAGTAGGTACCATTGACTTTGGGGTTTTTTTTGTTTTAATCCCTATCCAAATTTTCACACTAAGGGTTGAGCTTTAGCCCTGTGGAAGAAGCAGCCTGACTTCTATGCAAGTATCCCTGGCATATTTTAGAGGTGGCGGGAAGGGGAGAATTGCTCCTACAAGTGGACAGAGTAGGGTATTTTTCCTCAGCAAGGACCTAGCTCTCCCCGCTGCAGGTGACTTACGGGACATTTAGATGATGTGCACCCTGACAAGCCAGGCTGTAGGGCAGAACAACTTCAGCATTGTCCTGAGTTCCTTGGCTGGAATAAATCGGTGGGGCTGGAGAGCACCCCGGTGAGAGACTGCATGCTTTTGGGGCTCCCCTTGCTGCGGCTCTGGCTGTCAGTGCGGGAGCTCCCCGCTGTGCTGGAAGCTTGGGGGTTCCCCTTCCCTCGGGGATGCTCTGCCCCTGCCACAGCTTTGCCACGCCTGTGCATGTTGCAACCATTAATGGTGCGTACTGGGGTCTGCGATCCCGTTTTGGGTGAGGGGTGTTTGCACCATGTGCCAGTGTCCCTGAGGCCATCACATCATCTGTGTTACAAGTTAGCCCGCCCAAGCTCTTGACTCCCTCAATTGCTCCTGGTGTGCATAGTATCAAATAACTGATTTTGGGTACTCTCTGCTTGTATTTTTAGAGTAATTGCTATAAACATTCTTCAGTTGGTTTTTTGCTAAAAAAACACAACAGCCATTTATGTATTTAACAATATATATTTTATATATATATATAATTTCTAGATCAGTACATTCATCAGTACTTGTTTTTCTTCACAAACAGAAGAACTCTTACAATAGTAGACTTTCTAAAATAAATACTATTAAAATAGAGCTTCAAAATAAATATTCTATACAAAGAAAACCTTCTGTGGTAACTTTTCAGGGTGTATATGGGGTGGGGTGGTAACAGGAGAAGGGGGAAACTATCAGCATGTCCGAGGTGGGAGGGGGAATACCCAGTGCTGCGAAAGGGTGAGGGCTCATCCAGGTGGGAAAGCCAGTGCCTGGGAAGCAACAGTGTGGATTTAGTAGCAACTCCTTGCACTCAGCAGGCACTGAGACAGAGGGCACGGGGATGCTTTATTTGTCTGTTGAAGCCACTCTGCTAATGATGAGCTCCAGCTGAGGACATAGCGTGGCATTGCCAGCGTGCCGTAAAGTCACCCCTTCTTGGTTTCTGGGCCTTTGCTTCTGTGTGTGGGCAGAGGACAACCCTCCGGCAATGAACCTGCCACAGCAATTAGCAGTTCAGGGCGCTGGAGCTTAAGAGCCCTGCCATCCTCCTCCAGAGCTGTGCTGTGGAGGCACAGCATCTGTCCTGGGGAGCCTGCCCTCACCTCCCCTTCGTGGTCCCACCCCACCACGCTGATGCGGCCAGAGAGCAAACATCACACCCGAGGTTTGTGCTAATTAGCAACCGTTCCTCAGTTTGCAAGGGGGGACCCAACCTGCAGAGAAGACAGCCAGAGCTGCCATCTCCATGCCCTCGCTGTGGCTGAGGTTACACGGCGCCATGCCCGTGGTACATCTCAGGGGTGGCAGGAGACCAAAGTACCTTAAAAGGGGATGGGGGAACGGAGGCATTAGGATGAGGGAAGAGAGGGGAATGAAGACATTATCGACCGGAGATGTACCCTCTGCCAGCCCAGTGGTGCAGCACAGAGGCTCTGCTTCGGCTGACCCCAAAGCTTCCTGGGCACTCTGCAAAGAGCTCGGTGCTTTCTTGCTGTGCATTGGGCCAGGAGCTGATGGAGCAGGTCCGATCGCGGTGCTGGGAGGCTGAACCGGGAGGGTTGCTCTGCTACATTTACCACTGCTCTAACACATCCACTAATGCTTTACAGTCTGCCAGCATGGGATTGCCTTACACCATAGCAGGACTTATATATTAAAAGAAACCAACAGAGAAATAGTTTACAACTATGTACAATGAAAGTAAATCCATACAGGATTGCTTGAGTGTATGTACATGAGTGTAGATTGGCACAGTGGCGACCACTCCAGCGTTCTATTTGCTTGCAAGGACCATGCACCTAGGCCATGGGCTTTGCTATTGCAGATCTTCAGCACAGATCCCCCAGGAAGAGCCAGTCAAAAAGGCAAAACAACCATAGGTGGAGGCCATTTGTATATGTATGGTCCCAACAGAGGAGGGCAGCAGGTCAATACCTCTCCTGCTGCATTTCCTAGCCTGTTTGCATCTTAGGAAAACAACTTCTCTTATTAAATACAATACCTTATACATTCAACCAACAGTTCAGCTAGTTTGGGGCTGGTTTTCCTTTTATCTTTTCCCCACCAATTTGTGCAAGATAATAAATACAACTGTGGATCCCCACCTGCTTCCTTCTTTCTGGTGTCCCCATACAGTCAACACAAGGATAAACTACAGGAACTGGTATCCGGTGACAGACGTAGTATCCCTTTTTCTATGACTTATCATGTACAAGCTAGCAAATGTTATAAATATAGAAAGTTTGTTGGGTTTGTTTGTTTTTTAATTTCCCATTCAATAAATATCTACAATTAAGCTTAACTAAACCCCAAGTCATCCAGGTTAAACGAATTCTGAAAACAGAAGACACCAGAAGTCCCACCAGTACGCTCCTGCCAACCCCTACACAGCAACTGTATTGCAACCAAGCAAATGGGATTCCTGGAAATGCTACATGAGCTCTGCCTATTGCTTATCTAATTAGAGATGACATTTCACTGTCCCTGCTGTGCATTTACTGAGGAAATTTCCTTTAATTAAAAAAAAAAAAGAAAGAGAGACTAGATCAGTTTTATGCATGCAACAAGTACCTACCTACTTATTACAGTGTTGCATGTTTGGACAAAGTTTTTTATGTAGCACCTTGCAGTTGTCAAGATAAAGGGGTTACTGCATCTTCAGGGAATGCAGAACCTGCCCTAGGATGAGTGCACAGACAAAGCTGATAATACTTGCTTACTGAAAACCATGAACACATTCTTTAAATATGATTTTTTTCCCTCCCCTGGCTTTCCCTAGTGTTTGTTAACACTGAAATAAACATTAAAAGCATTCTCTACATTTAAAAAGACACATTTTAGTACAGAGGAGGCAAAAGTCAAACAGCAGCAATAGAGACAGGGGAACGGGCTGGGCGTCAAGCAAATCCCATCCATCCCCAAGATAAAAAAAAATTAAAAATCTTAATATTCAATGATCAAAGAAGAGCTTGTTCCAGGAGAAGAGGTACTGGATTGATATCCCTATAAAAATACACCTATGTGTATTGTACATTTATGTTTTTTGTGACTTCTTAACAGAGCTTAAGAGGTTTAAAGAAGCAAACACTGAACGCCTCCACTTTGTGGCGTGAGTTAAGATCCCTTTTGCTCCAGCGCTGGGGGAGCAAGCAGGCGCGTTGGGGAAAGGGGATTCAACCAACATCCTTCTGGAGCAGGTTTGTACTGTTGATGCAAAATTAATATTCCATTGGGTGAAACCTGATGCTATGGATCAGCTTACAGGCAGAACGACATGATGTTGATACAACTGCCTGAATGCATCCTGCCGCTGTTCTTCCTGGGGAGAGAGCAACCCTGCTACCATCTTGCTTTAAAAAGACAGTCCAAATCAACATGGCCAGGTGGGTTCAAAGAAAGCAGTATGCCTAGATGTTAAAAGACCCTTAAACATACGAATTGTGTCTTTATTTCTGGTTCAAAATCTTTGAGGGACGCAGAAAGCTTTTGAGAAACATGTACTTTGTGTGCAACTGGCCCTTCTAATGGTGTGCAGGTGGGGAAGGAGGGCAGAGGGAGTTAGCCCATCACTCAACAGGCTGCTGGTAGCAAATCAGAGTTTGGGAGGAAAGTGAAAATCAGAAGCCCACCCTGAATATGAATCCAATGCAGCTTTTTTCAGCTAGGAACAGGTATTGCTTGTGCGGCCATGCCTGCCAAGAAAGCAGTTAACGGTTCTTGTGGTGTGCAGGCATGGTGAGCAGCCGTCCATCCAAATCAGGAGTTTTTAAGCAGCTGTACTTCATGATATACATAGGTTTTCAGACTTCACACTACATTATTAAGATTCCTCCTTTGGCCCCATCTATTTAAATTGTGATCAGTTCCAAAACCCTGAATAACCCAAAGTGCTTCAGTTTGTGGAAATAGTTGCTTCTGCTTTCTCTAAAGGCCAAAGGCTAATGTTATCCTCAGAACACAGGTTATTAAAACGAGCCAATGCCACCCCACTCCATGGAGCGTCCTCCCAAACTATCAAAAGGGCTTTTCTGGCCTGCTTCCTTTGCTCTCTGGCAATGCCTTGCAAATGACACTGTTTGTGTTTTTGCATCTGCATCCGGGCCGGCTCACTTGGTCGTAGCATCTCTGGGACAGTTTGACGCAGCCGGTGGCTGGCAGGTAGCAGAGCAAGCAAGGGAACACCAGGGAGAGGGCACTCATGAAGGACCAGCGGGCACAGCAGTTTGAGTGGGAGCAGGAACAGGGGTGGTCGGCACACGTGCCCTCGTCGTCCTCGTTGGTGCAGTGGTAGAAGATGCCCTTGACGAGACACATGCAGGTGGAGTAGTTGACCAGGTTTTGTGCTGAGCAGAGGCACTCTTGGTTGCACACCCAGCACGAAGGCAGAGTCCGGGGCAGTGCGCACTCCTTACACTTGCATTTCCCACAGGCTTCGCACAGTAGAAAGTGCTTGTCCAGTTCCTGAGACACAGATCCCTTCAGGTCCAGGGGTTTGCAGTTAATCACCTTGGGCTGAATGCGAACCGCTCGAGGGGAGGACTGCTCTGCCACCGGTGCTGGGGCCATGTGGTCCAAGAGCCTTTGGTCTGAAGATGTGCTGCTGCTGCTGCTGATAGAGCTGGGGCGTCCGCTAAATGAAATCCAGGGGTGGGTGACATCCTGCTCACAGCGCTGCAGGTGCTGGTTGGTCAAGACCAGTTCATGGGGGCCTTGGGGACGCTTCTGGGCTGCCAGCTGGGAAGCAGTGGGGTTGTCGGTGTAATCATTCTCTATGTGAGTTGTCTTCATTTGGTCAATTGGCAGGATGGTGAGTGGATGCTGTAGCCGCCCATAGGGGATCCGGCTGTCCAGCAAGGGCTGGACCATCACAGAGTTGGGGACAACGGTGATGTTGTGGGGAATCCGGGGCTCCATTGATAAAGCAATCTGATTACTGGTGAAAAGTCTGTTCTTAAGTATCCTGGGGGAAGGAAAGGAGAAAGAAAAGGGATGGGAGAGAGAAAGAGCGCATTATTATTGAGTTACCCTGCAACCCCAGCCCAAACGGGGCTCTTTACCAAGGCAGGTTATTATGCAGAAGGTCTTAAAAGGTAAACGTGTCTAAGGGAGTCAGAGCACTTGCCCAGGTATAAAGTGCATCATTTCTCCTTCGCTACTGTGTTCCTCTCCCTAACCTTGGCCATATCTAGCTCCTCCGGTCCTGGGAAGGCCACCATTACTGCAGGCTCCCAGAGTGCTCATTCCTCATTTTTACTAAGGGAAAGCACATCTTAGAGTTACTGGTGTCTATTTACATGCACTTTTGTCAGCAAACTGCCTGAAAAAACTTGTCTAAGGGTTGGGGTCTTTCCCCAGTTGACCCTGATCCCTTAAAAACCTGATGCAAAACTGGCTCGCAGGAGCGTTGGCCTGGTACAAAGATGCTTTGGAGTGTGGGGCTGAGCACTTGCCCTTGCTAACCCAGAATCTGCTTGTGGGAGGGTGGTTTGGCTTTGGCGAGGAAGTGTCCCATCTCCGCTGGTTTCAAAGGCTGCTTTTAGCCCTTCTGAGGTGGAGGTTCTTGCTCAGCAGCTTGTCTGGTTGCAAACCAAGGTGGGAGTGAATGGGTACAGCTCACGGGGAGAGCACTCACACAGGTCAGACTTGATATGTCACCTCGGGCAGGTAGTTAGGCACTCTCTTGAAAACACTAAGTGGACTAATACTTAGCTTAAGTGCTGTTTACTAGCTGTACTAGCTAAGCCATCTATTGCCACAGTTTCTAATTTCATTGAAAGAGTGCAATTTATCCTGGAGTCGATCCAAAGATTCAGCAGCAGCGTAGGACAAGAAACCACAGGAAGTAACTAAACTTAAATCAAAGAACGGAAATGACTTGGTTCAAATTTAGAAAGTGCACATTGTTTTCTAGTAGATGTGCCATTTCCTCACGGGGTGACCTTTATTCATAAATAATATAATGCTGGAGATCAGTTTAAAGAAGTGGTGAGTAAAACTTCAGAGCAAGTTGCAGGAGGGGAAAAGCTTCTGGTACCAAGAAAGAGGAAATAGTTGTTTGTGTTCAGACAAACAAATTAACCTTTTCCAACAGCATGAAAGATTTTAATGTTACAGCAGCCTGAAAAAAAATCAGGAAAAACCTGTATCCAACTACAAGCAAATCACACACAAGAAGTGTGTGTGTGTGTGTGTGCATGTGAGTAAATGTATGTACTTCTGCAAGAGCACACACACACTCCCCCACCTAAATTTACCACAACGCTACAAAAACTGGAGCATGAACTAATTATGCATTTTTGGAAGCAGAAAGGGAAGTGCAATTTTACCCACTGAAAAATGTTACTAGAGTCCACTATTATATTTGTAAATTGTTGCTTTGATAGATTACTTGGCATTTGAGGGGTTGAAAATCTGCCAGTTCTCCTGAGATCAATAGGAGAGAGGCCTGACACTGGATGGGGGCCAGAGCAGCAACATGCGGTCAGTACGGCACATGCCGCCTCTGGATGCTGGCACCGCGTCCTTGCCTGCCAGGCTCCTTTTGTCCACTGCACAAGATGAGCAGGAAGAAGTGCTTTATCTAGCAGTAATGATGATTATTGTAATGCAGACCTTATGCTGTTTCTCTTCATTAGTTAAAACTCTCTGCTGGGTCTTAGCCATTCATTGGAAATTTTTTTATTTCATTATTCATAGCTCATTGACATCCTGACTCGAGAAACAAGAGACTTTTTAAAGCATCTATTCCTATTTACTTTATGTAAAAAAATAAAAAGAAACAACAATTCTGACAACTATGAGGCATGCAGAGGGAAAAAAACCCTCGATTTCCTCTTGTACATCAGAATCCAATGTCATGATTGATATAAAAAGTACTTGCTGCAAGTCAGAGTTTAGTGAAATAGTTCTGTATCAGCTAGGTGTTATGTTTGCAGGAAGAATTTGATTTCATAGTTTTTTTGGCATTTGTTATGTCTTTTAAGGAGAGAGATGCAGCTCTTTTGGCTGCCAAGAGTAAGTGCAGCAGAGCTGATATTAGATGGCAGGTAGCTGGAGGAAATGGTGGCACGCTGAATGACGTTACAAGCCTAGCTGTCTGCTCCTTCATGTCTCTGGCAGCACTGTCTTCATTGACTCCCCATAACTGTTCATCTCTAGCATGGGGCTGTGTTCCGGTCTGAACTCACACCCACTTGTTATCAAGTCTCTGGAGTTTGGTCCATTCACAGTAGGTTTAGAGCGGATCCACGGAGCGTTATTTATTTTAAGGTATGCTGTGTACCAGCACGTGTGTGGAGGAGAGCTGTTTAGCCCTTAGGCAGCATCCACGACCTCTGTCAATGCAGACAAGCTGATCTGATGCCAGTTTTCCCAGACATGGCAGCTCTGACCCAGGGTGGCACATCGAGGGTGTTCTGCATTGCTGGTGGCACTGCACCAGGATCCCCTGGCCCCGGCACTCCTGGGGACAGGAGCAACACACAGGAGCTGGCATTTGGGCTTCACATTAACTCTATAGCTGCACAGTCTGCAATAGCCCAGAGTGAGCGATGACATCACATGGAAGTTATGTCATCAGATTAATTTGGAGAAGTATAGCCACAGGCACTCTTAAAACACCCAAACCCCTGGTACACAGACATGGCCATATGCAGGCAGATGTTAAAGATGGCTTAACTGAGATCATGCTAATCAGGATTTCAGAGTTAATTATCACAGAAAGGAGATGAACTCTGGACTACACACCACACTAGGATAGTTAATACTGAAAATTATTCATCATCTTTTTTCATTATAATACTGTTTCAAACTGTCTTTCTAACAGGCAAACTATTTCTGCAGAGCAAGGGGAATGGAAGCCCTGACATGGCAAACTCAGACACTGCAGATATTTGGGCATCTACTTGGATAAAAGCTCTCAGTGAAGACAGCCAGACAAGACTCAGCTCTCCTAATTCCCAGACCCTGCTCTGGACGCAATGTCTTTCTTGCTGAAGATCACCTTTAAACCACCATAGATATATAACCTACCGGTTTTAGGTGCAAGTGCTACACATGGTCCTTCAACTTCTGCCCTGCCTTCTCACTCTTGAGCAGAGGGTTTCCTCAGTTAGCTGGTCTCATCTTTCAAGCTACTCTTAAGAGAAACAAATTTCCAGTATTTATGGAATTTTCCAAGGACCTTAACTATGTTGTCGCTGCTGGGCTTGTCGCCAGAAGTTTCAGCAGTGCAGTAAGATTGCTGATGACAGATCCAGGTCAAATGGAGAGGTCTGTGTGCTGAACTAGAGAGTGAGCTGGGTGGCATTCATTTTGCGAGGAGGCTCTCCTCCATTGGGATCTTCCCAGATGACAACAATGACGATATTTTATGGTGTGGTTGCTTCAGGTTTTTTGTCTGTGCGCTTACACTGGCACATGTTTTGAGCACATCTTTCCTTGAACTATTTCTGCTTTAAGGTTATGTTTGCATCCCACAAAAAGAAAGATTTCAGCAAAAGGTATTAGGTAGCTGTGTACACAGACAGCACTCCGCCTCTCATGGTAAAGAGAAATCCAGTCAAGTTGTCAGGTTAAGGACTTGTCCTGGATCAGAAGCAAGTCAAGAAGCCAGACTGCTCCCGTGAAGTCTTGCAGGCTGAGGTGTGCCTGCCTGGGTACGTGCATGGATCCTGGTGACTTCCCTGGAAGATGCTCCAAGACGTCATAACCTGACCTTTTTTGGTTGATGTGTTCCCCAGAAGGGAAAAAAATGCAGCTGCAACCAGTCTGAAACCATTCGAGGGTGACTGGAGCAATACAAGCAAGTCATCCTTTGTAATGCAGTCAGTTTGCAGGCAGATGCAAGGATACCTTGTGATTGTTTACAGGAGTATGTGGTGAGATATCTGCTCAGCAGCAGGAAAGCTCATTCCTACTCGAGAAGCAGGACACCATGCCCTTCTTCACCTCCCCACCAGGAGCCCACCATGCACGCAGGGTGCTTGTCAGCAAGGATAGTGTTGCCTTGAGCGGCAACACTGGTATCTTAAACTGCAGCTTCTGTCCCAGCCACATCCCCAACAAAAATTAATGCTTGGGGAGACCTGGCAGAACTTAAGACCTTGAAAAAGGAAAAGAGCTGAAGGAGTGTAGCCTTGGGGCTCTTGCATTGGCTCTGAAGGCTCATGCATGTGAGCGAGGTCGGGTTCAGAGTGGTCAACTGTGTCTTGGAGTTGCTGGTGTTGGCTCAGATATCGAAGTGACCTAATTCAGCATACAGCACATGGAACTGGCCACTGTGTGTCTGAAGCAGCCCCGGGTAGAAGTGGTGACAAATGTGAGGCCCTTTTGTTGGGAGGGAAGGCAAGAAAGAATAGGCTGAGCTGTCCATCTCCCCCTTTCTACCCCCTCCTCACCTTTAACTAGAGTCCCTGAAGCTCCCTGTGGCAGCCACCCTGGCTGATCGAGAAGAGGATGGTTACTAGAGGTGAGCTGCAAATGCAACACCCCTGAGAAAGAACATATCTGCTCATAGGGCTCATCTGCTGTAATAAGAAAGGACTGAGTTTGTGATGCCAGTGTTGTGAACAGATCTCATTCTCGCAAGGGCAGTTGGGTACTGCCTGCAGATATTGAATTAATTGCTCAAATTGAACGGATTTAATGTAACAAGACATGTCATTTAAAGAAAATCGTAGATTAAAAAAAAAAATCAAAGAAGAGTTAATGTAGAAAAGGAGATTGAAGATACTTAAGCACCATAATTTTGCAAAATCTACAAAACTTTATGCAGTCCCTTTGTTGTTCACTGCCCTAATCCAGTCTGACTGCAAATTGCATTTTAATTGAGAAAAAATGCCATACAGACCACTTGTAAACAAAACTAGTTAATCTCTGATCGATCATTAGTAATTACAGACATATAGTAGCATTAACATAGGCACAAATTCACTGGTTGCAATTGTACAGGCAATTTTCTGACTGCAGACAACAGGAAGAAAAATTAATGAGTACGTTCTTACATCAGGATTTTTTCGTTCTTTAGAGGTAGGTGAAACAATGACGTTCTTTTCAAAGCAGACATGTCAACAAACTCCCATGTAGAGAAAATTTCTTTTCCCTGTGCCATCTGGGACTGTTTGGTTGCTCACCACATAAAATTTTCAAGTCAAAATATAATTCCTTCCAATGGAGTAAAGTTGGATTCAAAAGTCAAGTTCATAAATGTGCTGCAGTGCTTGTTTCATCTCTTCATCAAGATATTGCCAATTTAAAATTATTATTGTACTAGATAATTACAAGTCCTAAACTTATAGGAAACCAACTGTTATTTTAAAGTGTTTTAGTATTATTTCAGATTCGAAAGTTTTGCAAGATTCTTTAGTCATATGAAATTAAAACAAAAGTGATCTTATATTTTTATAGGATTTTGGACTTGCCTACATAATTTTATAGAAAGCTACATCCTTGTCGGCAATTCCATGAGAAAATTACATAAACCCCCAGGAAAGCTCATTCTCATTAATGTCTTCAGAACAATTTTTGAAGCAATAAGGTTCTAGTATCTTTATTTTCAAAGTGGAGTTGGATAACTTGTCTTCCAGTTACTGAAAAACAAAATGGATCTTGACTTAAATTTCTAATGAGTGCAGAAATACAAAATGTTTATAACTGCCTCAGTTACCTATTAGTTAATACTTTTAATAAGTTTTCTCACATTTAACAACATTCTAGATGTATGCAGTAACAAAAGAATAATGAGAATAAGTCCAGATTTAAGTCCAGAAGCGGGTCCTATGTGGAAGCAATCCTGCAAAACCCAGCTCTGGGAAGTGCTGGCATGACTCCCAGTGCCTACAGTCCCAGCAAAGTCCACAGAAAAATGGGAAAATATGCTCCTGTGACCCACCTCCTGTCCACCCAGCACCAGGTACAAGATACCAAAGTTTTGCCCAACCCGCTTCTGAAAGATGGAGAAAATTTCAACGTGAGACGTTGACATGCAAATCTCTGGACTCAGTCTTGAATGTTGTAGAAAAGAAAAGCTTCAAACATGCTGCTTGGTGTGTGTTTGCTTATAGAGAGACCACCAGTATGGTTAGAGAAGTAATGTAGCCCCCAATAACTCTTTCTATCCTTTGCAAGCTGCACGTACCACAGCAGGGGTCACTTTATTACTTTCTAGTGAATTATGCCTTAATGACACCTCATGAGTAGCCTGTCCCTTCCTTTGTGTCTGAACAACACCAGTGTCAGGGAAGAGCCGTTTGCCTCCACAAACTGAGATTTCTCCTGGGATTGCTGGCGCTGGATTGTCCTGTGCATGTTCTGTCACGTTGCTGGTGGCCCGTTTCTTGAGCCTGGACCTGTGCCCTGTAACATTGGGGAGCTGCTGAACATGCAGGCGGTGCAGTGCTGCCCATTGCTGTGGCCATGGGGGCCAGCTCTAGGACATCTATAGTAGTTATAACGCTACTAGGTGGGATGGAGAGTAATGGTATGGAAAGGGCTGCCTTCTGCCTTCTCACCATAAGCAGGGTAAAGCAAACTTGAGTTTTCAATAAGAATTTTTGATCACAGGTTTCCAAGAATCTTCCGAGTATTGAAGCATCACAAGCTTTTGTGAAGAAAGGATACAAAAATTACTGTGGAGAGATGAAAGGCCAAGCCCTGACTGCTGCCTGTGGGAGACAAGCACTGGGGCTGTGGTAAGGCCTGAGCTACTTGCCTGGAGTTTTGCCGTGGGTCAGTGATGGTGAGGGGACACACCAGAGACCTCTGAATCTTGTCACCTAACAGCTGGATCACACCTCCTCTTGGTTACTATGATACTAGACGTGTTATTATCCATGCAAAAACTGAATTACAGTCTCTGAAAGAGATGTGACAATCACCTCCATTAAGATTAACATATGGGTAGTAATAGTTGTCGTAAATGTACTGCAGAAATTGTCTTATTTTCTTTGCTGTATCGGACACATGGATTTCTGAAACAATAGGGCAACAGGAAGAAAACAAAAAGCAATAGAATCTGTACAGGTAAGTCTGAATACAAAGAAATTATCATAATGAAAAACAATATACTTTGAAGTAGTTTGCTGTCAAGGGCAGGCACATATTTCAAGGCCTGTGCAAGTCAACACTGCGCAGAATTGATGGTAACCAGTGCAAAATTCCTCTGATTTATCACTGCTTTTAGAATGATAATGACTATTCTTTCTCCTATTGTGGTTTGGTTGCACAGTCTAAAAAACCTTATCTAGAAAGCGTTGATCACAGCTGCATCCGTGCTTTGGGGTTGTGCACAAATCCTGCCTTGCCGGCTCTGACGTGGCACTGGGTGCCAGGACCCACCAGCAATTTAGAGCAACCCCCTACAGACATCTGGAAAAAGAGGGAAATACCCAGGACATGCATTGACAACAAAGCCAGGGTATCTGGTCTAAGAGCTATCATTGCTATCAAGAAGTACTTGCAAAAAGGGAAGATCTATAGGGCTTCACAGAGTATATGTACTGAGTGGGGCAGCTGGGGCAGGCATGGCAGAGCAGGGACCTGGGACCGGGCAGGGTGCTGCTGGGCCAGGCACACTCCCACCAGAGCAAACGGGAGGGATCAATAAAGGACTCACTTCCCTGAGTCCCAGCAGAGGAGGAGCTGTGATAACGGAACAAATTCTGCCCTCACCTTTGTTTGGAATTAAGGACATCCTCTTGTCCAGACCTCCCAGCAGTGACAAGGGACACACTGCTACTGATGGAAGTCAAAAGGTTCAATAAAAGCTTTTAGTGAGGGAAGACTACACTTGAAGTTAAAGGCGACCTTTCAGTAAGCACATGTTTTTAATGTACGATTAAGAATAATATATAATGTTGGAGTTCATTAAGACTGAGTTAGGCTGTCTGAATTTTGAGTCAAGCTGTAAATGCTTTAAAAAGGAAAAAAAAAGCAGCTCTTTTCCATAAAGTGTGTATTAATATTAACAAAATATTTATATTCATTCTTTTTGTTCCCCTCCTTAGCAGCCTTATCTAGCTAAGGAAAGCTAGAATTTTCACTACCAGTAATAAGGAAAAAAAATTATAAAGCTTATTGGGGAAACCTGCCATTTTTAAAATGAGACACTAAATTCTTGCCAGAGCATGAAAATTCAGAAGCTGGGAAATGAGACCTGTAGACTTCCAAGAAACTGTCTCTGACCAGTTGAAGTCTGTTTCTATGGTGCAAGTGAATAAAGCACATTTTGGCCCACTAATGTTCGGATCTCTAAGGACTCCAATTTCTTAGTCAAGGCTTTTTATTGGATAAGAACATTTATTTTAAGGCCAGAAAACTAAGCTCAGATA
This sequence comes from Ibycter americanus, assembly GCA_035590275.1. Classification (NCBI taxonomy): domain Eukaryota; kingdom Metazoa; phylum Chordata; class Aves; order Falconiformes; family Falconidae; genus Ibycter; species Ibycter americanus. Next base: position 65,501,594 of record JAVJGI010000064.1, on the reverse strand, counting down.
TGTCCTATTAAGCTAATGGTACTAAATGATAACCATATTAGAAGGATTTTATATTTTCTTAAGGAAATACATTGCATTGCATTTAAAAAGAATAAAAAACAATCAATACTCGTGCAACTGTTTGCCTATAAAAACGCAGTTTTGAGTACCGGGCTGAATTTGGAAAATAGTATAGCAATACAATTAATGATTTTTTTGCCTTTACTTTTAATATTTGGAAAGCTGTCAGAACTGTGAATTAATTATTGCTGTGGTGTTGCAAGGGTTGTGAATTTTATTTCACTGAAGTCTGACAAGAGGATTGGGGGGTGGGGTGGGGGAGGGGATTGCTTTTTGAGATGTTGCATTTCCCACTATGATTTGGGAATTAGTCATGATTCCATGAAAACAGCTTTTGTTTTGCTGTTTCAGGAGGAGAACAAATAATTTATCCCCTGCCCATACCTCATGGAGAATTTCAAAAGGACTGCAGTATTCAGAAATTGTCCTTTTAATTTTATAATACCAATATAGAGTCCATTCTAGCAACAGAAAACACAGTAGCCCATGGAAAATGGCACATTTATCAATGAGACATCCCCAGTGGGGTTCCAATAACTGAGAACAACCCTTCCTCCTGCTATCATTCATTTTTATATGGAGAAGGGGAAAGCCAGTCATCAGGATCATTGTGATTCCGTGCACAAATTGTAGCTTTATTCTTCAACCCAAAATAAAAGAGATGGGAAGCCTTAGCATTGGGAAAGCTGGGTTTGTCTTTTCCTAGTTAAACAGCAATTCCTGAGCTGATTTTTGACACACTGTACTCCTTAGCATGGTATGGAAGAAAGGTAGCAGCTGAAGAAGTTTTAAAGAATCTAGAACATGCCTTTTCTACTTTGGATAACTCAGGGATGCTTTTCCTTTTCTCTTTCTTCCTCTCCTTCACCCTTTAAGGAAAAACTTGGGGCTATAAAAGATTTAAATCAAGAAATCAGACCCTTGGTCACTTGAAGAAAAAGAGGAAAGTCTTTTCCTCCTGTGATTAATGCTGATATTCATTTGCACTGCCATTTCCAAAGTCTGCATTTTCAGTCCTGCTTTCCTCTAAGACCTTTGTGCCATTTATATGCCCATTTCTGTTTTTTCCATTCCCCTTCTGATAATGAATTTTCAGAACATGTCGTCTCTAGGCTTGTCTTTCTCCTGTGACGCCAGGACTGGTACCAGAAAATAAAATCCTGGCTTATCTTTGCTACGCAGTTGGTAGAGAAGAGAAGCCAAGACGGGTTTTTTCCTCCATATACAATACATTTCATATACCTTACTGAAATGATTCTAGGCATGTATTTATATTACTTTTATTACTTATCTAGCCTTTAAAATATATAAGCCATCCAGACTTAAAACAAGTGTACAGCAAGACAGGAAACAGAACAGTGATGGAATAAGGCACTGAGGCCAAAAAAAAAGGACAGCTGTATGAAATAAAATGCTAAAGAGCAAAGGTCATGCAGAAAAGATCTGACACACCAGTGCCTGATCTCTGAAGTGTCCTATTATGGAGACAGCTCAGAACTACTTGACACTAACAAGACAGAGGGATTTGGAAAAGAGAGGAAATGCGTATAATCAATTTTCATATTCCAAAGCAAGAAATATCCAATTCTTACTTGTCAGCCCAGGTGACCATATATTTATGCCTCTTTTTTGGGTAAGGAAGAAGTGATGAAGGAGAGGACATCCCATCAACAGAGAAAAGAGCCTTATTCTGCTATAAAAGCCCTACAAACAAACCCGACACAAGTATGGTGAAATCTGCCTGCCATATATGTACACCAAATACAGATGTTGATGAAAGAACACAGAAAAGAGGCATAAATATGAAACACAGGAACACAAATGCAAATTTCTGCAAGAAGAAAGGTATTTCTTCAGAATGCAAGGTCTCCCTTGGGTTGTGAAGCACCAGGCAGCTATCCACTACATAAAATTACAGGTAATTACTGTTAGAGTAGTCATAGCCAGAAACATGCTTATGACCAGTGATCTTCAAGGGACTAGACGAATGGATCTAGAAAGAGCACAAGGCTTTTCCTCGGGGAGCAGGCTTTTTTTTTTTCTACTTAAAAATATTTAACATTCGCTCGCAAATACAGTTCTCGTACTTACTTTAAATAATTCAGCTAAGACCATCTCTCCGCAGGCGTGTTAATCCTAAAACCGAGGCGGACGAGGAGGGCCGGACCCGGGAGAATCCTGGCAGCGGTGGCTGGAGCTGCGGGAAGCGAGCTGCGAGCGCGGCGCTGTCAGCGGCCGCGATGCTGCAACCGCCGCTGCCTGGGAAAATGGCTATTTTATGAATGGGAGGGCAGCGACTCCTCGTGCGCACGCGCGGCCGCCTGACTCTATGAATGGGTGGGCACCGAGGAGCCACCGCGCATGCTCGGCTGCCTTTTATGAATGGGGGCTGGAGAGGAGCGTGTTGCGAGCTGCAGGGGACGGCTAGGGCTCGCGTTTGTGTGTGTGTGTGTTTTTTTTAAAAAAAAAAACACCTTTTTTTTTTTTTTTTTTTTTAAATGAATGGAAGGTAGGCGGCAGCTGCGCATGCACCACGCCCCCCGCCCGGGGCTGGAGGTAACGGCGGCCGCCGCCGTCGGGGAAGCAGGGGTGGGGGGCACCGCCGAGCCGCCCTTCCCCACCG